>CM071935.1:67525315-68066939 GCA_016081115.2 Rehmannia glutinosa
AAGCCTGTTTCCTATTATCGCCCTCAAAATAATGCTGATTAATTAATAACGTCAGACCAATATACAAGCAAACAAAATAAAACTTCAGAGAAGCTCCACTAATTCTCTCAATCTTTTTTATGCCCCCTTAGTATCCTAGATGGTTTTCAGTTTCTCGTTGTATTTACTTATTTTGCATTTTGACTCTAAAGATTTGATAACTGCATCCACCTCCTCGGTTTCTCATTTTATTGACCTAACTGACGGTGTTGAAAATTACATGAAACTTCCTAAAGTATGTATAAACTTTACAGTTCTGGAGTCATGTGTGTAACAATCAAAACTTGTAGAGCCGCCAAGCTCAAAACCACCACTGCCCTCCACCATGCTAGCACCACTTGAAACTTCTTCCTCAGATATGAATCTTATAGACTGCCATTTGATATCATTCAACTCAGTTGCTTGGTTGGGACATGATTAAGTGACAACTAAAGCGATTCTTAAACCCTCTAAGTGCCTTCATCAAAACTATATATCATCGAGATTTAAGGGTGCCTTAATTCTACTCCTCCCGCTGGTTGTCTTTGTTATTGCAGTCAATGTCAGCAGTAATTGTGTTTATGGTGGGGGTGTGGAAAGATATTAAAGGGGAAGTCAGAGCAGACTTAAAACATTGGTGGGTGATATTAGTCATGGACGGCTTGCAATTGTTAAGTGGAGCAGGAAAAGAGGAGCAAGACTTAAGACACTTGGGTAGAAAAAAAAGGCATTTTAGTTTTCAGATGTAGTCACTCTATTTGTCTTATGTTTGTTTAAATTCAAGTAAAGGTAAACTGGCAATGTATTCGAAACTACACGTCGCTCACGTGTTCTTTCTTCTGGGAGGATGATGTAATTAAACAAACATGCATTATGTAACTGCAAAGAACACTGTTGCTCAAACCAAGTAGATAGCTTTTTTTCACAATTTTTCTTTTCAGTCTTCTTTTGACTATTGAGTACATCAAAATTTTAGTAAAGCGACATTTTGAGAAGGATTTTTATCACAGGCCTGAGTGAATGTTTTTCTGTATATGACAAGCTTTATCAACTTTGATATTGTTCAAAGACTCACAAATTATTTTCCTATGCAAACTCACAGAGAGAGAGAGAGAGAGAGAGAGAGAGGAAGGAGACTTATGACCAATGAACTACTTTTTAGGTTGGCACAGTCAAGAGTGAAGAGACTGAAGAAATTGCGCCTGGGGATCACTTGGTTTCTGTTATTTAAGAATGTAGATAGATCAGCTTCCAGATTGGCTGCATTGATGTGAGGGGCTGCTGATACCCCAATTTTACATAATCCCTAATAGCATCAGGAGTGATAATTATCCCTTCAACCTTAACTTTCCAGTTTGAGGTCAGGTGTGTTTCCTTCTTTTTTTTTCCCTTGAATGATGCCTTTAATTAATGATGCAAAATGACAGTTAGATATTTGGAACTTTTGGCACCCGATATTCATCCTTTGGAGCTTTGAAAGATGCATATGGATCTCTTTTTTATTGCTTTAGCAAGATAAATTTCTAAGAAATAGCTATTTTTGCTTCTTGTACAGGTATATCAGTTAAAAAATGAATTCAATAGTTTCCATATGCTTCAGAACTATACTCTTCATAAGTGGCACTTGAAAGGAGAAATGGTTCTTTCTCAATCCCACCGTTCTCTGCAACAATTCTTTCTAAATCCTGCCACAACAAAAGAAGATTTGCATAATGAAAATTATTCCATGTTTTACCAAAGCCGAATAAGTGGTATTAGGCATTCTCAAAGAAGGGTACCAAGAGTAAAACATTGTATTGACAACTTTTCATAAAATAATAAACCACTTTCGCAAATTAAAATGTCAACCAGCATGCGTAATGATCATACAGCATATATACTCAACGAACAATGTATCATGTAGCACCTCCTACTAATTTATTGGCTCTGGCAATTCCTCATATTGAACAGCAGAAAACTCCTAAGAAGTATTATTTTTAAATCGACAATCTTCTTGCAACCTGATTTATATAACCCCTCATCTTTCTCTCTTTTCACGCCATCAATTTAGCAAGCTATATAGGCTATAGTACTCATTTGATTCTGTTTAGCTTGAATATCCACCACTTACAGTAACATGCCACAAAGACTTGATTTTAATATTTCAACTCCTCGCTAAATCTAGTCACCAAAATAATTCAACCAGTGGGACATACTTATGTGATTTTACACATCTTATATTGTAAAATCAATGAAAATTAGAACAACTTCTTCTCTGATTGTATGGCCTTGGCAACTTGAGCAAAAGAAAAGAACGACCCTGAACCTTATAAAGCCTGCATTCTAGTGCAGCAAAAAAAAATGATAAGGCAATAGCAAAAAAAACTTCATATACTGTGTTTCTAGCGAAAAGAAATAAAGGCTGAACAAAGGACATGGTCAAAGACAGGCTCTAGGCTACATTATTATATTAGCACTTGACTGTTATAAAAGGCAATAGCCAAAAGATGCCTCACTATCATAAAAGAAAGGACTTAATGCCATATAAAGATATATTCTGTAACAAATACAAGGTGGTCCACTTTTCCAGGGGAATAGGCAGGTAAGGGTAATCAGAAAACGCAAAGTTGAACTTTCTTATATTACTCAAAAGAAAATTAGTATCACGAAACTGCTTACCCTGTAGATAACATGAACTTAGAGAAAGAGCATACTTATTTCAGAAAGATTGCTATGAGAATAAGTTTAATTTTGACATTTGAGATCATGATACATACCTTCCCTGTCAAAATTTCGTATTCAAGCAGTTCCTCCACAATTTTCTCCAGGACTAGATAATTTTTCTGAAGCAGCATTTTTGCCTTATCATATGCCAAGTTGTAAATCTGCAAATTTCAATTTTGTGGCTTCAAAATCGACCTTTAGATTTCTAGATTCATTCAGAAATTTTAAAAGCAGATCCATGTGAACAAGATAAATTAACTTAAGTTAAATAGAATATTGCAGTAACCACCCCTTGCTTGACAGAATGTATCACTAACCCAAATTTTCAGTCTACCTGCAATTTTAGAGCAGACGTTCTAAAATGATATCAACTATATTACATGAGTTCTCTGACATTTATCATTTCTCTCTTTGGATGAGCAAAACATTTCAAGATTATATGGCATATATACTTTTATTGGGTGGTGATATTCGTAATTTGGAACACCAAACATGAAACTTGTAAAATAATGAAATAATGGATTTCTGTTTTCAAATTTGTGGAGAGAGGATATAAGCCCCATGAGGGTGTGGGGTTGGGGTGGGGGCAGAGAAGGTTAAGGAGGGTGGGTGGAAGGGAGGGAGAGAGATGGGTGTAAATCACCCAAGAGAAAATGTAACTGGGAGGGCAGAAAGGTTGAAGCTTTTCTTTTTGAGATATATTTGAGAACATGTATAATTACAAATAATTATGCACAAGCAACATACTTTTTCAACTTTAGCAGCCATCTCATATTCAAAGTTGTCGCCCATACTCAGCGCTGTCACCTGTGCCAATAATGAATAGTCAATATGCTTATCAGTGAGACTAAGAAGGAAGTGTGTCAAGCATTAAAAATACTTCCAGGTGAAATTCAAGGCTGCCATAGTTTTGATGCAAAAGGAAACTAATTTATTGTGCACAACACCTTAAAAGTAGATAATCATGTACTCAGATAAATAATAGAATTTTATGGAGGACGATTGTTCCTATTGTATGTTGGTCTGTGTGGTTGGAGAGAAATAATAGAATTTTAATGGGATTGAAGAGTTAAGTTAGAATGTTTCGATAAAATTAAGTTTAGAGTAGCGTCTTGGGTCAAAGGGCATAAAGAGTTTAAACATATGTGTGTTTCTGATTTGATAAGGGATTGAGACTAGCTTTATGAAGTATTAGCTTAGATTTATTTTGTGGATATCTTATCCACCATTTGTAATATTTCTTACATTAATAAAAAATTTGTTTCTTATCAAAAAAAAAAGATAAATGATGTCATTCTTGCATCCTAAACCAATTGTTGGACATACCATATTCTAAAGCATGCACCAACTAATCTTGGAATTGCACAAAAGAGTGGCTACTCTCTTTCTTTAATGTAATGATTTCTGAACTCAAGAAAGAGCTAGAAGGGCTTTCAAAGATAATATGTTTTCAAATCGAAATCCTTAACTTCTCCTAAAAACCATAAGTTATAATAGAATTATGTGGATCTCACAAAAATCCGAAAATATTTTCTTCAACCAGAATCTAAAACGATCACAACTGATGATAAAAACCAGAAAGAGATGATGAAAGAAGAATTAACATCTATCGTGGTGGGTTTGTAAGTAAAGTGCAGAAGTTTCAGTGGATTACTGATGCCTCATCCTCGAGTTGAACAACAACAACAACAACAAAAACAAAACCAAAACAAAAAACAAAATATTAACAGATTAACAAGAACATGCAGATGTCTGAACCATGTTCAAATGCAAACTGTCAGAAAAGCGAAAGTGCATTTTGGTACAATAAGGTGAGGAAAGAGAGTGGTGGAAATTGGAAGCTGGAAAACACTGTCTGAAAAATTATGAAATGTGCAGTCATTAGTGTTGGATCATTTGAAAATTTAGAAAGCAAGCATTAAAAGCTAGGCAAAATGGAGCCTCAAAAATCATAATAACCACTATTACTATATCTGGCAAAGTTCCACTTCAATGCCCTTTAAAGTGAATTGAAATACTTCCATTAGTATATTAAAAGATGAATACCGCATTTCCATGGTGGTAAATAGTTGACTATCATCAGACCCCACCCATACTGAATAACCATCCTAGTGGCTATCTGCACCAAAGACCATTTAAAGTCAGACAATGATGCGATGTATGGTACAAAAAACATATTAAATGCAGCTATAAACCTCCTGTGCATCCTTCAACTCTGAAGAAGAAAGAATATTTTCTTCCCCAAAAGGAAGCAGAAGTTGCGGCGCAACATAAGAACTAAAGCAGAACACGAGCTTCTTTTTCAAGATATGCTCTAGTCTCAACATTCCCATTCATGGAACCTTCATTCCTAGCCTTTGTAATCTTGGTGCATCCAATTCCTGCAATGAGAAGAGTCAGATTCGTAATAATTTCGCAGAAGCGTTTTGGTTAATATATCTGTTGGATAAATTCCAATATCATTAATATATTAGAAGAGTCATCCGTACCAACTCTAGGATGATGGAAAAGACGGATTTCTAATAGTGAAGTTGATAGAATATAAATTCTATCTGAAACAATATGGACCACCGTAGTGGCCTAAAGAGACCAAAGACGCGAAGTAAAAAGTTCTACTCATCCACATAAGCCATGTGACATAAACAAACTCACTGTAGCTGACTGCTTTATTTCCTACATCCAAAATATGGTAGCTGTGTTCTATTATTTACTAAAGTTCTACAATTATAACTGGTCACTGGCCATTTTTATGGTTCTCTTTTTCTCACCTGCAAGTCATCTATGTGTATCTAGTGAGAGTTTGACGATTCATCTAGATCTTCTGACTAAACAAAACTGGCTAGTTGTGGACAGAAGCCCATTTTGGTAACATGTTCAAGCTCTGGAATGCACCAGAGCCTCCCAAATATATGATAATCCGGTTCTATTCAAATTTCATCGACCCAAACTTTTCTTTCATATAGTGCCTTCATCATCCCACAGGTCAAAATCCTGTAATTTTACTTCTCACTATACCAAAAAATACTCCCATACCCCTAAAAAACCAAAAAAAAAATGGGAATAGTGCTGTTGAATTATCAATTCTTCTGAATGAATACGAACAACGACCAATACAGGGTACCACAAGGACAAGTACATCAAGATTGTATATGGATATTGGATTCGGTGCTAAGAATTTCAAATTCATTGAGTTTTTTTGGGTAATTTCATGTTGCAATGGACTTGTAAGATCCTCGAGTTCGAAGCTTCAAGCTATTGAATTGTGGTGGATTTCAGATCCACCCTAATATGGAGTCACTTGAAATTATTCCCAAATCCTTCCCTCAAATCCAAATCCTTCCGTCAAAATGCAACCTAAAGGAAAAGGTGCGGGGATGTTAACAACATTAAGGAATAGGCCCCAATATTGTATGTTTGCTTCATTTGTCTGTCAACCACACCTTGACACATCTTGAGGCATCAAAATTAGAAGCTTCTACATTGTCAACAATTAAAAGTTCAAACTTACAACATCACTTCATTTTATTGGTTAGAGATAAAGCAGAAATTACCAATTTCCTTACTTTCTGATCACAGCATTGATAAATACATAACAAATTCGGAACCCCAGACCTGAAAACTCAGGAACACACTAGAACTTTACAGGCCACTGCCTGCCAAGCATGTTATTTTATAGATATTTTTACAATTTATTTTTACTAACATGGAAGTTTCCATTAATTAAGAAATTCGCGTAATTGGCTCAATACCTCACTCTAGCTACATCCTCTCATTAAGTTTTTCACTTACCTTCGGGGAGACGTGAATCGTGAGTGAAGAGACTGGCTTGAGAAAGTGGAAGGTGAACAAGAAAATAACATATGCAACTTGTGCTTAGCATTAGTAGATGGCAAAAGTCAAATAAATAAGAGTTGGGCCTTATTATTTGGTTTCGATAATTACACCTAAAACCCAGGATATGTGGCTTGTTATCATGGTAAGGTCCCACAAGCAAGTGCATAACATTGCATTAGGACTCCTCTACAAGCCAAGCATTATCAACCTTATAGAGTTTCTCTTTTAGAAATTCAAATAGATTTTACTCCTTTAGATATCCAAACCTAGTTATTGCTGAAACATAAGCAAATCTAGTTACTTTTGAAACATTTGCAAAAAAAGCCTACTCAAATAACCTGAATCAACAGTTCTAAAACTTCATGGCAACTACCATCAAGTTATACAAAGATTCTGTAGTTGAGGATGTATGTTCACAAGCAAAGAGAGAATGGTTAATCTCGTAACAGTGAAGACATATTAAACATGATCAAAAGTGCACCAAGCAAGAGATGAAAAGAGAAAATATACCTCCCAAGAAGAAGATTCAAGCCACATATTATCAACAACATCAAAATTTGGTAATAGAAGAGCCATGAGACCACGACCAGCAGCCCACACACGGCATGGGGAAATTTTTGTTTCCCTAGTCCACTGCAGAATACCAAATCAAGACGCATGCTTCAATATTCTGGAATCTAAGCTGATTATTTTGCCTCATCCATAACTCTTCGAAAGAAAGGGAGGGAACAAAAAAGAAGAAAAAGCATGATTCAATTCTCAGCAATCCAGAACCTAAATCATCACATAATTTGCACCTGGTCACAAATGCTTTGACAAAGTAACACCATGATAAACACTACACTTATCCCTGATTCACAAATGAGTGAAAGAAACATATATCATAGCATTCTCAAGAATTATGTGAATTACCTTTTCCAAACTCCTACTAGCACAATGTTTACCAGCCCATGGAATCAACAAAAGATTGTATACCTTAAACAGCCTCTTCTGAACTGACAAATCCTAATCGCAGAATAATAGCAGCTCTCTAAATTTGGCAATATCTCCAACCGATTCATTCAAAGTAATGCTTTCTCAAAAAGGAGAATCGGATGGTTGACTCTAAGGAACATTCTTATACTCAGGTTTCTTGTTTTGACTTTTCAGCAACTGAATTTTACAAAATGCTGAGTACAATGAGAAATGAAAACTAAACAAAAAAAAATTCAACAAATCCATAAAACAACTTATAATATCATATTCTTGTATCTGAGGAACTTGGATGTGTTTGGCCGTTACAGAAATGTGTTTCAGAGAGATGGATTCGGGAACGAAAGTAATTTACGGTTATTTTTATTGGAGATAATGTTTACAGTAGATGTCTTGCTCGGTAAATTTTTGTTTAATAGTGTCACATAAAAATTGAGCCTTTCTCAATGTTATATGTTATATTTTGAATGTAAAAGAAAAATATATACTTATAGTAATATCATAATTGGACATTGTGATGATGTTCATGTATCGTGTGCCCCATGTTATTTTGAGAGAAGACTGAAGTTTTGGGGAACGGTTGAAAACAAACATATTTTGGTTCCAGGGAGAGAATTCTCCCGAATCACAGCCAAATATAGCCTGAATAACTCCAACATCATCTGAAGGCCAACGACCTTCGATTTTGCACATGAGCCCAATTTAAAAGGCTTCCAGATATGTTGCATAGTGCGAAAGCAAACATAGATTTATCGTCATTACATAAGATTCATTTCCTGGATAAGCTTGCATTGCCCAATCAGTAAATAGCAATGCTTCTGACCAGACTATGCGAAATTAGACGTCTGAAATTAGATACCTGTATCGGATTAATTTCCTGGCAAAGATATGGAGGCCTTTAGAAATTAAATTTAGTCAATAAGGTAACTTACATCGAGGGTGGACTCAGCATTTCTATGCCATTGTTTATTTGGCCATATGGTTCCATCAGGTCAACAACATCGTGCACATCCTCTTTGTCAACGCCAGGCAAGATGATTCACCAGCATCTTGCTTATTTTCTTTGAAGTTTTGGTTTCCTCACCCATTTAGGGACTATGGCACTGAAAGTCTGCATAATGCCAACTTAGATTAAAACAATATGGATAGAAACTGAAAAGTTTCAGCCTCTTAAGCGAACAATACTGTAAAGATAGCAAGAGCACACGCTCAAAAAATCAGAGTTAGGCATCTAGATAATGGCAGTTTACTACCTAAAGAAAGGTCTCTCATATTTTAAAGAAAAAGAATTTCCACCCTAAAATACTGGTGCATTACTGCATCATGCAATTAAGCAATCGCGAGATGGTAAATCAATAAGTCATCATGAAATGTGACTCAAAAATATTATTTGTTTAAATACATGATATGCAAGAAGAGAAAATTGTTCTTAAACACTCTAGAAATCATATATCCATGATGATAGTATTTTTATATTAAATAAAAGAGATTGGATTACAAAGATGATATCCAGGGTGTTGGCAACAATGAAATTAAATCATGGGCTTCAGATCAGTCAATTGTCAGGATGATAACATCAGAATGAGGCAATAGTTCTTACTGCAAACCAACTGCAATAGCTCATAAGTTCATCCGTGTCAACAAACTTTCTTCTGAAGGCACTACCTTCCAAAGCCACGGGACGAAGTTTTAACTCTATAGGACGAAGAAGAGATGTCTTTTCAGCAACCTGCAGGTTTAGATATAACAAGATGATTGTTATAAAAACATTTTATGAGCTGTTAAAAGAGTCTATTCAAACATATTGGTGTTGAAAAAGGTGGAACATCTGGTAGCACCAATCATTGAATGTGTAAACAATCAACACTATTCTACTGTTTTAAGTAACACACAAATACAAGTGGATCAAATCAAGCAAGATCTGCGTTTTAGTGACATCTTTGGAAAACTCAACTGGGGTGAGGTCAAACTGAAAAATACAAGTTTAGTTAGATTATGTGTAACCTGCTACAAGCATAAGCTGATTTCATTTCACACACTGTCAAGCATTTTAAAATGGACAAGATCAAAAATGGGTCCACAGTTTGAAATGCAAATCTGGTTTAATCATAATCCATCTCCATGTTAGGTTTGAATCAAAGAGAAACACTTGAAATTGGTTGTGTAGCAGCAACAAGTTTAGCAGAAAGTTCCACAGTAATAGGGTCTTGCTTGCTCCTTCCCAAACAGTCAGATATCTCTGGATATGAATAGGTGCGGAAATACGTAACGAGAATAAGAGAAACTACCCTTGAGGTCTGGCTAACAAAAAAAAAAAAATCCTCTAAGTTTGTGAATTACAAACACCCCTATTGACATTTGTTTCCCTGTTGCAAAAGGCACCTGTTCAATATGGAACAAAATACAAACCTCAAGGGGATATTTGTAAATTCGGGACATGGAGGGATTTTTGTAGATGGGCCAATCCTCAAGGGATATTCAAATAAAAGTGCTGAACCAGATTCATTCCTCATTTGACTCACTAAAGGAATAAATTAAGCTCTATAAATTCACAAAAGAACAACCACTTATTCCAGTCCAATCAGTAGATTCTTTTCAAATTTCAGAATATCAAGCTGCCCCCACTCAAACACATGAGAAAAAGTAGCAAATGCTAAAAACAATCATGGAAAAGCCCTAAACAAAGTACGCGATAACCTCAACGGAACGATAGAAGCAAAATATGAATAATATCATCCCCTCATCAAATATAAACAAAGATATACACCAATTATTTAAGTGTTCAACATAAACTCTTCCAAATTCAAATATATATATTAAAAAAAAAAACTAGGATCACTTTACAAAAGACTTATGAAACTGTTATCACAGCGGTCGGAAGTTGGCCTTTTAACTAGGTACCATCCACAACCAAAATCCAATCCATATTGTGTTATTGAATTTCTAGTGCTGATGTACTCATTGGCTCTCAGCCCACCAAAATTCCATGAGCTAGATCACCAATGGTAAAGTGACAGCAAAAACTGAGCTAGGTTTCCACAAGCTCCAAGGAACAGGCGGTGAAACAACTTAATAGGTTAGGGTTGAGGAGAGGCTGGCGAAAGTTAAATCAAGCAAGAAAAGATCAAGAAAGTGGCGATACGATAGAGAAAAGAAAACAAAGCCCCTAAAAGGCTTTTTCCCTTATCCCCAGAGTTGGACCAACCAAGGTAAGCACCTATATTATAATATGTTTTCCCTCAGGGAGTAAAATAAATACCCATGCCATCAATATAACAAAATGATAATTAAAACTGAATCTATTTGAATACGCGTAAAATGCAAAACCAAAAAGGCCAGTTGACCAGATGTAATTCAAATACCTTTCTCCAATCGACAAAGTCAATGAGATCCTCATCCATTGATTCTTTTGCAGCAATACGTAGAATTTTTTTCTTCTGCTTGAGTTGGCCGTTGAAGATGAAATATTCTATCCATTCTACCAGGACGCTGCAGAGCCTCATCAATTTGTTTGAGATTTCTAGTAGTAGCCATCAAAACCACCCCATCCTGTTTCTCAAACCTACAAATTATAAAGAAAATGCATGACAGGATGAACAGATTAATATGGTAACAGAAACTTCAAATTACTTGTGTACTGGAAGCCCTTCTCCATACAGATAACATATTTTACCATGCCTCCGATGCAATAGCCTCAGAAGATAGTTCATCATGTTGTGATTTTGAAAAATGAACACAAAAGCACAAACCCAGGGCAGGGCTTAGGAGCCAGAATCTATGTAGATGCCCCCAACACCTCGAGAAGAACATTAGTCAATTGTTCAAGAATATACAATTTAATAACATGTAAATTTGATATTCCCTTGAGTACAATCAGTATCTGTATACATACATGCAGATGGTAAGGACCGTGTTTAAACTTTCCAAATCAGAGGGTCACAAGCAAATCCGTCATTTCATGCAAAAGCTAAAAATGCATGTACAACATAAAGCAAGATGATATACAATCTTTCATGTTAAAAAGTTTCGCAGATGATCTTTCATTAGTCTATTCACAGAAAAGTTATCAACCTAATGAAGAAAAAGTGACACATTAATAGATCAAGAATCAACGACACTAAATAATACCCAAGAATAAAGGCAAGATCATTAGTTGATGCAACAATTGGCACACGAAGCATAGGCCTCGAAGGACTACGCCAGAGCTCAAAATGCCAATAGTTTGTGCTCGAACACAATTTTTACATACTTTAAGATGTAAATGGAGCTTGCAATTCGTAAGGTGGGAGACAAAAAGATGCAGTCACTTTATCGAACCAAATTGTGTGGAAATTTACAAAGTGGAATGTTGCATCATTCACTGCAATCTACAGATATGTATTTTCTGGGGAAAGATTACAAAGGTGTAACTTATAATATACATATATAAATATATATATATGAAATCAAACTTCTTTCCAAAATACTAAAAAACAAGTATGGAATTGCAGTGCAGAATCAATACTTCAATTTTGCATAAAAGGTTTGAGGCCTTAGAATAATTCAAGGCACCAGAATTTACATTGCATTTCAGAACTAATTAAAAAAGAAAAGATATACCCATCAAGTTCCACCAGAAGTTGATTGATGAAAGACTCGTGATCCTGCTTTTTGGTGTGAATGAATTTGCCACGGACACCAGCGAAGAGGTCAAAGTCTTCCACAAATATAATGACAGGTGCCTAGATAAGTGATGATGCATTAGTAAATCAATTATAAGAAACACGCTCAAAGAAAAATAAAAGGAAAAATCAAATAATCAAGAGAACTGGTTTTCAATATGTCTGGAAAGAAGGTTAAAATAAAGACCTAAAAAAGGAGGGAAAGACAGAAGAAACTACAGATCATCATAAGAACTTTCATTTAAAATGAAACTAACGAGAGGACAGCCTGGACAAATTAATTAATAATAAAGTATGCATTTCCCTAGAAGCCGAGTCGGCCCATTTTCTCTTTCCTGGTATTAAGACAAGGTCTTTACCTTGCACGACCACCTTTCTTTATTCATAATGAAAGGAAACGCTCTCTTATATGTCACATCTTTACACTGCTATCTTGGAAATTTTGGGTCCAGTTTCACCACAAGCAACTCTCTTATAGAAGTGTCTCAAAATAAGCAATGAACAGATGATGGAAAAAGAAAACATTAATTTTAAGGAATTGGATCACTAGGACGAAAATACTGGATGTCTAACCAAATAATGTCAATTTGCCAACGAACAAGAGTGGGGTGAGAAACAAAAGTCAAATCAAGAATAACTGGGCAGTATAGAAAAGTTTTATCACAGCCCAAGTAAATATACAGTTGAATCAAATCTGATGTTGACTTCATAGTCTTAAGCATAATCTCATCAGTAGAAACATGTAATGCATAATACAAAATAGACAACTGAAGTCTAGAAAAAGGTGAGGGAAGTCAACAAAATTAGCGCTAATGACCAAATTGAGATGATCAAATTTCATATTTAGTATTTCCATAGATCTACCAAGACAAAGCCAAGTTTCATAACCTAATAACATTATGATATTATTTTTTGAACCCAATATCGAAGTTTAACCTCCAGTGTGTTCACAACAGTTTAAGTTCTGCTATACTAATTTTGTAGACAACATATAGAGCTAGAATAAAAGAATTGGAATCAAGAAGCAACCAGATCCTGCGTGCTGTTTGAAACAATTCCCAACATTTGATGCACTTTGGCCCACCCAAAGACCAGCTTCCAATTGTTGGGCTTTTACTTCAACTAAAGGAACCTTCGCTTCCAAGCTATAGCCAGAGCTAGAGATGTTTTACCTGTTCCTCTCTCACCAACAATAAGAACACCCTGTGATGCAAGAGTATAAAATTCAGAGGCAAGGCATATTTGTGTACATCTACATAAATTCATAAAACATTCTCGTTGAGATCAGATGCTATAGAATCAATAAACATTAAGATGTCACCTTAGCACACTTACCAATTACATTGACTAAGTTACTAGAGCAACGATGATGACTGACAGTGCGCCAGAACTATTACCAAAATTTTTGGAGATATAAGTGAGCGATGTTAAGTTTAATTGAGGATATCTACCAAATGCAGAAAAGCAGAGGTCAAGATTGCACCTTTTTTGCCCACCTTGAATCACCTTTCAATGCAACTTAATTGGCTATTGTATAAAAATATAATTGTGTCTTAAAACCTGTAGTAAAATGGAAAATTTTTAATAGGGCCCTGAGAAACCAACGGTCCTGCCATGCCACTCATGTTGAGCAACATAAGGGCGTATCTTAGAAGTTAGTATTATCTTTGTGGATATTATCTTGTACTCAATTGCACCACTGATATAATGAAGCAGAGAAATGAGATGCAAATAGAACCGAGCTCATCACCTGACTCATAAGAAAGAGCGTGCAGGATACTTTGCCCTAAGTCATTGCCTTCGTCAGGGCCTGGTTCAACTATTCAACACAGTTTGCAAGTTGAACTAGCTCTGTATGGTCAACTTAACAATTAGGTGGAGAACCAAATTTGGTACAGCCACCTCTCATCAACATGATCAGCAGCAGGTTATTCCTTCCTATATGCCACTCTACAGACCATCTCTGGAAAAAGTCTATGGTAGGAGAGCAAAGCCCATTCTGGACCAGAAGCAACTTGAAGTTCGAACCAGTACATGGTGCATAAACTCTTCACACTCACCCGTCACAGATAATTTTGATCTAAACGGTAATTTACCCAGTTCCTTGACCCTTGAGAAAAGGAACTACATATGTACCAACTACCATATCTCAATTTGCGCCATCTCATAAATAACTATGCAGCACAAAAAAGCTTCCTTGCTTCCCTAGACTCGATCAGTATTTCAAATACTGAACATGAGGCATTCAAGGTCAGAAATTGCGCGCAGGCGTGAAGGAAGGAATGAGCGCACTATAGGAAAATAGGACTTGGAAATGATTGCTCAGCCTAAAGGGGAAAAGGCAGCAAGGTGTAGATGGATTTATACCCTCAAGTATGAAGCTGATGGAACACTAAAGAAGTATGAGTCAAGGTTAGTAGCAAAGAGATACACAAAGACTTATGGAGTGGATTATCAAAAGAAGTTTGCTCCTGTAGAAAAGATAAATGCAGTAAAAATTTGGTTTGTCACTAGCTCCGCATTTCGGTTGAACTTACAGCAATATGATGTGAATAATGCATTTCTTGATGGAGATTTAACGTATTTCTGGAACCACCACCTGGATTATTTACAAGTGCGAACCAATAAGATATGTTGCCCTAAAAGGCCCTCTATACCTTGAAGCAATCTCCTATACTTGTTCCGGGAGGTATGCAAATACAATGTTCAGGACAGGATATAGGCAGGGTCAAGGAGATCGTGCTTTATTCACTGAGCATCCAGAAGGAGGTAAGCTCACAGCTCTTTTTGGTGTATGTAGATAATGTTATTGTGACTGGAGCTTATCTATTTGCAAGGGAAAGCTTAAAGAAACAGTTGGCCCAAGAATTTAAGATAAATGATCTCGGAAAGCTAAGGGACATATGGTTGTGTTTCTAATAAGAATTTTCATTTCCACCGCTTGATTGAGGATTTGTTGTGCATTGGTTATCGTGTGAAAATTGGAATTACGTTTGGATTATTTAGTGCAAAGGATATTTTATAAAGGTTTGGGAGGGAGAACATTTTGGATGAGCACTTTATAATGCAATTTTCGGGTATTTGTACGGTATTAATATAGTTTTTAAGTACTTGTGGGGTTCATTTGACCTATTATATTAGGAAATAAGTTTCATAAAAGCGTCATTTCTTGACCAAACATGCCATTACGTGAAGTGACGGCACAACCCATCACCTGTAGTTCTCTTTCATTTCCCAAAAGAAGGCAAACAGACGAGCCTCCTCCATTTGCAATTCATCAAGCACTGCTGGCTACTTCCATCCATTTGAAGGCCTAGTCTGCCCCGGTAAAATTCTTCTTCCACCCGTTCCAATCATTTGAAGGCCTTTTCGATAAGGTTGACTTCAATAGTAACTGTGCAGTTTCAGAGAAGAGGGACGATCTTCTGAGGGTCCAGTTTGCAGCCCCCTGTTGCATGAAGGTAATGTGTCGTCTTTATTCTCGTCACAACTCCTTGCTGTGGAGTATTATTCTGCTCTGAGGAGGGGAAAAGTAGTATGAAGTTTGTGGGTAGAAGGAAGAAATGAGAGGGGAGACTTCCGTTGGGGAAAAATGAAAAGGAAGGTGAATGATTAATGGAGTGAGCTGATGGACGGGGGTGGGTGAAAATCACTGATTGACGGGTGCAGGGTAGGTATTAGGGTTGAAAATTTAATGGTTGTGATAGTCGCGTATTCAGTCAGAAGAGGATAAAAGAAAATCGGCATTTTCAACTGAAAAAAAGTCAATTATGAATAGTATAAAATTTAAAAGTGTGTTTGGAAATGGGAACAAATTTCCCCCAAGTACTTCATTGGAAATGAGGTTGCCTATTCCATGGGATATTTGTTTCCCAAAGAAATATGTCCTGGATTTGCTTAAGAAACAAGGAAGTTCAGGTGTAAAGAGTTGAGTATTGCGATTGATCTGAATCATAAGCAAGGAAGGAGGGCAGTTGACAAATGGAGGTATCAGAGACTAGTGGGACAGTTGATTTGCCTATCCCATAGAAGACCAGATGTTGCCTATGCATTTTGATAGTTAGTCATTTCATGTACAACCCAAAGGAAGATCACCTGAATGCAATTTATAAAATCCTTCAGTATCTTAAAGCCATAACTGGAAGAGGAGTTTTTGTTAGAAAGGCAGTTGTGCTGACAATGGAAGCCTATGCAGTTTCGGACTATGCAGGGTTATTAGTTGAGGTTTATCACAGGTTATTTTATGTTCCCAGGTGGGAACTGACTGACTTGGAAGTGTACGAAACAATCCATGGTTGCTAGATCCGTGCAGACGGAAATTAGGCAATGGAACATGGAAATTATGAAAAAGTCAGCCATTAGCATTACTCATAATCAATGTTGTAAAAGCGCTAGGCGCTAGCTAGGCGGCGATCGGGCCTAGCGCCTAGGCGGAGATTAATCGGGGCTAGGTGGGGCCTGGGCGGGGTTAGGCGGGGCCTAATCGGAAAAAATCATAGGCGGATGAAGGGGGCCTAGCGCCTAGGTGGGGATTTTTACAACAGAGCTCATAATTCCATTCAACATGAAAGGACCAAACATATCGCGATAGATACTTCATCAAAGAAAAGTTGGAAAACATTACCTGGACTGGTCATTCAATTCCAGGTGATTCTACAACTAAACAGATCCACAAAACCTTCTATGCATAACTTTTTATGGTATCAACTTTATTTGTCATGATTCTTTCTACATCCGCGAACTATTAGTTTGAGGCCTAAAAATATTTTCAAGGTTTCACTCTGCTGGTAATATTAACAACTGAAAACAGAATCACATACATTTACAACTCACAGCATTTTTCGGCACTTGAAAGAAATCGTTATTATATATAAATATTAAAAGAAACTTGATATCTATAATAATTTGAAACATTGGCTACTAGAATATAGATAATTATTCGCAAAAGTGTTTTATATTTTAACAAATAGAAGCCAATAAATTTCAATCGAACACTTTTTGCTCCGCAAAAACAGGATGAGAGAATTATTTCAGACCCTCATGAAGGAGCAACCAAAAGACTTTACATGACCTAATATATTTAAATTCTCCATGAGTGTTCCAGATTCAAAGTAAAAGATGTATAACTACATGCTTGTAGAAAACACACAAAAACAGAGAGAACCGGAAAAGGATTCAGTCATTATGACAACCGCAATGGACAACAAATAGATACATTACCCACACGTGCATAAGTGTATCCTTAAGGGTTATCTTATAATAGTTCTCTCAGGAAAACTAGTTAGTCCACATAAATAAGATAAACTAGGATTTGATATATACCCACTAAGAAAAATAGCCACATGTCGATCGTATATGACAAAATGACATACCCGAGGTGCACGAGCTCCCATTTCTTGGAATGCATGAGGATTTTGTAAAAAGGCCACAACTTCATTAATTTCTTCTCTCATAGATTCAACACTCGCAAAATCTTTCAACCGTATGGGAGGACTTTTTATCCTCTGAGATCAGTAATATGGAAACGGTTATAGAAATAGTTATGACAAAAATAATGAGATAATCGATCATGGAGTCAGAACCTTCATATGATCAAAAGCCGTGCTTATAGGATCAACGCCAGCCTTTTGCTTACGCTTTATTTTCTTAATCCTATATTTAAAATAGGCTTTCTGCAAAACACAAAGAAGGTAATACGCAGTCAATTAATTTTATCCTTAAAGTAAATAGTAAAGGTTTGCCAGTACACAACTGACCTAAACAAAAAGCCATGTCGACACCAAAAATAAAGGTTTATCAGTAGCCAAAGCAACATTTATAGAGAGTAGCAGTTGGATCCTCAACAAATCTCAAGATTATGCATGAGGAGGGAAGTCTAGTTCATACTTTCTCTTCGGACACAAGAATATGAGCACATGTAAATTTATAAAATAAAAGAAGTCAAAACATATAAAAGTGAACAGCTATGCAGGCAAAAAGGAATATCATTAAAGAGCATACAGCAGACACACATTTGGTATCTGAAACATCCTTCCAGGAAATTCCATTCATAATGGTCTTTCCAATTCAAGTGTTAGCGTATAGACCTTAAAAATGATATTACAACGGTCTTCTCAATTCTTATGTTCATTCAGTCAAGTGCAAGTGCAGGAGAGGAAAGTATTCTCTTTTTTTTAACTGATATACCTAATAGACATTATAATTATGTTAACAATCTGGTAGTGTGTATTTTGTATCAATACTAGATATGTGATATTGTGTTCATGTGCGTCTCCAATAGTTTACCACATTGTGTGTGCGTATGATGGAATCAGCAAAAAGAGAAACTTTTGAGGACTGG
Organism: Rehmannia glutinosa; assembly: GCA_016081115.2. Taxonomy (NCBI): domain Eukaryota; kingdom Viridiplantae; phylum Streptophyta; class Magnoliopsida; order Lamiales; family Orobanchaceae; genus Rehmannia; species Rehmannia glutinosa. The sequence goes on from CM071935.1 coordinate 67,543,844, forward strand.
AAAAAGGTAGAGCTTCATTCCTTACGAGTCTGCTAGGAGTAGGCTTTTATTAGGTTTAATTAGGGTATACATCACTCTGCCCAGAATCCAGCTTTCTAGTATAGTATCAACTACTTTTTGACTTACCAAGAAATGAATGGGAAAAATTGGAATTGCATCTACCGAAAAAGCTATAGGAATGTTATTCTCTATCACGTATACAATGAAATCCATACAACATGATGATAAGGCGGTGTAGAATAATACAAAGGCGCACATGGCAGAAGATAAATGTATGTTTTACCTACATCTTAAAACATGGTTGAACAGTCCAGAAAACAAAACTAGAGAAATTAGGCATAGAATATCCTGCACATGCAATATTCAACTAAGTTAAATTCCACTCAACTGTTTTATACTTCGGTAGTAACAGAATCATCTTTTTCTAGATATTTTTGACTATATGCATAACTGTGGTTCATGATGCAGAAGAAAAAACTGTTCTCTACTACAATAGCGTGATGATTCGAACAATAAACCCTCCCAGCCCCCAGGGAACTGACAAGTGACAGTTTTTGAAAGAAACATATTATAACGAATTATTATCACAAGCATAATACAAAACAATATTACAGTGTGACAGTGGAAAGGCCAAGGTAGTCAAAATAAGTTTTTTAATTTGTTAACATATCCTAAGTTAGCAAATTATAACATCAATAATTCTCGTCACACAAAGTCATATGAGACTAATTACCTTAACAAATTATGGCTATGAGATCCATTTTGGACAATTGTACTTTCCTTATTAATAAGGTCCAACACAAGCACTAAAAAGGTTAATTGTTTGTCTCAACTAATTCCACGAAGGACAGTGAATCTAAACAAGAAAAACACAGGTCAGCGATATATTTATAACAGTAAACTCTGCAGGTGCATTTAACTGTTAGCATTTATAAGTGGCAGGATAAAACTTTACCACTCTCCGCAGCTTCCTAAAGTTGGGATCTCTTCTTAAAGGCCCAAAACCAAGAACTCTTGGAACTTTCCTCCTCAAAAACCGAAAAACATGAAACAGCACATAACCATATATGGCAGTTCTGACCAAAAACCAAAAATACCATTGAAATTCATCTCTTTTCCTCGACTTAAAGTTTATTTCAGCCTCAGATTGCCACTTCAAATACCACGTTGAGCTGACAGATACATCTGAGTACTCTGGCCAAGCCATACCCAAACGCATTCTCACCTGTATGAACAAGAAAAAGGAGCATAGTGTGTAATATGAGAATAAAAAGAGGACCAAACAACTGGAACTTTCTGATATTTAAGGACTTGAATACCATATCGAGCTATTCAACTAGTTACCTGATAAGGGATAATAAACTCCACAACAGGGAAAACAATCATCATCATTATATCATCATTAATATTTCTTATTTTCTCGAGGGCCCATCTCTTTGCGTACGAAACAATGTTACTACTCCACAATCCAGTAACACACTGGCGACACAGTGTCACTGTCAGGAGAAACTGCTGACTGAAATTCAACTCTGAAAAGGGAATCCACATTAGCTGAACTGCAGTGGGGACGCCAGCCGCAAGCATTCTCAAATACAGCGCGTCAAAACCCCCAAAATCTTCAAACAGCATTTCAAATTCCTGTAACAAAGCCAATAACACTGTATGACAGGCGGAAAAATTACAGAAGAAGAAACTCAATATTTGAAAAGGGAAAAACGACAATAAAGGATCCTACATTGACATCCACATAATATTCTTGGTCATTCCCTTTAAGTGTAATATACATGGCAGCCCAATCGTGCCTTATCCGAGCATTCTCCACAAGTTTTCTGGATACAGCATAAGGAACAGCTATTGGATCCAATTCCCACCTATTCCGTTGTTCATTATACCAAGTCCTTGATGCCACTCTATCCCGATCCCGAAGAATATGTTCCTACAATTGACATTTCTCAAGTCAGATACACGAGGAGCAAAAGAAACTGCACATTTATCACATGCAAAGAAGAGCTAAGTTTGAGCAGAATAAGGATCAGTTAGACTCCTAGTTTTTGTAATTCAAGATCTGGCAGAGAGTATTATCATACCATAACTACAAATCAGTATCTCATGACAGCATGCCATGATCCGAAAACCGCCCAACTTGATATTCAAGGTTTTCAAAAGAGAGCTAAGCCACCTTCGGAGGAGAGGGGGAAAGATGGGGCGGGCCCGGGGGGTGGGGTCTCATGGGAAAGCATAATTTATAAAAAGCAAAGGTTCAAAATAAGATGACTAAGCAGTCCTCAATTACAGAAGAATTGAGTGGTAGGTTTGATCAATAATTTCACTCCAGTTAGTAGATGTCGAGTAAGGCATGACCAAAACCAAGTCATCAACTGGCTATCCATAAGAAGAATGAGAAGATGCGTTCTTCAAGGTTCCATTTGTCAGATGAAAATAAAGGGCAGGGTGTTTCCACCAAACATGAAATGGAAGCTGACGAGAATTGTGATAAAGATAAGATAGTGACTCAATTGACTCAATATGCACGATAATAGTGATAAAAATTAGATAAGAGTGATCCAATTGACTCAACAACAATGCAATAGGGCCTTCTACTTTACAGCTGTGATGTTCCTCAAAGATTTTTCAACTTTTTTTAGTAAACGAAACACCAATGAGCTGGTTACTAGATGAAGACGGACAATTTGCATAGTTGTACTTGGGTCTGCACTTTTCTGTTTAGCATTACCTTGTAGAAAGAGCACACAGAAGAACACAAGGCAAGCAAAGGTGCTACTTAAAATTTTTAGAGATTCTACTTGTCCAAGTAACAAAAAGGTTGGCCATCAGAAAGCAGCTTCAAAATCTTTCCATCTATGTACCGAACCCCGAAATGTCATAGCACAGGTGCAAATAACACAAAAATAAGGGACAAGGTTTTACGAGGCTTATGCTCTTCCAAAAACGCAATCATGTATATCTAATTAAGATCCAAAGACCAGACTCGCCAGAGAAAGGACTTCCGGAAGGAGATTTTGATTACTATACTTAGGGATGGCAATTTTGACCCAACCTGCGGGTACCTGCCCTGCCCCGCATAGAATTTTAATTTTTAAAATATATTTTAATATATATTTTGCATATATAATATATATTATAATATAATTTTTATGTATCCTTATATTATATCTGACATTTATAAATTGATAATAACAACTTTTGTAAATAATATTATATAAATATATTATAAATATAATTTTTTCATTTTTTGTATTTAATTTAATTTAAAATAGGGCGGGTCTGGGTCTTCACCAACCCGTGCCAAACCGCCCTATTGCCATCCCTAACTATACTGACAAGAAACTTACAGGAAGAAGTGGAAATTTGAAGTACATAATAAACGATTAAAATCTATTATCCTGCTCCGGATTTATTTCGCCTCCAAATTCTACAATCAAAAGAAGAGCAACAGATCAAATGAATTACCTAGTGAGTTTCTCGCTATCATTTAGACTAAATAAAAGGTAAAAACTGCAACTATAAATGCTCCAGGAAGCAATGAAATTACAGGATAGGAGCATTAAGAGACCACTGAAGACAATCTCTGATCACTTATTCTCCCTGCCCTTAACTTCAGAATCGTAAACAAAAACAAATAGCATAAGCAAATGCTATGAATCACTACCTACAATTTCTGTAACACATGACAGAAAGGAAGCTTCCAGCAGACGCCTCTAGGACTGGTTACTTTATCAGACAGGTAAAAATAGCATTTCAACATAAATAGAACTAATTATCCTTACTCAGATCACTCAAACAGATTAATATGAAGAAACCAATGAAAATTTGGCACACAAATCCAGAATGTCAAGGACATATGATATCCAAAAGTAGATGGTAGAATAGAAATAAATTACCTGTCTTTCAGCCATGTACTTTTACCTAGTTCAGGATCTTCCAAAAACTCCTTTAAGGTCCATCTTAACATCCTCTCGCCATTTCTTCCAACCATGAAGTAAATGGAGGCTCACAGCTCTTGGAATTATTACCTCTTTCTTTCCAAACATCCACTTAAGCTCAATGTCTGGATAACCCTTGACAACCTCATCAGGTGGTGTCATTGCAACAAAACGCCTTTCCTCACCATGCTTCTTCATTGTCTTTCTGATATGAGCCTCCAGGTTCTTTTGCATCTTCCTTGAGTCCCTAAGTGCTTGCTCTATTCAAGAGCAAAAGCAGTTGAATCTTGACCAGAGAAAGATTCCATATCCTCACTTACCATGACACTGGGTAAAATTATTTGTTCCTGAAACAGCCTATGTGCATCCTGCAGATCTTTCTGAAGCTCCACTTTAGAGAGCTTCGTAACAGGGGGTCCTGAGGTACTGTGAGCTCATAGACCAAAGAGCAGAATAAGAGCAAAAGTTGGATAATATTCTAGCAGTAAATACTGAATACCAGGCACCATACAGTTACCATGAAGAATTTAGTAAACTTAAAACTGCAGCAATGAACACCTCGAAATGGAGGGAGAAGTATGTGAATCTAGTGACATTAATAAAGTTTAGAACTCAATAACCAACTAATTTACAAATCATGTCAGACAGATTCAAACACATAAAAATAAACAAAAATGATTTATTTGCTGGTTGAAGAGCAACATTCACTAGCATGGAAAGAGTGTCTTGACAATTCTAGATGCACATCATACTCTCGGCCTCTCGGGGTTTTCTGCGTTAAGGAACTGTACTGCTGAAATGCAAAAATAACCCCGTCTAACGAAGTTCTCTGGATAATGTAATTTATCATATGTTACAACTTATCTTAATCTTTGAAAGGTGCAAAGTTCTCTTTCGTGGGTTTAAAGTTCTTCATGCATTGGTATACTATGAAGTACACATTAATGTATTACATTGCTTGCGAATTGCCTATTGGCTAAGTATGTATCAAATGAACGGGTTGGTTCACTTTTCTGTTAACTATAACTTTTTGAAAGCCAGATGTTTCAACCATTCAGTTTACTTGTGCAGAAAAATATATCAACAATAAACTTAAGTCAAATATCGAAATCACAACTTTGTGCAACTTAATTGGAATCAAAGCCCAAAAAATACAATGCAGGCTATTCGTTCAGTGAAATTTCCAGGAAACCAAATGGTGGGGGCATTTTTGTGAAAGAGAAAATATTCATATTTTCTTATCTTTCTATTAAACCAAAGATATACAGATATATAATAGGAAAAAGTCCCTTCAACTACTAGTCAGACTCCTAACCCCTAAATTACCCTTCTAGTAAATGTAAATACATATATATTAGTATTTGACTCCTAGTTATCAACAATAAACTCCTAGGTTACTCAACAATTTTCAAATCTTACATTGTGCTTCAAGTACCTTAATATTCTAAATGCGAGATCTCAAACGCTGAATTGCGTTCAAAAACAAGAAAATATGTTGCCCAAGATTTTAAACTTGCACATTGATGTGGACATTTCAGATTCTTTCTACGACTTCAGAATTTCAAGATTCATAATCCAAACGACAAAAAGAATGACGCAAAACTTAAATGGAAAATGAATAAATCCGCAACCTGAAAGTCAATGTATATTTAGACAAATATGCAGCATCAGAAATCTAGATACAACACAATTAAGTCGAGTGGAAATGAGTTGACGGAACACAAGAGCCAACTTATATTCTATCAAAAAGGCAGAATGCATACTTCTGATTGATGATAACTTGAAGTCAGACAATCAAACAAGAAAAGCAAAGGAAACTATTTAACATTCACTCTCATCTCCATACGAAAACTTCAAATTAGGAGTATATACGCACTTAAATCATTTCAAGAATAAAGTAAAGCAGTTCTTTCTTACCTCTGATTCTGACGCCCCGTTATTTCCTTTAAGAAGCTCTTGACCAGAGCCTCACACTCTCTCGATAAACAAAAGCTCCCTCACACCAACACTTAACGCCATGGTTTCTTTCCTTGCAATCAAATCTTCAATCTCCTCAATCCTCTCCGATATATCATTAAACTCTATCTCCCAACCCTTCCTTCCCTCCCTTAACTTCTCAATCCTATCACCACCACCTTTTGCTTTCCTCATCAAACTCTCTTCCTCCCTCTTCGACTTGAATACTTTATCCACAATTTCCTCAGAACGGTCCATCAGCTCCTCTTTTTCCCCCTTCAAAACCCTCAACTCTGCATAAAGACCATTCATTATCTCTTCTTGCAATGCCTTCTTAGTCATTTTGACCTCCTTCAACCCCTCCTCAACATCGGCAGCAACATCGTCCTTTCCCGCTTTTTCGCCTCCTCAATAATCTTAACCAGACGCGATACAACAGCCAATAACCTCCGAGTATAACCCGAGTACTTGTGCCCCTTTTCCTCATCCTCCCTACTTAGAACTGATTCGCTCGCGGCTGCAGGACGGAGGAGGCAGCAACAGCAGCCAAAGCAGGTTTCTGAAACCCTAGAAACGGACATAGAATTCCAAAAACAACATACAACAATGCATAAGCGATTGGCTTGGCAACGGCAAGTGCATTGTTCTCGCCATTACTGCGTTTCAGATTGTTGGATAGGATTATGGGTCGGTTGTTATTAACCTCATCATCAACACCGAAACTTCGCGCGGCGGCGCCGGCAGAAACTCTAAGTGGGAATAGGGGCGAGAAGGATTTGACAAAGAATGAGGGATTTCTTGCAAAGGGAATTGTTTTGGGTTTGGGTTTTACGCGGTGGTGAAGTGGGAAGTTGAAGAGTAAGGGGTTTTTTAGGGGTGAAGTCAAAGTAGAATACATTACCGCATTTGGCTTGTTTGCGCCGGTGCTCTGTTCTCAGAATTGCGAATTCTTGGAAGAGATAAGCCAAGCCGCCCTCTGCCGGGGCTTTGGGGGTTTTGAACTTTGAGCACCAGGTCAAGATGCAAATTTCCAGATGGATTTTAACAGTGCATTACCATATACAAAGATAAAAAGCCACTATATATATTTTTATCCTTAATATTGCATTTAATTTGGGAAATTTGATAAAATACCACTTCCCCTAGGGGTAATTTTGATTTTTGCCCCCATATTATTAAATTTAGATTTTTGCCCCTTTTCCTAATGTAAAAGACCAAAATACCCATTTACTTAAAAAAAATCCTTCCCACCTCCCTGCCCACTTGTTCCGCCCACATATACTATATGTTCTCAATTAAACTCCTGCCCACCTCCCTACTAGAAATCTCAAACGGGGCAAAAACAGGGCGGGACGCGGCCCACATAAAAGCCGCCATTTGGCGGGCGGGGTGGGTCGCAATAATCTTTCCCTTACCCGCATTGGGCAGCGGGCTAATGCGCCAGCCAGATTGCAAATTTTTTCCCTATTTGTTACACAACTTACACTAAACAATACACAATTGATTTATATACCTTTTTCAAAATACAACACCACACATCATGTGTATGTCTTTTTCAACAATTATCACTATATTAAACAATCATAAAACAAAAGAAATACTTTAACCTTTACTAACCAAGTACAGACCCATAATCAAAATGGGAGGAACAAATTAACAATCACCACTTCACCAGTCATCAAAATAAGCATTACTACTTCATAATAAATTCATATCGTCCAATCATCGTCCATGCAACATTACATATCCATAAAGTTCAAAATATCCATATTGTCCAATAGTCATCCATGCAATATTACATATCCAAAAAGTTCAAAATATCCATATTGTCCAATCGTCATCCATGCAACATTACATATTCATAAAGTTCAAAATCCTAGATAAATCTATGCAAACTTAATATGAAGATTCAAACTTCATCCACCATATCATCATCAAAATCATAGCCATTGTCTCCTCCTTCCTCGCTCTCTTCATCAATTTGTACAAGATTGGAAGCTTCACAAGATAACGCATTTTTCACATTTGCATCTTCATTAGAATTATTACCTACAATACAATTTCCAAAAAGACAAATGTAGTTAAAAAATTATATCAAAGTAGATCATTTCATAACTACATAAAGAATATAATTTAATAATTGTTAAACTATCTTATCTTACCATCAACATAACCATGCAACCAATTACGAGTACAAATTTGAGCTTGAACATTTTTTTAGAGGGTAGAACTTCTATATTTGGTGAGCACGCGACCACCAATAGAAAAGGTTGATTCTGAAGCAACGGTAGTTATCGGAATGGCCAAAACATCACATGCTATCAATGCAAGGATCGGGAACCGATGCTTATGATCTCTCCAATACTTCAAGACATCCAAATCTTCATAATATGAGAATTCGAGCTTTGGCTCCTCCAAGTAAAGATCCAATTGAGATTTTCCGGCATTGAAAATCGTTTGACTCTCAAATTCTTTGATTTCCTATATTAATAGGAAAATGTTATACACAATAATAAATGTAGATTAAATTGAACAAAACCTCAACACCAAAAGTAAGAATAACCAGCAAATTTGAAGAAATAACCAGCAAATTTGAACAAAACTTATGTTATTTATAGAAAATTATGAAGAACAACAGCTTACATGTAAAAATGACCAGCAAATTATCTATATTATCAATGATACCAAAATTTCATTCAAGCATAATCTATAGAAAGATTTAGAGAAAGAAAGAACAGTTAGAATACTTACATCAAATATTCTTTTTCCCTTAGATTTGATTCCTTGACCACTTTGTGAAGATGTAGATCCAACAATAGATGAGGATTGAGGTTGTGAAGGAATTAAATCATTAGCATTTGAATAATGCTAAAAAAGCTCATACAACTTTGTCCTCACAAGTTGCACCTTTTCTTTGCATTTAATGAAATCATTCTCAACCTTTCCATAAAAATACTCCAACATCGACAACTTTATACTAGGGTCAAGAATGTACCAAACGCAAGCACCACACAATATTGACTCCAATACTTATCAAACTTCTCTTTCATCTTTTTGCACATATCACTCACCACTTCATCTTGACTTGACAAGTTATCTTTCAATAAAACTTTAATCTTCCAAACTTGCAAAAAGTACAAATTTGAAGTAGGATAAGACGAGCCAGAGATCAAGTTGGTCGTTTCATAAAATGGCTCCAAGAATTCACATATTTTCTCTCCTCTTTTCCACTCTTCATTTGAAGGACAATATTTATAATTCCTATCATTCAATTGAAGAGAAGAAAATGCCCTTTTATATTTGATTGCACTTTCCAACATCAAATACGTGGAATTCCAACGAGTAGAGACATCCAATCTCAAGCCAATATTAGTGTCAATATTACCCACGGCTCTCACACATTCTTCAAATTTTTTCATCCTACCCTCCGACCCTTTCACATACTTGACAGAATCTCTGATTTTATCCAAAGCCACAACAGCTCTTTTCAAGCCTTCTTGCACAAATCACAATGATGTTCAATATGTGAGCAGAACAACGAATATGAAAATATTCAGCATCACACAACAAACCACCATGCAAAGAGAGTTGTTGTTTCAAAATATCTTGCATATTACCATTGTTAGATGCATTATCCAATGTCAAAGAAAATACCTTTTTCTCAATCCCCCAATCCTTCAAAAATTCAAATAGCTTTGCGCGACTAATTCAACTCCCGAGTGTGGAGGAGGCATATGAGCAAAGCTAAGAATTTTACTGTTCAATTTTCCAATTCTTATCAACAAAATGGCAAGTCAAGCAAATGTAACCCTCACTAGTGCATGCCCACATCATCGATGTTAAACAAACTCTATTTTCAATATTAGCAAGAGTATGCTTAAGTTTCTCTTTCTCCCTCACATAGATCTATATAATATATAAAAACAGAATAGTGATAATTCTGGAAATATCCCGCCAAAAACCAATTGCTAAATATAGAAAGTTGTTCTTTTAATTAATGAATGAATTTGCTTTTAAAACATATTTTTACAAATTTATGACTTTTGAAACATTACTTGTCTTGAGCGATCTGCAAATCGAGATGAATCTCAATTCCTTTTGTTTTATTGTATTTATGGGTGGATCGAATTTTGAAGCAATAGAGCTTCATTATAATACGATTAAATTGCATTATTGCAGACCGGGTATGAAGATGACTAATCATTTGATTGCATTGTCTTTGAAACTATTTTTAATTGACATTACATGATTTATATACTTTATAATACTCTTCGTTTAATGATTAATCATAAATCCCAATTATATAAATGAAATGAATCGTGAATATTCATTGTTTTGTAATCGTATAAATAACTCGATAATAAGAAAAGAATAATCGATAGAAGAAAAACAGAATATGTAATAGTAATAGTGTTCATTGGAACGTGGGTGAATTAGAAAGCATAACAATTAATTTTGCAATTTACAATATGTGAACCCTTCGGTTTTCGTTTGAATCATAAATACAACTTCGAAAATTGGAATAAATGCGAAACAACAAAATTTGAACTTGATTTCATTGGAAATACCAGGCAGGCATTGAGATCAGATAAAAAAGTTAAAAACACATAAAACGAGATTGCATTGTAATAAATACGAACATTAAAAAATTTAAATTTGACTTCATTGGAAAGACGATGTATACATGGAGATTGTGCGGTTTTAATTAAAATTCAAGCCTTCCCAACTAATCAATTAAAGTTTATTACACATGGAATACATTCACCATTAATACTGTAGTTTAAAACTCTACTATAAATAGACCCAATTAACCTTTCAAAACTTACCATTTCTAAGCCCCTCAAAATAAATGATAGGTCATGAAATCCCCACACTTTTAGACGCTATACATGATACCGTACACTGAAAAATATTCCTTATTCAAAGTGTAGTAAAAATGTAAATCCAAAGCAAAGTGCGTTGGGCATTGAAGTTTCACTTGGTTCGTGTTTAAAGTGTGTTGTCTGCTATCATTTGGAAATAATTTAAATGTTTTAAGTTTAGAGTGCATATTTCACGACATTGGAGGTATGTAAATTTTATTTAATTTATAACATTGTTTTCAATTTATGAATATAAAATAAATAACATAAAACCTAACTATTGCTTTTTCCAATGACCTTATTTCTTGGCGGAGGATCCATGCTCCAACAACACTAAAACGAGGGCAAGTCGAAAAGTTTCAACCAATTTTGCAGAATCATTTGTATGCAACACTAATATGAAGATTACACTTTCCATGGTCATCTCTAACAAGTGCAAGATCAACAAAGATTTATTATGTTTTATAAAGTATGAAAAACACAAACCCAGTTTGATAAATGGATTTGTCAATTCTAATTATTTAGGTGCGCCTTTTTTATACTTAGAAACTTTAAGTGTAATGGTAAGCGATAAACAGTAAAAGATACATTGAACCTTCAAAATGTATTATTTGAAGGTCTTTCAAAGCGCTATTTAGGACAATAAATTACAAGGTAAATAACCGGATAAATAGGTATTAACTTTGCTATTATAAAAAGATATTAGATTTTTGTGTTATTACCTCATCGTCCCCAAACGAATGCCTCCACCTATGGTGGGCTATTTGCAAGAGAACTCGATTGGGCCCCGTAGTTTTGGTAGAAACAAAGATCGGTTTGGTTAGTCGGTGAAACCTTTCGTCCAATGCAGCTTTGGCTTTTTCTCATCGTCGATCTTGGTTGCAACTTAATATGCCCACTTCTAAGTGCAAGTATAAGTATGTTAGAACACGGTAATACACTAGCATAATGTGCGGTATGGCGGACTAACTTCATAAGTTTAAATGGCAAATACAAATGAGACATAAGGTTAATTGTTCGTACTAAAAACATAAGTGTACACCATATCCGAAATATATTTATTTCTAAAATCCGAACATGCATATCTCAGAAAGCATTCTATACAAGCAAATGATGTTTCTTTTTACATGAGTCAATCTTTTCTCAGTAGGAAACTTAATATTTTTTTGTGCCACGAGGATTCAATAAATTTCAGTCTTATCAACCTAAATTCTTTAAATTTACAAAGATTATCACTTTGTAATGCTAGAAAACAAAAGCCTCATGTAGCCTATGCCAATAATATTTTGGACAAATAAAGTTAAAATTGACAATAATAATACAAGCATATAATGTAGCTCAAGTTTGTATTTACCAAATTCAACGTGTGGGAAATGAGAATACAAAGACTGGAACAAACATCAAGAACATCGATTAGAACAGAAATCCTCTTTTTTTTGAAACTAATACAAAAAACTGAAAAAAAAAAAAAAAAGCAATAAGAGGCTCTTAAAAATTCCATATCTCATAAAAAAATTAAAAAACAAATATGTAGATCTGAATTTTTTTGTATTTCTGATAATATATGTTATTTAACCAATAACATTTGTAGATATCCCTTTTCATGATATTTAATTTATGGATCGTATCGGAAAATGTATAGAATCGCGATTTTTCTCGTGTGTTTTTTTCCGGATCCGAACAAGAAAATGAAAAATTAATTATGAAAATTTACCAAATCGAAAAATAAAACTCAAAAACAAACTTAGTGAATCTCTATCGGACGATTTTACGTATTCCTTTTTCGAATCGGAACAAAAATTCAAAAAATAAATAAATCCAATACGATGAGCTCGGTCATTTTTAGGAGAGGGATTTTTAGATACATGTATTTTCTAAATGTAAGGATGTAAGAAGTGATAATATTTAGTTGAAGAGAAAACTTCATTTTTAGATATTTGATTGAGAAACTGAGAAAGGAAAAACAATTTTGTAGACTTCTTTGGAAATAGTGATAAGGTAAGGAAGGTGAAGAAGAATTTTTTTTTTTTTGACACAATGGGATCATTTATTATGCAAAAGTGAAATGGCAATTCACAACAACAAATCGGAATGAGTTTATTACTGGGCTGGGTTCTTTTCTTTCTGGCATTACAAATGGTAATCTACTCCCATCAAATGGGCTTGGGCTTTTTTTTCACAAGATCCAAATTGGCCTTTTTTAAACCTTTTTGTGTATTTTTCAATTAATGTTTTTTTGCTAATTTTTTGTATTCAAATAATCTGTAATTTGTGCTTCAAATAACAATAATAATAATCTGTAATTTGTGTTACATTTTTTTGTCCCATTATGAATTGAATTTGTGATATTGTTTTAATTAATAGTTGAAAATTTCGAGTAGGATAATTTTTTTTAATTGCAAAGAAAATTTAGAAATAATCAAAATTAATTTTTTATTGTGATTTTTTTTTGATTTATTTTTTGGACCTATAAGGATTTGGGCTCTAATTTGTTATTTTTTTATATATCAAAATTATTCAGGAAATTATTATTTTGAATTTTTATATCTTTTCTTAATGAAAATTCTGAATTTCAACAATGTAGTAAAAACAACTCTATAAAAAGCAAGTTGTTTTGCTTTACAATTAAATAATCTATCAAATTTAATTAATTAATATAATTAAAATATTAAATTTACATTCATTTAAGATATTTAATCCGTGCATCGCACGGGTGGACTGCTAGTTTTTGTAATATCAGAAATGAGAGTATTTCTGGAAATACAAGAAACATCAGGATTTAAATACTTCACCCAATTTCTGATGCCATCATATTCAACGAAAGAAAATGACAAATCATGTTTAACAACTGCAGCAGCTAAAAGGTTACGTGCTACCTTTTGGTCTATTTTCCTAGACCTTAACTTCCCCTCATGATCAACAAGCATTTGCCCCACATCATTAAACTTCAACATTTTGCAACTATCTCTATGACACCTTATTGTAGAAGTCCCATATTTTCTGCCCCCACATTTATACTCTTTCTTGCATCCCTTACATTCTGCTCTTATTGTACCATCTTTATCCACCTCCTTTTTTAGAAAGAAACTCCAAACATCGGAATATTCCTTTGACTTTTTAATTGATTCCTCACCAATCTTGTTACTTTCCAATTGACTTTCATCTAAATCAATAGATTGATCCAAATTAGCAGATTCCATTTTTCTTTTCCTAATCTGCAAACAAATTAAGAAACAAATTTATGATAACTAATGAAGGCAAAATATTAATGGAACAGAAATCTACAAATATTTGAACTGAACATCATATCAAAAAAAAAATATTTGAACTGAACATTAGTATTTTAAATTTAATACAATATTCAGTTTCTTAAATCCATGTCTTTTAACAATATTCACTTAATTGTATCACAAAATCAGATTAGTCAAACAATATTTTAAAAACTTCTAATAAAGCAAAATTTCTTTTTATATATTTTTTTGGAGTGGCCACCCAAATTAATTAGTACAACCAACAACCCTTAAATCTTTTGCATTATTTGTAATTTTGCATCAAACTAATCATCAAAGGAAATATTAAAAAGAAAGTCCCAAACCACAACCAAAGGATCTCAAGAATAAAGAAAATGATTTCAATTTAAAACCAAAATATTTTTATGATGCAATCCGAGTACAAAATACAATGAAAAATACATGAGGATGACTATGCCCCTATTGCAATGATGGTTGATATTTACATGAGAGGAAAGCAAACAATATCATGAACCAGGGGTCCAACGGTTGGTGAAATCTTGAAGAAATAACCTGTGGTGACGGTGTGGAACGAGTAGAGGCGGTATATGGTGGCTCGGCGACGTGCAACGAAGAGCTACGGAAGTTGTGTTCCTTGTGGAGCGGCGTATTCTTTAGAGATGGAGAAGATATGTTTTTAGGGTTTTTGTTTTTGAAGTGGTTTTCGATTGTTCTACTGAGTAGTCTTTTTTTCTTTTTAATGCTTAATACTTTTGTGAGTTTGTCTATTAAGTTAATAGTTATTTATATTAAGTTATATATATGTTATATTCAAAAAAAAAGTTAAACATATGCTTACAAATATGATGAGAATTCTACTTCTGGCCCTCGCTCAACCATGGCTTCCTCTTCAAGATTCGACCCATTTTCGGCAATTACGTAAGCTGTTTAAGCTGGTTCGGTAAAGAGAGTAGGTCGGCAAAAAAGTCAGTAGTTTCAAAGTCTGATGAGAGGAATGGGAAAATGGATTCATTATTATCTATAGATAAGGCAAGAGAGAACTTATGACCTCTCGGATGGAGACGTGAGTGTGTCATGTTTGTCTAATAGTTATTTAAAACTTAAAATATAAATTATTTTATTAAAAACATAAAATAAGCGGACTGGCCCGCCCCAAGCCCGTTCAGCCCGCGAACCAAACATGCCAGCCCGTTGAGGCCCGCTTTTATACGGGCCATCATATGTCCAACCCAGTCCAACCTATTTATAAAGCGGGGCGGGCTGGCCCGGCGGGCCAAGCCCATTTTGACAGCTCTACTCCCTGCCCACCCATCTGCCCACATATATTATCTGTTCTCAATATAAAACTCTTGCCCACCTCCATGCCCACCCATCTGCCCACTTGTCTGTCCACATATACTATATGTTCTCAATTAAACTTCTGCCCACCTCCCTGCCCACCCATCTGCCCACATATACTATCTGTTCTCAATTAAACTCCTGCCCACCTCCCTGCCCACCCATATGTCCACTTGTTTGCCCACATAGACTATCTGTTCTCACTAAAAATGAAGTACATTAAATTAAAAATGCAACTTAATAAAATAAATTAGAAGTACAATACGATAACACATGGGATTATTCAACACAACAACTTTAATTAAGTATACAATACACAACAATTTAATTAAAGAAGAAGTACATTCAACACAACAACTTAATTAATACATTACAGTATTAATCACAAATCCTATCTCATGTGACTATTCACTGGAATGGGTTTCTTACAAGTTTTTCGATTATGCCCTATGCCTTTGCATCTCCCACACTTTCTCGCAACTTTTTGTTCGCCCTGGGACAATATCCTCATCTTTCTTGGCCTACCACTAGGAGGTGCCGACATAGTTCGTCCTTGGTAAGAAAAACTTGGCCTTCTTCAATATCATCTTCTACTGCAATTGAGTTACAACTGCTTGTTTGGATACTTGAACGAGGACCCACACCACTTTGACATGTTCCCATAGAGTTCTTTATTGGCTGACCATATTGCCCACTTCCTTGCCCACCTTCATGCCCACATTTATGTCCACCTCTCTGCCCACACTCATGTATGTCTTTTTTTTCCACATCTTCTTGCCTACCATGCTGCCCACCTCTCTGCCCATACTCATTTATGTCTTTTTCTTCCATGTCTTCTTGCCTACCATGTTTCTCACCATCGTCTTCTTGAGATTGTGACGGTGACAAAGTAGGAGTACTATCAATGTCATCCCAAAACATAGGGAGTTCGAAAACGTCCGACAAAGGGAAACCGAAATCATAAGGACGATGAGTTTTCTCTTCCATAATGCCTTTGCCTTTATCAAGGTGGTATGTGAGACGTGGCATATTCTCTGGAACAATGGCTTCATTTGTCTGAATGGTCACAAGATCCTGATGATTACTACTAGCTGACTCAAAAGTTTCCTTGTTCTTTTCCCTAGCAATCAAGCAAAGAGGCACATACAAAGTCTTCTCTTTATTCATACGAACTAGAACTTCGACATCATCATCATCAGTGAGTGGACATGGCGGCAATGGATCAATGTGTTCATAGCCAAACCAACTTCTTAATTCTATTTCATAATCATCGGGATTGATTTTACACAATGTATAAGATTTCTCCAATAATTCGGAATACGTGACATCGCACGGGAAAAGAACAATTGTTGATTGCTTTCCGGTAAACCTCCAACAATAAGTATTTATATCACAGTCCCAAATTCCATCCCACACAATCAATATAGGACATGATGTACCACCTGCAAATAAAGCCATGATATAAGATAATTAATTAGATATTCTACACAACTGCCCACCTCTCTGCCCACATTTTGGCCCACTCTCCTGCCCACCTCTCTGCCCACATTTTGGCCCACTCTCATGCCCACCTCTCTACCCACATTTCGGCCCACTCTCCTGCCCACCCCATTTTTATTGGCCAAAAACAACGATTCCACATTTTTGGCCGATTTAAACAACAATTACAATTACGTATTCACTCTATACACTATATCTAACAATAACAAATTATACACATTCCAAAAATCTAACAAAGTTGGCTAAATGTAATATTTTTCAAAGAAAATAAGCTTCAATTCAATGAATAACATAAACACCATGAAAACTAACCTTTATCCATAACTTTCTTGCACAATAGATAATTTTGATTCAAATGCCCGCTAACTATCGAGCCGCTTTTGCCCGTTTTCGATCCAAATATCAAGAACAAATTTCAGATTTTTGTGTTGCCCGTTTTTAGCACTAGTAGATGGGTTTTGTCTTATTTTGTGATATTCAATATCCTTGTAGGTCGATTCTTGCTTCTCATCCTCTAAAACTTGTTGATTTTGTGAGTTTTTGGAGTTTCTAGGGTTTGGTCGATAGAAGGCGTGTGTGTGTCTTTTGGTTTTCTTTCTTCAGCCTTTTCATTTTCTTCATTTGCTTTTTCTTTTTTCTTTTTTTGTTTTTTCAAGTAAAAGGGTAATTTGGTCTTTTTGGGCTAAGAAAAGGGGCAAAAATCTGAATTTAATAATATGGGGGCAAAAATCAAAACTACCCCTAGGAAAATGGGTATTTTATCAAATTTCCCATTTAATTTCGGTCCTTCTTTCCAAGTTTCCTAGGAAATGATATATATTCTCTAATTTTTACTTTTAGACAGATTTAGTTTGTCTCTGTATTTACTAAAAATCAATTATATAAAAATCAAACTGCAATGGTTGACCAGTTGGATCAACAATTATGGGTGGCAAATCAATCGCGTCGGGTCTTTATCGGGCCGATACGATAACAACCGACATGATGAGCTCATGTCCGAACACGACAAGATAACTCTAAAAGATGGAAACTTGATATAATCTAGCTAATCCATGTATGATCCTAGGAGCATTTATCTTACTATAATAGTGTAATGGATAAAAGATGGTTGAGAGAGGCCAACATTTGAAGAGCCTTTGTTCCTTTTTCTGAAATATGGGAGATATAAAATTCTTCATGTGGAAGAAATCATATGACCTTAAGTTGAAATGATTGCAATTTCCAATTATCATGTTGGTGTTGTGTGATAATCTGATATAAGATTTGCAAATCTGTTTCAATCCATATGCAACAGTGTATAGAACTATCAAGCAACTGGAGTCTGGAGAGCTTTGGAGAGGGCAGCAAACTGAGCAAATAAGTTGCCAGAGTACTATGTAATAGAATCTGAAAAAGCCCACACATTTCCTCATTGAAAATCTGTTAGTACACATTTCTAAAAATAAAAAAAAAAATATGTTAGTACACCGCCAATCCCCCATGAGGAGAATAGGCTTTTTTGGCATCCATGTTAAATTTGACAAGTTATGCAAAAAAGCTTTTTCTACACAATAGGAATGCAAGTGTTTCTGAAGGGAATATTAAATATAGACCAAAAATAGTAGTAATGTCCAATAGTCTTTTCCAAGTGGATTTTTGAAATAACTTGCATGTCTCAAGGTAGATGATGTTCAACTTTCCATGGGATTTTCCATATAATCCTATGATAAATAGGGCGAGGTTCTCATGCTTGCATTTGTTTCTTTTCAACTAAGTGAATCATAATACCAAGCGGGAATGATTAAAAAAATGAGTACAGTGTGTAGATGGTGTCATATTCTTCCATGAAGATAAGAAAATAAGAATGCTCACAGTGTGGGGGATTTTATGTCTCATAATGAGCGAGAAATGCATCCATACTTGATAAACATGTTAGTTATTTAGCAAAAACTATAATAAAGTTTCGACTGAAAAGGATGAATCGGTGGTATTAGCATGATTAGAAGTAAAAGATGCACAACACCAATACTTGGATGCACGTGCAACCTCTTATCTCTTGAAGTTTTTGATCCATGTGTAACATGTCTTTGAGAAGTCTCCATATGGAAATTGACATGGACGGGTGAAAATTGTAAGTCCAAGCGGCTACGATAATCTAGAGGGGGGGTGAATAGATTATCTCCATCTTTTCGATTTTGCCCTCTTTTTCGAACCGAATGCTCAAAGACATTAATAAAGGTGCGGAATGTAAACAACACACGTCGATTTAAAGAGGTTCAACCCACCTAGGGCCTAATCCTCTACCACCCCAGCATATCCGGGATGGATTTCAAAAAGAAAAAAAGATTTTATTAATTTACCACAAATTAATACAACACCAACTTACAACAACACCTTGAAGAGCACCACACTCTTCTTCAACACCACCTTTGAGATTACCACAATCTCACTTGAAGATTACCACAATCTCCAACGGCACCTTGTGAAGATTACCACAATCTTCAACCTTGAAGAATACCAAATTCTTCAACACCTCAACAAGAAGATTACCACAATCTTCTCACACCTAACACCTAGATCACCCAAGTGTGTTCTTACCACAAGAACACTCACAAGGATATCTTGTGTTGAATGATTACCCAAATTCAAGATTACAACTCGATAATTGATAATACAATAGAGTGCAAGTGTAATCAAGAAAAGCCTAGACCTCAAGAATGTGAAAGTGAATAGCTAGGCAAATTACAACAAGAAATAAGACAATGTAAGAACAAGTGTATTCTTGAGTGTATCTTGTTGTGTTGTAGTTTTCTCTCTATTTGTGTTGCTTCAATTCTTCCTCTATTTATAGGA
Source organism: Rehmannia glutinosa (assembly GCA_016081115.2). Lineage (NCBI taxonomy): Eukaryota > Viridiplantae > Streptophyta > Magnoliopsida > Lamiales > Orobanchaceae > Rehmannia > Rehmannia glutinosa. Next base: position 67,563,527 of record CM071935.1, read on the forward strand.
GATGATTGATACTTGATAGGCTCCTCTTGGAATCTGATTTCTACAAAAAAATTGCAATTAAAATCAAGATTATAGCTGTTAGAAATCAATCCCACAATTTAGGGAAAAGTCATCTCATTTGAACAACGGTTAGAATTTTGCTGTCAAAAGCATAGGGCGACCGGTCGCACAGAAATAGAAGTTTGAAACATGTCGCAGCAAATTAACACAGGGCGACCGGTCGAAGTGCACCTCGACCGGTCGAAGGCTAGGGCGACCGGTTGCACTGACCAAAAACTGAAGGAACAAAGTTTCTGTTTCGATGTTTTGCTCCTAGGTACCGGTCGCCTCTTTGGTCGACCGGTCGACCACCTAAAATCAATGTTGTCCAATTTTTTACGAAAATAAACCTCAAGAAATACTCCGAAAAATTCGTAAAAACATTTTAAACCGATCGGGAGTATTTAGGACAACATTAGAAATATAGTCTTGAAGAAATAAAACATTTACACAAAAAGTGTTGTCCGATATAAATTCCAATAAATACTCCAAAAAATAGTAGAAACATTTTAGATCAATTGGGAGTATTAGGACAACATAGTTTCAATGTAAAAACCCATTGACTTAACAACATTAAATGTGTTGTCCAATTTTATATCGAAAATAAACTTGAGGAAATACTCCGGAAAATATTAAAACCATTTTAAATCATTTAGGAGTATTTGGACAACCTTTAAAAACATTGTTTTGGTATAAAAATAAAATCATCAAAATCATGATAAAATCATTTATCAAACAATCTCCCCCTTTTTGATGATTACAAACCAAAACAATTTTAACGAGGTCGATTTTGAAAACAAAATATTTGTACCGGTAAAAAGGAACTTTCCGTTGTGAGCGACAACATTCCACGCAATATAATCACAATGATGGGAGTAGAGATATTCAAACACATATAGCAAATGCTCCCCCTATGCACAACAAGAGTTATATAGAAGCAACTTAACATAAGCTAAAATATTAGCTTTTCGATATTGAGCTTAAGTATCAAAAACTTAAAAGCTCCCCCAATCAAAGATACATCATTAGAGCCGTATATAAGTCCATACTACAACCAATGGACCATGATTCATACATAACCATAATGCACCAAGTGGACTAAATATGATCCACAACTTATGGCTTTATAAAGCCATAGCTTATAGCTTCTTTTCGTTAAGCTTATCTTAGCTTTTATGAGCTAATGAACTTATAACCTGTTTCTCCCCCTTTGGAATCATCAAAAAGAATGTTAGCACGATAAATACATCATATATTCATATCAAAGTGCGCAACAAAACCGATGTATCGAGCTATTTGAGCATTGAAGCTTATAAACCAAATAGGAGGGAAAAGTCGAATCATACGACTTGTAGAGGTTTATGAAAACTCATTTGATAAGCAAAACATGATCTCTATAAATGTATAAGACTTTTGAAATCGAGAGAATCATGTAGGTGATGAATTTTTCATTGAAACGTTTTATCGAACACTTGATGGGCGTCAAAAATTGAGAAAGATATATATAGCCCTTGTAAATGAAATCAAGCCAAGTTTTTCATCACCAAATGCAATTTAACAAATGTCAATCATCAACAATCAATAAGTTCATCACAAAAATATATGAATTGCATTAAGAAAAATATATATAAGCCACAAACTCAAGGGTTCAACCCAATTGAGCTAAAGAGAGTGAAATTCTTACCATTCAATCGGTAAAGATGAGCAATGATGATGATACTCGAGCTAGATAATCCCCAAAATATATAATTCATGCATCAAAACACATTTGAAGTAAAATGTGTGTGCAAATTGCAAAGGGGACGAAAAATGGCAAAAATGATGTAAAATGACTAAGGCATTGGACATAACGGTTTTTATCCAAAAATTAGCTTAGGGCGACCGGTTGCTGTTGAGGGCGACCGGTCGACGTTGAGGGCGACCGGTTGCCCTCAACCCCATCAGCCCACTGTCTTGCCAGGTTTTTCAAAATCTGAATTTTGGTCCAAAAATCCGATTTTTCGCCCCTAAGTTTTAAAAACGTGCAAAATGCAAACGTAGACCTCATTCAATATACATTATGTCATAATCAAGCTTGAAATGAGGTAAAATACTCGGCGGTTAACAAAAAAAAAAAATCCGCGAGTTATCCTTGAGACGGAATTAAACACATCTCAAGTTTTTGTTAAAATATGCAATCCCTTAACAATTATATCGAATCTCAATATGTTTAGTTCGATTATGACGAACCATAGTTTGAATAATTTTGACCGGACTTGTTATCCCGAAAAATAAGAACATTTTAAAGCTTTGGATACAACAAGTCATAAGAAGAAGTGCCTTTCAAATATTTTAAAATTTCTTTAACGGCACTTTAATGAGATTCGTTGGGATAGTTTTTGAAGTCGAGCATATAGACATAATGCATATGGAATGTCGAGTCTATAGAAATAATACAAGAAAACATACCTCGACTTTGTTTGTCGGCCGATATGCCTTTCTCAACCTTTGTCAATCTTTAGCCATAGAGGTTGAGATAGTTCTTCTTTCTTCAATGCTTAACTCCTTCAAGAGTTCTTTTGAAATATAACCGTCTTCTTGGCATTGAATGATTTGAATTCCAATGATCAAATTTGAGCTTCCCTCATCATGATCATCTTGTTCATCTCAAGTTCACCTACATCAACTTAGGAGAATCTCTTGCACAAAATATTCATTAGTAGCACCAAAAATATTCTCATGAATATGCACAAGCAAACAATCTTGCCCTTTTCAAAAAAAAGGAGAGTAGTATCAACTTTACCTTTTGTAAAATCATTTAGCAAAAATAGCTAAGTCTATCATACCATACATGGGGTACTTGTTTGAAACCATACAAGGCCTTTTATAAAGATCATTTGGCCTAGAAAAATTTAAACCCCGATAGACTTCTACTTGAATAAAACCATTTAGAAAATTGGATTCAACATCCATTTGGTAAAGCTTGAAATTTTCTTAAAGCAAGAATGGGCAAGTAAAATGCAAATAGCTACAAAATGTGCTATGAGTGCAAATGTTACACCAAAATCAATTACCTTCTTCTTGAAAATACCTTCGAGCTACTAACCTCGTCTTAGTTTGACCAATGTTGACTTGGTCATCGAGTTTGTTCCGGAATACCCTTTTTGTCTACTTCATTACTATCATCATAGGGCATCCAATTGGTCTAAGGTGTTCACAATAGAACATTTACATCCAAATGTTTTGAGGTAACAATATTTGGAGTACTTCGTTTCTCATCTACACAACTAAACAAACTCATTAATGGCATCGCTTATATAAGCAAGAAAAAATAGCCCAAGTGTAAAAACATGCTTCAATCATCAATCACAAAATATCTTGAGCATAATAGGAATAGACACTATATATATATATATAGATCATGAAGCACATACTATGCATTTAGAATATCATCAAGAGTCTAATAAATCATGCAAGTTCAAATAAGCTTAAGAAAGCTACAAAAGGTCTCTTTTGAAATTTGAGAATCCGATAGCATATAATTGAGACCTCATTTAAAAGAAGTATTTGAACAAAAGTTGACAAAGCAAATATGTGCAATCAAATATCGAATAGTGCCTTTCAAAAAATCTAAAAATCCTCTTAATGGCATTTGTATGAAATACTATGAAAAACAAGCACATAGGCACATGGCAATACATATATCGAGTCTATAAGAGTAAGAATAACACAAGTAAACGTACCTCGATAATTTATGCCTTTTCTTGACAAATAATGACGAAAATGGCCATGTGTGAAAATATGTAAATCCTACACAATTCTTAAAACAAATCTAGCACAAATCATAATGATAAAAGTGTAGGCTAAGAGATATCACAAGTAAGCTCATGCCATAAAAATCCATAAGAGATGATAACATACTATAGTCTTCAAAAATGCACAAGAGTTTTAAAAACATCATATAAGGTCTTTTTTTTTTAAAAAAAAATTTAAAAGCACAAATATATATTAAAGACCTTAATTAAAAAATAAATACTTGAAAACTCATTTTGCAATAAAGACACAAATAAAAGCATGCATAATAACAAAATAAAATGCATAATTAAATAGGGAGATACGGGTTACCAATTATGCCATTTCCATGGGTTGTGTCGTTCCCATTGTTGATGATATCTTCCCTTTGAGAAGTCACTTTGTTGATGATGACTTCTTTGATTACTCCATTTCAAGGTTTGTTGCCTTCCCATTGTTGAAAGTCTCTTCTTTTTGAAAATCATCTTGTTGATGATGTCTTTGCCATTTCAAGGATTGTGTTCTTCCCATTTTTGATTGTACCCTCTTCTTGGAAATTGGCTCATGAGAATAGTTTCTCCTTCTTTGATCGAATGAAATGGTCATTTGATGCCTTCTTGGCGGTATGAATTTTTTTGATCATTATTTCACGGGTACCTAATATGACATTGTTTTGTGGTACCCTCATGTGTTTGGGTCCTTTGGGATTAGTCTTGAGACCTTTAGGTCTCCAACAATAATTAGAGCTATTTCTAGCCCGACAAGTATTTACCGTATGACCTTTTTTACCGCAATAAAAACATGTAATAATTCTAGGAGCATAATGACCAACGTCTTAGAGACTTGATTCTTTTTCATGTGATTGACACCCTTAGCTTATGATCAAGTTCTAGTTTCAATTATTACAACAATCAACAATATTGGTCATTCTATCGGCACTCAAGTTGGATTTAGATAAATCATTTTTCAAGCAATTTATATCCTCAACAAGAGTACTATTTTCTTTCTCAAGGTTTCTAACCTTGTCAAGAGTGGTGGTGTGAGCACATGATAGTGATTCATAGGAAGTAATAAACTATCCTTATCATTTTTTAAAACAATGAATTCCTTTTTCAATTTTTTGTATTTAACAAGTAAGTTTTGGAATTCATCTTGTAGCTCATCATAATCATTTTGCAAATCACTATATTCATTTTGCAATTCATTGTCATAAGAAGTAGAGGGTTTAGAACTTACCTCGTTTTCTTCTTCGATGCCCATGAGGCATTGTTCAACTTGTTCATCATGGAGGTTGTAGAAGGCTTATCCCATGTTGTTGGATTTGATGTTGTATCCATTTGTGAAGTAGATGCTTTTGAGTTGCTCCTTTCATTTGCATATACTTCATAGATGGCTTCTAATTTTTGCCATACTTCATGTACCGATCGAATACCTACAACATGATCAAATTCCAAAGTGGTAAGTGAACAATGTAAAATATTAAGAGCTTTACCATTTAAGGAGATGATTTTCTTCTCTTCATCATTGAGATTTTTGAAGCCTTTTGAGGTGTGTGGTGTATCTTTCATCGAAATGGATTCTCCATTGATGACGGTGTTCCAAATATCGAACCCGCAACCTTGTAAATAGCATTCCATAGGGTGTCAATTTCTGACACGACACGATAGCACGACACGAAAACGACACGAAAATAGCGGGTTAGTGTTTAGCCTTATCGTGTTCGTGTCCTTATCGTGTCGACACGATAAGGACACGAAAATTTCGTGCCGTGTTCGTGTTTTATCGTGTTTACACGATAGTGACACGAACACGTTAGTGACACGATAATGACACGACACGAACACGACAAGGACACGATAATGACACGTTGACCTGTTAGCGGCACGATAATAACACGACACGAGCACGATAAGGACACGATAATGACACATTTACCTGTTAGTGACACGATAATGACACGATAACCTGATATTTTGTATATTTATGTCGTGTATTTTCGTGTAAAATCGTGTCATATCGTGTAATTTGCTATCGTGTATTAACGCAGTGTAAATCATTTACTTTTATTTTTGACTTATCGTGTCACTATCGTGTCGTGTCGTGTCGACACGAAAATTTTCGTGTTCGTGTCGTGTCGGAGCAGATCCTTATCGTGTCGTGTTCGTGTTTGCCCTTATCGTGTCGTGTCGTTATCGTGTCGACACGAAACACGACACGATAACACGATTTGACACCCCTAGCATTCCATTCTTTCTTTCCAAAATATAAAATTTTTGGAATCAAACCAAGGTGGCTTGGTGGTGGAGGTCTTAGGAAAGTTGAGCTTCGTTCGTAGCCGACGATCGTTTCTCTTCACTCGCGATGTGAAATGAGCTTACCAAAGAGTTTGGCTTTGATACCACTTGTAAGTCCAAGCGGCTACGATAATCTAGAGGGGGTGAATAGATTATCTCCATCTTTTCGATTTTGCCCTCTTTTTTCGAACCGAATGCTCAAAGACAATAATAAAGGTGCGGAATGTAAACAACACACGTCGATTTAAAGAGATTCAACCCACCTAGGGCCTAATCCTATACCACCCCAAATATCCGGATGGATTTCAAAAAGAAAAAAGATTTTATTAATTTACCACAAATTAATACAACACCAACTTACAACAACACCTTGAAGAGCACCACACTCTTCTTCAACACCACCTTTGAGATTACCACAATCTCATTTGAAGATTACCACAATCTCCAACGGTACCTTGTGAAGATTACCACAATCTTCAACCTTGAAGAATACCAAATTCTTCAACACCTCAACAAGAAGATTACCACAATCTTCTCACACCTAACACCTAGATCACCCAAGTGTGTTCTTATCATAAGAACACTCACAAGGATATCTTGTGTTGAATGATTACCCAAATTCAAGATTACAACTCGATAATTGATAATACAATAGAGTGCAAGTGTAATCAAGAAAAGCCTAGACCTCAAGAATGTGAAAGTGAATAGCTAGGCAAATTACAACAAGAAATAAGACAATGTAAGAACAAGTGTATTCTTGAGTGTATCTTGTTGTGTTGTAGTTTTCTCTCTATTTGTGTTGCTTCAATTCTTCCTCTATTTATAGGAGATGATTGATACTTGATAGGCTCCTCTTGGAATCTGATTTCTACAAAAAAATTGCAATTAAAATCAAGATTATAGTCATTAGAAATCAATCCCACAATTTAGGGAAAAGTCATCTGCTGCCAACGGTTAGAATTTTCTTTGTCAAAGCATAGAAGCGACCGGTCGCACGTAAAAATAGAAGTTTGAAACATGTCGCAAAGAAATTAACACAGGCGACCGGTCGAAGTGCACCTCGACCGATCGAAGGCTAGAGCGACCGGTTGCCACCAAAACCTGAAGGAACAAAGTTTCTGTTTCGATGTTTTGCTCCCAGGTACCGGTCGCCTCTTTGGTCGACCGGTCGACCGCCTAAAATCAATGTTGGCCGATTTTTTACGAAAATAAACCTCAAGAAATACTCCGAAAAATTCGTAAAAACATTTTAAACCGATCGGGGGTATTTAGGACAACATTAGAAATATAGTCTTGAAGAAATAAAACATTTACACAAAAAGTGTTGTCCGATATAAATTCCAATAAATACTCCAAAAAATAGTAGAAACATTTTAGATCAATTGGGAGTATTAGGACAACATAGTTTCAATGTAAAAACCCATTGACTTAACAACATTAAATGTGTTGTCCAATTTTATATCGAAAATAAACTTGAGGAAATACTCCGAAAAATATTAAAACCATTTTAAATCATTTAGGAGTATTTGGACAACCTTTAAAAACATTGTTTTGGTATAAAAATAAAATCATCAAAATCATGATAAAATCATTTATCAAACAAAAATGAGTTCCAGATCTCATAAAACGGGGAAGTGAAGAGAGTGAATCTTTGACTGATTTCAAAGCAGAGGAGAAATTACAATTAGTGGAGGGCATCCATTTCATTATATCATGATTGTGCTGAGAATTGAAATTTGGAATATATTGTAATCTCATTCATGCCCAACAACATTAAATAATTTTTTATAATCCCAACTATGATTTGTCCAAAAAAAACCAACACATGATCAAATCCAAATTTATCAGCATGGGTAAGAGTCTCAAGAGTGTTATTAGAGAATCACTTATCATACCAAATATTAACTATGTCAGATCCAAGACTCTAGAATATGTGAGCATTTACATGATTTTAATTTTAAATAATCTTTCCCATGTAATGCTATCGGGTGCAAAGTGTTCCACAAGAATGACAACACACCACCTATGTACTTAGCATGAACAAATTGAGCTCATATGGAATATTTTTTCCTAAATGTACAAGAAAAGGCAGTGACAATGTCACCACTGCTTCTGACTCTGATAAATCCTCTTCAGACATGTATGCACAAATTGTGGACCAAAAGATCCAGTGAATGACTTTGTATGAGTCAAGTGAACGTGAAAAGACCTAGTCCATTATTTTTTCAGTTTTGAATGATGCAATTAGGGGCTTTGATGTCCTGGACAAGAGGTATAAACGTGGATCTTAGTGTGCTTTGATAAGCATGGGTCACCCCCAAAAGGAGAGATGTCTCCATCCCCACCCTTTTATTTTCTTATGCATTTTCCTTTCTTTTTGCCTTAATAAACGAAAGCTCTTAAGTATGTGAAAAGAAGATGTTTCCATTGTTGAGGCACATTCCGCAATTCACCTCCTCCACAAAGCTCTAGGGCAAGGGCAATTGATGTCCTCAGGGAAGGGGTTCATCCTTTAGGACACATGATTAACAATAGACATTTAGATGATATGACTTGACTTAAGCATCATATGAATTGCTTTTGTCTACAATGTGTAGTGACTATGATAATATGTGTCATAGTGATGCTTGATTTAGTCTATTTTGTAATATACTTGATCTTGAATTGAACTGAACCAATATGAATTTTGAAACTTCTTTCGTCGTAGCAACAGTCACATGTATCTTCGATTTCTCTTTCCTCATCCTCACCCGCACGCTTGTTTTTCTCTTTCTTTTCATGTTTCTTTTTCGTAACCTTATAAAGTTCTAAATTGTAAATCCAGCTAAACTGAAGACCCGAAAATATCATTGAATTACAAACGTAGATTAATATATAACTTGTCTGAAATAAACCCAATAAAACTACGACAAACACAAATTTGTTCAAAGTAATGTAATTGTTACCAGTAAAGGTAGACTGTTATGAGGAACTAAAGATAAACAACATGCTCATAAACCCAAAAGGAAGCTTGTCAAGCAAACACATGCAAAAGGCTCGTCACTTTGCGACATGATAATTGCCCGCTGTAAATTTTAATATATATCCAATTTACCACATCTTATTTTCGAAAATAAATAAGCGATTAATTATATTACTAGAAATTTCAATAACAAGAGAATATTAGTATATTACTATAATTTGAGGGAGTGATAATTTTGGGAAACCAATTAAGGATGGTAATAGGGCAGGGTAGGTCACGTATCTAAAGACCCAAACATATCATGTCCCTAAAAGGGGCAACCCCACCGCAGGTCACAGGATGGTGCGGGAGCGACTTGTTGTGGGACACATGACGGGACAGGCGACCCGTACTGACCCAAATTAAATAAAATTAAATACAAAATAAATAAAAATAAAAATAAAATAAAATATATATTTATAAAATAATAATTACAAAAAGTGTCATTTTCAATTTATAAATGCTATGTATAATATTAAATAAATAAAAATTATTTTATAATAAATATTATATATGCAAAATATATATTAAATACATTAAACAAAAAATTTACGGGGCCAAGCGGAGCGGGACCCACGGCGAATCGATACTGGACTCGCCCGCCCCACCACGGTCATGTAGGGCAAGGCAACCTAACTAGAGCTAGCAAATCGCGGCTCGGCCCGATGGGCAAATTCCGGCCCCGCCATATATAGATCGGGCCTTATTTTTTAAGGCCCGAAAAAAAATCGGGCCTAAATGGCCCGATCCAATAAGCCCGTCGGGATAATCGGGTTCGGGCCGAAAAAACCCATTTTTTTCGGGCTGGTCCAAGCCCGATAAATATTTAATTAAAAAAAATCTGTAGAAAATGTTAGTTTGTCGAACACTAAGTCCGACTAGGCAGTATAACTCTGCATGCCTACAAAATGATGGTGGGGTTTGATTTATTATAATAATGATTTTTGGGTTTTTTAATATTTTTCTTTTTTGCTTTTTAATAATCTAGTTTGTAGGGGGTTGTTTTTTTTAATATTTAACAGTTTTAGAAAATATGAAAACATCCTGGGAAGATGTAATTTTTGGCTGAAGCTTTTGTCATATTGTGCTTTTAAGAAGATTATGTACGTCACCCATTAGCTTTTAGAGATTGGATTTTGCGATTTTAATAGTATATTTTAATTATTATTTTTAATATTTAATTTGGGCTGTTTTAGCCCGATAGCCCATGGACCGTGGTTGGGTTGGGCTGGGCCAAACAAATAAAGGCCCGATTTAAAATCGGCCGCACAACCCGATCTAATTTTTTTCTAGAAGTCCGTTGGGCTCGGGTTTGTCGGTCGGCCCGATCCGACCCATTGCCAACTCTAAACCTAATGGATCGAGCCATGGCGGTCAACACAGGATTGGGCCAGAATTATCATCCTTAAAACCACTTTTAACTTAAAGAGAAAGAAGTGTCGAACCATCCCTTCCAATTTAACCCATAACAAAATTGCGTTTACTCACCGAATATAAGCAATTTGCGGAAAAAAAGATTGATGATTTTCATTATTTCTAAAAGTGATTACAACCCTAATTTATAAGTTATGTGGCAGACATACCAGACCACAAAAAAAGGAAAGAATCTTCTAAATCAAATCCCCCTAAATCAAGAACATCATCTCCCCAAATCTGGAAAATCTATTCTCAACAATATCAATAACAATCAATCTAATTTATTAGGAAATAAACTAAAATATGTCATACTATAAATAATCATAATCAATGTAAAGACCAAATCCTTTCTACACTCCCCCTCAAGTTGGGTTGTATATGTTATACAATCCCAAATTGGAGCTGAATTCCTCGAAGCTTGTCCTTCGAAGGGCTTTGGTGAGAACATCAGCAAGCTGCAGTCTTGTAGGAATGTATGTCAATTGAACAATCTCACTATTGACCTTTTCAGATATGAAATGCCGATCAGTCTCAACATATCAATCTCAAATGCTCCCCCTGAATTTAGGCAATTGTGAAACGTATTTAGGCTTATGGAATTGAATTTGAGTGTCTTGAAGAGTGTCCAAAAGCTGATATTATCTCAAATGCTCCCCCTGAATTTTCAGATTTGGGAAAGTAGGATTGATGCTCAAAGAATGTGACATCCATGGAGTTGTACATTTTCCTATTGATGGGTGAATAACACTTATACCCTTTTTGGTTGGAGGAGTACCCTAAGAATATGCATTTGAGTGATTTAGGATCAAGTTTGGTTCGATTTTGATGATGTATATGGACAAATGTTGAACACCCGAAGATTTAAGCGAGAAGATCCGAGGAGAATAATTCGATATCAGGAAAGGTTTGTGTGAGAACCTGACGAGGCTTTTGGAATTTTAGAACTCGGCTTGGCATCCTATTAATCAGATAGGTGATCGTTAAGATAGCTTCTCCCCAGAAATGTTCAGGTACATTATTAGACGACATGATTGATCTGGCTACCTCAAGCAAGTGTCTATTTTTTCTCTCTGCTACCCCATTTTGCTGAGGGGTATCTACACATGAGCTTATGTATATAATACCTTGTTCTGAGAGACGATCCGAGAACATAGTTGAAATATTCCTTAGCATTGTCGGGTTTTAGGACCTGGATTTTGCTTTTGAATTGGGTGTTGATCATCGAGTGGAAAGATTGCCCCAGTTTTAGATTTTTCTTTCATGAGAAATGTCCATGTTGTTCTAGTATGATCATCAATGAAAGACACAAACCAACGAGATCCTGTTATGTTTTTAACTTTTGAGGGTCCCCACATATCACATGGACCATGGAAAACGGGTGCGAAGGCTTGCATTGAATGCCAGTATATACATGTCTAGTATGCTTGGCTAGTTGACAGATTTCACAATGATAAGAATTTGGACTTTTATTGTTGAACAAATGAGGAAACAACTTTTCAAGATAAACAGAGTTTGGATGACCAAGACGAAAATGCCATAACATAACATTATTTTCATTGGAAATAGACACATAATGGAATTAGATTAAAACACATTATTCGCTGAAGGAACTTTTTGATGCAATGGAGTACCTTTTTTCAAAGAAATAGAGCCCGCCACACAACTCAACACAACGCTTAATTACCTTCCCCCGAATCTATGCCTCGAAATTCACACAAATTCGGAGAAAATTTAGTTACGCAGTTCAAATCGCGATTAAGTTTGCTGACAGAAATCAGATTACACTCCAATTTTGGAACATAAAGGACAAAAGAAAGTGTAATATCCTATGATAATTTAATTGATCCAATTTCAGCCACTTTTGAGAATGAACCATCAGCTAGACGGGTTGTGGAAGCATTTTGATACAAATTGTAGTGTTGTAAAACGCTAATGTCCCCTGTCATGTGATCAGAAGCACCAGAGTCGACTATCCAAGGCTTTGATTTCATCACTTTTGCAGTACAAACAGACAGAAGAGTACCTTGATGTGCAAACATGCTCATACATTGATTTGGAGTTGATGGAGAAGTTCGAGGAATAGAGGTCTGACCAAATAATTTCTGCAAGGCTCCAAGTTGTTCCTTGGTAAAAGTGTTGGTTTCCACTGAGTTAGTGTCATCTGATGTTGTAGCAACGTTAGCATGGCTTTCGCGATCACTATGTCTTCTGCACGGCTTCCAATGAACAGGTTTCCCATGGATTTTCTAGCATGTTTCATTAGTGTGGCCATGATTTGTTATGAGAACATATGGATTTTCTTGAATACTGACTGAAGAAGTTTGTTCTGGTTTGGAACTGACTTCAGAGGATTGGGAATTCTTTCCATATTTGGTCATGATGAGATATCAACAATGTAGGATTTTTATTAAGGGTTCAGAGTTTGGCTCTGGTACCATGTGAAATTTGAAAAGAAAAATTGCTGATTTTCATTATTTCTGAAAGTGAATTACAACCTTAATTTATAAGTTATGTGGCTGACATATCAGACCACAAAAAAAGGAAAGGATCTTCTAAATCAAATCCCCCTAAATCAAGAACATCATCTCCCCAAATCTGGAAAATCTGTTCTCAACAATATCAATAACAATCAATCTAATTTATTAGGAAATGAACTAAAATATGTCATATTATAAATAATCCTAATCAACGTAAAGACCAAATCCTTTCTACAGTAATGAACTCAAAGATTTAAGACTTAACATGTTCTTCCATTTGTGAACACAAAAACATCATGGTAGATAATCATTTCAACCAATAAAGACACTTGCCGACAAAAAAAATCCTTATTAACTTCCAGAAATTCCTAAAAATAACCAATTACCAGTAAATAAGGGAGCAAACATCAATGTGCCAATATATATCAGGCAGAACAATGGAAGGACACAAATTCTATAGTACATTCTTCTAGTCTGTCAAGGGTTTTCAATAGAGGCATAACGGTAAAAGCAACCCGTTATTTGCGCTCAATTCTTGAGCAAAATATTTTCAGCTTGCTGATTAGGTCTACTAGCTTTTCCCAGAAGTTGAGACTTCAGCACTGCATACGGGACAAACCTACACATGTACAAAATCATTCATCCATTATTTCTCTTTTCAGCATCCATGCAAGAAAATGAAATGTTCGAAAAGCAAAACATGAAACAAGTGGGAAGACAAGAATTCAAAAATTGATACTTTAGTCTTCTTGTACAGAAGAAGAAAGAAATTTTTAACTGATATCTGACATTTCCGCTAACCGATCTATGTCTTCACCCACAATAAAGACGCTGCATAACATGAATAACACGTTTTGGCATAGCAAAGCAAAACCACTTGCTCAAGATGTTTAAAACACTTAGAGAGTGTTTGCAAACAATGTATAATTCTCAGCTTCTATCTGAAAAAAATCACTTTTTAGTGTTTTGCAAATGCCAAATTTTTGCTTTTGCTCCTGATTCTTTTAATCAAAATTTAAAAACTGGGGGTGGGGGTGCTTTTGATTTTGGAAAAAGTGTTTTTGTTATTTTTGTAAATAAAAAAGAAGCTTGCTTTTGACATTCTTATCCTCAAATTTAAAAAATATTATATTCACCTACTAATAAAAAGAATGGTGTTTTTTGTCTTCTATCCAAAAGATCGTTTTGAAGGTGTGTTGTTTCCCAAACACTTCTACTTTAATTTTTTCAGCTTTTAGCTTCTATTTGCAACTTCTGATTCTCAACTACTTTTGCTTCTACTACAATAAACCACTTCTTCTAAAAGTAGTAGTGCTTGCAAGCATTCCTTGATCTAAGGAACAGTTAATCTATAACCAAAATTTAATGTTAAGTATTCTACAACCAAAATTTAATGTTAAGTATTCTACAACCAAAATTACAAGAATGTTAGGAAATCCCCAAAACAGTTAATCTAATGAACTTAATTCAGTGAGAATATACCTTGTTTATTTGTAACCAATTGTTGATACATTCTGAATGGTATGAATGTTTGCAAGAGAGAACAGTCAATGTGTCATCATCCTCATAGTCCAACCTACATATAACACAGCTGAAGCACAAGGGTAAAACCTTTGTCAGCATGTCGCAACCTTATAGGAAAGATGAATCTGGTGGGGTAGGAGATGTAATCATGTAATATTGTTTGGTAAAACTGGGCCATTTTTTACTTACGAATCACTGCTTCCTTCCTGAATGCCTGGTGACTTATACTTTACGGAAGGCAAGGAAGCAATTGTATCTGCAGAAAGACCCCTACTCTCTGTTCCAACAACATCACCTAGAGCAATCAACTCCTGTAAAATAAAGTCAACCATGATATCAAAGTAACATGGGGCCAATAAGAAAGAAAACAGGATTGTGGCTCCTAATTTACCTCATATGATAGTTCATCAGGATCAACCTCCTCCCATGAATCCTAAGGATTTATTAACAGTGGCAAGCATAAGTAAACATATGTTACAACTGTCAATCGCAAATTACTAAGATACAGAAGCATGTATCAATGCTATGACTCACTTTGTACTGGTTAAAACAAAAGCAAGAGCATTCATAACGAAGAAAGGCCAGATACAAGGATTAAGTTCACCGTAATTTGGAGTAGAAAGGATCTCATTTAGTAGCAACAGCATAATGTAGCTCCACAAGGTTGGTTATAGAAGGAAAAAGCCCTCAAACCATTTCATAAAACATAAAAAAATTATAAAGTGAGTAGGCGCTATATATCAGCACTGACAAACTGATGTTCAGCTTTCTTCACATTCAGACCTTTGATGGTTAGTTGATCTTGTCAAGAATCCAGTCTTAAAGAATCTAGTGAATAAGTCTCACTTTACAGGTGCTAGTTTATGGCATTGTTAGAGTTGATTATCGAAAATTTCAGGTGCAGATTTACACCACCCCACCAATTCTCTGCCTGTCAGGAGTTTAGGATAGCCCTTCATGCATGCTTCTTCTCTTTCCCTTCATAATTGCAGAACATTGCTATATTCACCTTGTTCTTCATCTTCTTAATAGCCTCTCAAAGGACTGACACATTTACTGCACTTTGCACAGTCGGGATGAACATAAATGCCAAAATATATATATATATATATATATATATATATATAAAGATACATAAAAACAGAAGTGGACCCATAAGTTGGAGTCAGTATTTCCATACCCAGAATGCGGAATGAAAAGTCATCACATGTACCACAACAAAATATATAAATACTAATGTCTATATACATTGATGCTCATTCTTTGGGTCATGCACTTATCTTTCGGTTTCAGAAGTTCTTTAAACTTCGACAATACATCTAAAAGTTGGGGCAAACATACTGCATATGCCTGTACTACATCAATGATCAAACTAAAAAGTTATCCTCATCAAATAAATAAATGATGGTGGTACAGTGGGTTCGACATTAGCTCGCACCAGAAATCATATATTGGAAGGCCCAGCAAACAGAAAAACTTCCAACTCCACATTGTCAGTATTCAAATATTTTCAAGTTCAAAAGCAATTGGGAACAACATTAGAATCATGACATGCGACCATGCAAAGAGGAAATAAACAAAAGCATAGCAGACATACCTGAAGATTACCATCATGCTCCTCTTCATCTTCATCGTCATCGTCATCTTCATCTTCATCTTCCCCAACAACCACTACTGAGAATCATTATAGAAAATTTAATTATGACATAGTTCTCAGACTTCGTTGTCGTAGAAGGGTGATCAATAAAGCAAAGAACTGAAATATGGTCAATTAGACTCTCACTTCCATTTATCCCAGCTAGGGCTAACAATCTAGCTGCCATTTCCCGTTCTTCAGCATCTTGCAAAGCTCTAGCATAGGCCTCATCACTCGAAAAAGCTGAGGGATCCAATTCAGCACCATCTTCTCCTCCTGCAGCATGAGCATACACATCAAATGCATCTTCTGCTTCATCATCCACCTCCACATCAGAACCATCATTATCCTCTTCACTGGCATCATCGTAATCATCATCGTCAACCGCATCTCCATGCCCATAACTCTCAGCTTCCCAACTTCCATAATCACTGCCGTCACCAGCACCCATTCTCAACAGCATATAAGCTCTTTCCTGTTCCGCCAAAAAAACAAAATAAGAATAAAAAGATAAATACAATAAGAATTAAAAATAAATAAATAAATAAATTCTCAAGACAATAGATAATCTGTAATTTTAAATTCCCGAGGATAAAACTTTACTATTGCCCAGGCCACATTTATGTTGTACTGTTTTAGTCATTTTCATGTTATACTAGGAGCTGAAGCAGTATAACCAAAGCCATAATAACCCGAACATACGTTTATTATAGCTTATAGAAAACAAACAAGATACATTAATAGTATGTATCAGGCACTCAAAACTGAATTGATTTTCAAGAATTTTATTATTAATTCCTAATCATATCCGAACTAAAGAAAATGATGGGCACATAAAAAGATCATTTCACTTAACAAATTCAAGATCATAATGAACAGTTAAATGCACGTAAAACAGAAATTAGGAATCTAAGAGTGCAACTCAATGGATTTCCAGCTCCAACACCGAGTACTTCAAAAACCAACAACGTTAGAACCCCATGATTAGAGAGAATTACATGTTCGGGCAAATAACACACTCAACTGCAATGAAAAATCCATATATATCTGTTTGAATTGAAATGAAAGACAAATTTCTAATTGGAATTGAAATTGACAGTGGAAAAAAAAAACGAAAAAGAAAAGGAAAAACCTGTTCTTGGAGAGTACGGGCAAGGGCAAGATCCGCATCGACTTGACTGAGGTCCGTAAACGGAGTTCTCCGGCGGGGATTTGCCTCACCATCTCCTCCATTTGGTGCAGTATTACTACTAGGGTTTTCTTCTGCGGCGGTGTTGGCGTCTGCCTTGGCATTGGGGTCCTCCATCGTTCAAGAAACTCGAATTCAGAAGAACTTGAATTTGCAGAAGTATGGAAAACAAACTGGAATTCAGTAAAATTCGGAAAATTGAAGGAATTAAACAAATAACAGTAATATAAGACAGAGAGATAGAGAGACGTAAACGGTGGGATTGCTTTTTTCAGTGCAAGTGGTGTTTGAAATTATTCCCCTCTCTCTCTCTCTCTCTCTCTCTCTCTCTCTCTCATTAGGAGGTTATTATACATGTATATAGTTGATATTGTTTAAATTTTTTGAGATTTTGTTTAGTCTCAAATTTGGTATCTTTCTTCTTTTTTTAAATGCGACATTTATCTTTAGGGAGCCGCTATTTGCATCCTTCTTTTTTATAAATATACCCCATACCCTATTTTCATAAAATTAAAATGATTTAAAATGATTATTATGCCTTTACTATCACAAAAAATTCTAAATACTCCCAATTTTTTTTTCCAGATTTTTTTCTCCCTAGGGTTTCAGTTGCAGATTTTTATTTTTAGCTATCGTGCATTTTAATTGTAGCATTAAATGCAAAAATGTGTCATTTTTAATAGATTAAAGTTTTTATAGGTTGAGTTCGAAGTGGTGTTATAATTTTGGATTTTTTTGTTTCAAGATCGTCCATTTTTTCGCCATGTTCGAATATAGGCACGATCGTGCCCTATTTTAAAGTGGCACGATCGTGTCATGTATTAAAATAGGGCACTATCGTGCCACACTTTTAACATCGGTTTTCTTTAAGAAAATGATGTAAAAGTGTAGCGATCGTGCCTTATTTTTAATTGTGGCACGATCGTGTCATGTATTAATATAGGATCACGATCGCGTTGCCACACTTTTAACATCGGTTTTCTTTAAAAAACTGATGTAAAAAGTGTGGCACGATCGTGCCTTATTTTAAAATGTGTACGCGATCGTGCCATATATTAAAATAAAGCACGATCATGCCACACTTCAAAAAAAGTGGTGGGGTGTATTTTTTTGATAATAAGGGTATATTAGTCATTTTAATTTTGTAAAAATAGGGAGGGGGTATATTTATAAGAAGTTGGGGTGACAAATAGCGGCTCCCTTATGTTTTTTCCTCTTTTAAGTTTGAATTTGTTTAAATTTTATTTGTTTGAAAATTAATATGAGTTTCAGTCGAGTTATAATTTTCGTAATATTTCCAAATAATAATAAAAAATAAATTCGTGAATCGGATACTAGTCCAATGGTTAAAGACTCTCATGCCCAACCTACAGATATGAGATTTTATTGTCACCAGTCCTTTCCGTCCCAGGATTGACAAAAACTTTGGTCAGACCGTCTAACAGGTCTTTTTCGTTAGACGGACACAATCCGACCCGGGTTTTTTTGTAATTTCATGTACCAGTGGAATTTTTGTAATATTCTGGGGCGTTGTCATAGAATCTCCGGACTGGTGTCATTTTTGTAATATTAGGGGCCATTAAAAGTAATAGTTTTTCCCCTTAAAAATATTAGTGTGACGTCTGAAAATCATTAATAGTATGTTTGAAAAAAATATTAGTAATCCCATTGAACAATATTTTTAGTAGCCTTATTAAAAGTATTGATGTTTTCCTTCAAAATTATTAGCAATCCACCTAAAATGTATTAATTGTCCCATTGAAACGTAGTAGGCAGTAACGTAATATTAGACAACCCTAAAAAGTATTAGTTTTTCCTATGAAAAGTATTAGCAATCTCTTGGAAAAGTATTAGTAATTCACTTTAACAGTTTTTTTAATAATCATCATGAAAAAGTATTGATATTGTCCCGCAAAAATATTAGTATTCTCCCTAAAACGTATTAATAGTCTTATCGAAAAGTAGTTCCTCATGAAAAGTACTAGTTTTTCTCAGAAAAAATATTATTAGTTCCCCATAAAAGTATTAGTTCTCCCCCCTAAAAGTATCAGTAGTCATCCTGGAAATTATTTAGTGGCCCTCTGAAAATTATTAATAGTCCTCCTAAAAAGTATTAACACCGGATCAACGGATATGGTTTTCGTGGCGTTAGTGGTAGTGTGGGTCAATGAGTGGATTGACCACGTGTCGCAGGTATTTGGATCCGCTAACGGGTTAGATCCATTTGATAGTCCGACAGAGACTAACCACCCAGACTGGTACTAAAAAACATTCAATAATGGGAAAATAGTCAAAACTTACCAATTTACCATCATACTTTTAATAAGTTGGGAATAGTATTAATTTACCATAATATATATAAAATAGAACTCACTACAATACCAGCTTGTGAGGATATTTGGAAGAGCTTATAAACTCTTCAAAATATTTTATAAGTTATTTGAGAGCGCAAAAGGTCTTAAAATTTATTTGATAATTTTTTTCTAAAAGGATTTATAAGATCACAAAGAAATAAAAAAATTGTTAGAAGCTTATAAGTTATTTTCAAAAGTAACGAGATCCATCTTTTTCCCCCAAAAGATATCTTATCTCAAAACCTCATTTAACTATTTTGATTACAAAATTGTCATTATTAACATCTTAAAAGCTCCACCATCTTATTTTATCCAAACACTTTAATATCTTATTTTTAATATAAGATCTAATACCTTATAAGTTATAAAAATATCTTTCAATGAAAAAGCTTAGGAAAAATTGCAAAAATGATCATGTAAGTTTTAGATTATTTCAAAATTGGTGCTCTCTAATTACTTTTTGCTTGCTCGTGTATGTATGATTTTGTCTCAATTTAAGTTCAATTCACACTCAGTTTTGAATTTTTCGACGGATTAAATATTATTTGGGCTGAGTTGGCAAGATTAATCACCCTTTTGCCAATGTGGATCGAGAAAATTGCAAAGTGGTCCATATGTTTGTGTGTGTTGCAAAAACGGTCCTTTCCGATTTTATTTTTGCCAAATTGGTCCTATATGTATCAAAATGTCCTTAAATTGAGAACATTTTTATAAACAAATCTCATTTTTTAATAAAATAATGTAAATCAAACTAATAAATTATTTCAAATAAGTAATATAATAGTAATAAATTATTTAATAACTGAAATTTTAAGAAACTAAATTATAAAGATAAAATAATAATTTAAACTAACCCATTAATTTTTTTGAAAAATAATTATTTACTTCCAAATTAAAAGTGTTTACCTATTTATAACTAAATTATTACATAAAACTCAAAACACAACTCATCTGCATTTTTAAAAATAAATTTATTGAATAAAATTCCAATTAAATATATTTTAGCTACTAATAATAACATTTAAAATTTTAAATATATTTATTATTTATATGTATGATGCTGTTTTTTAAGGCAGATCACTCCAAGTCAATGGTGCATATAAAATCTATCTTCCCAAAAGGGAAGTCTCCAAGTCTTCTTCTCTGGAAGTTGGAAATTCTTCAATTGGAAACTTGCCTACACAAGTACGCAAACGTTAGGAGGTCCCTGGGGGTTGCCCAGTGAGGCCCCTCTGACGCTCAAGTCAGCTTGATGAACAAGAGAATAAAGCAGTAATTGAATATTGAATTAAATGTGTAGGAGAGTTATGAGTTAATTAACTTACATATAAATAGGAGGTACTTTTTATACTTGGGAGATGGGTTCTATGAGCTGTGTAGGAGAATTTGGTTTATGGGCCAGTCCACATAGGAGAAATTGGCCTATGGGCCGGTGGGCAATTAATATTAAATTAATATATACACTGAATTATATATTAAATAATTAAATATCATTTTTGTCCCCAACATAAGCCCCCCTCGGTCTTTGTCGGAGGGATGAAGCAGTGCGAGAACTAAACGGGTACCATGTCTGGCTTGTCTTGTTGTATATCTTGTCTTGCCTTTGGAGAATCTTTGACTACTTTTGCATAAGGACACTTGGAAGGAAAGTCTTTGACCGTATCTTCCAAAGGTAACATTTCTTTCTCTACTCTTTAACTTTGAAGTTTTTTGCTTTGTAGAAGACTTAGAAAAATCTCTTGAAAGTTGAGGTGAGAGTTGAGAGTCCAGTAGATGGAAGAAGTGGCTCCGGGGAGCCCTTAAGGGCGCCCCCGTGCGCCCTCCTGCATGGAGGAGAGCGCCCTCCCAAGGGGCGGCCCAAACCTCCCGTTCCTTCACTCCTTGCGTTTTCTCCGTCTTTTCTGGAGTTTTTCCCTTTTTCGAGCCAGATTTTGGATTCCAGCTTTTCTTCATTTCCGCGTTCACCCATCTTCCTCGGAGTGTAGCTTCTGATTCCTTGTCTAGGGGTACTTGTTATTTATTTGTGTAGAGATGAACCTTTCTCTTTCGAAGAAAGCTTTAATTCTTGTGGAGTGGCCGAAGATACTTGTGTTTTACTTTATCCCTTCCTGAGCTTAGAGGGAGCACCCTTGTGGAGCATGGAGGGAACACCTTTCTGGAACTTGGAGAGAGCACCCTTCTCGATCTTAGAGGGAGCACCCTTCTGGAGCTTGGAGGGAACAACTTTCTGGAGCTTGGAGGGAGTACCCTTCTCGAGCTTTGTCTAAGTTCCTGCTTTCTCATTTAGATTTTTCCCCACAGGTGTTAGCATTTTTCCTTCTTTTTCTTGCACATTTTCGT
This sequence comes from Rehmannia glutinosa, assembly GCA_016081115.2. Taxonomy (NCBI): domain Eukaryota; kingdom Viridiplantae; phylum Streptophyta; class Magnoliopsida; order Lamiales; family Orobanchaceae; genus Rehmannia; species Rehmannia glutinosa. The sequence goes on from CM071935.1 coordinate 67,585,568, forward strand.
ATTGGAGTAGAATTTATGAGGACTCTCTCGTGGTGGGAGCCTCTCCCCTTGGGAGTGTAAAGCTTCTCTAAGGGACTTTATTCACCTCACGGAGCGGAAGGCTTCTCTAGAGGACCTTGTTTGCCTCTCAGAGCGGAAAGCTTCTCTAGAGGATTTTTTTGCCTCACGAGCGGAAAGCTTCTCCTCGGAGGACTTTGTTTGCCTCATGGAGCGGAAAGCTTCCTAGAGGACTTTGTTTACCTCACGGAGTGAAAGCTTATCTAGAGGACTTTGTTTATCTCACGAGTGGAAAACTTCTCTAGAGGAGTTTATTTACCCCATGGAGCGAAAAGCTTCTCTAGAGGATTTTATTTACCTCATGGAGTGGAAAGCTTCTCTAGAGGATTTCATTTGCCTCATGGAGCAGAAAGCTTCTCTAAAGGGCTTATTTTTCTCCGGGAGCATTGAAGGAGTCCTTGTCCAAATGAGGATGTTGGCGAAAACACTCAACGGCATAGACGAGTCCGAAACCGCGTTCTTTGGCTTGAGCGAAGGTAATCAACGCTTGGTTTCTTCGTGTTTCGTGTGTAATGGGTTCTTGGGTTGATTCTTTCATGGTTCAACTTTCTTCATCTTTGGAGTCTTCGTCTTCTCCAAAGAGGTGAGCATTTCTCTCTCATTTCGTATTGGGGTATACTCCAATGATTGGAGATTTTAGGAGCTCCTCCACGGTGAGAATGGTTTATCGACGGGTTGTCTGGGGAGTTCTGTTGTTCTGTAAAGGGTTGCTTGTTCCAGAGATGACTTGTCTGGATGGCTCTTGAATCCTTAGCCCAAGCGCCGAGAGGAGTTTGTGCCTATCCTTTCTAGACTTAAGGTTTGTTTGTCCTACATCTATGTGATAGCTCTTTTAGTGTCTGGTTGCTTTCCAGTTCATTGTTCCTCTCTTCCGTTCTAGTCGAGTGAGGGTCATTCTTTATGCAACTACTGTTGCGGCCTGCAATTGTAGGGTGTCCTTACGAGGGGTATTTATGCAGCTGGCGGAGCTCGGGAATATCCTCGTGCAACTCTGAGAGAATTTATGTTGTAGAGCATTCTGGGTAGCCTCATTGAGCTGGAGAGCTTCCCGGGTCTAGCGGACTTATATGGTGAGCAGAGCCTTTCATGAGGAGGAGATTGCGGAAGGGTGCCCTTTTGGCCATGCAAAGGTATCCCATTGAGCGGGAAAGGGTGCCCCCTTCAGCCGAGCCAGGGCACCTCCTTCAGCTCTCTGAGTTGTTGAATGGCGTCCCTCTGGAAAGAGGGGTCTATCCTCATGTCTTCTCAATGGTCTGCCTTCTTGCTTGGTGTTCCCAGCTTTGGAGCATGTGGCTTCCACAAATCACTTCATGAAGTCTTGCAGTAACTCTCATTTCGGTTATTTTACTTAAAAAAGACGAGTCATGGTCTCTGAATACTTCCTTCTGATGGAGAATCGTCGTACGAGGGCAGTAGTGAGTTTGTGCAATATCCCCGTGATTGATCTCATTGGGAGCTAATCAACCAAGTTAGTGGTGTTTGGTCAGTGTTGTCCAGATACTTTACAATAAGAAGTGTCCATCATACTGTAGAGATCCGCCTTTGCATGGAGTTTATCTAAGTGCTCCTGGTGCACCTCCAGTCTCATCGTACTCTGGGAGGCTCGGTATCTTTATACCTAGGAGATGGGCCCTGTGAGCCGTGTAGGAGAAAATGGCCTATGGGCCAGTCCGCATAGGAGAAATTGGCCTATGGGCCAACCCCGGACACCTTTCGGGCCGAGTTATTTCATTAAGAGTCTATTGGACAATTAATATTAAACTAATATATAAACCAAATTATATATTAAATAATTAAATGCGTGTTTTTGCCACAACAATGTATATTAGCATAACCCATTTATTAATTTTATAATTATTATAAGAAATCATATTAATATTTTTAGTATATATGTGTAATGGATATATTATATACATACACATCACATGACACATGCCTAATAATTATGTGTAATATTTTAATAAATCGTATTCAAATTCTATTAAAATCTAAAACTTAGGAGTTGTCCCAACATGGATTTTCAAGGATTTTTTAAGTTATGGAATTTTATAGTTTTTAAGAGAATTCTATGGATTCCAGTAGATTCTAATGGAATTTTATACTATGGAATCGTGTAGATTTTAGTAGAATTTGTTGGATGTTATAAAAAGTATAATTAATATATTTTTATGAAACTAGTAGCATAACATCATAATTATTAAAAATATGAAATGAATATTGAAAGAAAGTCATTAGCAAAAAAAAAGGGAAGTTTCATAAACGTTGCAAAAATATAATTTAAAATTGTCAAAATTTGGAATAGTTCCACAAACAACTATTTCTAAAATATTTATTCAACAAACAACAACAACATTGATGATCAAAATCTTACCAGATTATTTTAAAACAATATTTTATAACACAAAAATAATGTGTCTATCATGAAGAATGAATGAAAATTTATCAACAATGATTTCTAGTAAAGTATTATTATAACAATAGTTTTTCCTATTAATTTATCGATAAAAATTAAAATTATTAGCAATTGAAATAAGACGAGAAATCAACTCTAGTTACTCTACCGTGATTATTCATAAAATTGAGGTAGAACGTGTTGAATTGTTGAGATTATAAGACTATGCGTGGGGAGATGTACATGAGAGAAAAATATGTTATTTTTTTTTTATATCATAGCCAAAAATTATTATTATTATTATTATTATTATTATTATTATTATTATTGAAAAATGGAATTTGAATTCCAATTGGGGAAGGTGAGAATTTATCCTTCATAAATCTAACTTATAATTCCACCAGAATTCACCAAAATCCATTTATAAAAGAATTCCACGGAATTCCTTGAATGTTTGAGGATACTGGATTTTCGTGGAATCCATTAAAATCAAAGTTGAGAACCTCAAGACTTAATGGATTCCATAAAAATCTAAATTGAGGACACATGGAATGTTATGAAATTCTAAATTCCATTAAATTCTATGGTTAGGGACACCCCCTCAGAATCTGAAACCTACTCCAAGAATCAATTTTTTGAGTTAAGAATCATATATTGATCTTTATATTTTTTGTAAAAATATATTTTCTTAAACCATATCACACACAAATATATAGAACATATGCGTATTGTTTAACACCATTTAAAATAATAGAAAATTCATTTTTCACAATATATTGATATAACTTTATTTAAAAAAAAAACACGATTCCGTTCTTTTCACATCCATTCTACACCTACCAAACATATGAGTTGACAATTTTTATGCTCATGTGATTCATTTTTTTTATCATTATTACATTTCCAACTTCATTCGATTCCAATCTAATTAATTACTATTTTCTAGTAATTATTTCATTCCTAACTTCATATCATTCCAATCAAATTACATTCATTCATGCATTATCACCCCCTTAGGAGTTTGTGATAAGAATTTCAATTTGCCATATGAACTTTACACGTTTTTACTTTGCCATATCAATTTAAAAGAAAATTTATAAAATTATGTATATATACATGCATTTATCTTTTTTTTTTCTTTCAATATTTTATTTATAAAAGAATAAATTTAAGAATATTTACCTCAGTAACCATACTATCAATGATATTATTTTAGGGTTAAGGTTTAGGATTTATAGGGGTTTAGACATTATTGGTATTGACTTATTTTAGGAGGTTTGGAAATAATTGAATGGCTTTAGAGTTTATATATTTTTGATATTGATGTTAAGTTGGATTTATATCAATGTATTGAGTGCTCTAGACTAGGAATTTGCGTTATTTTCGGGTGTTTTTAGTGTCGTTTGAGTCGAATTCATTTAATTAGTTGTCGTTTGAGAGTCGGGACAGTCTTGGATGCCGAAATTGCTTAAGAACGTTGGAAAACGTGTTTAGGCGGTGAAGATCGCACATTAGAATGAAGAAAAGCGGAAAAATGTCGAGTGAAGTCGGCGCGCACAGCAAAAAAACCGCGCCCCTTGTGCAGCGGGGCTAAAATCGATGCAGTACAATGGCGAGAATATTGGTTGGCGGGCAGTCAGCTGAGAAAAGAAGAGCTGGCGGGCGCAGCTGTTCTATGTGGCAAAGAACAGATAAAGAAAGGGCCATGCCAAATACGCCATTTCTTACCGCAAGCGCGTACGGTGTCAAGTTTTAGTATAGGTTTTGAAAGTAGGGTTATCGTCTCCACAGGGATTATTATCGAATTTTATACTAAGTACTATAATTAAAATAGCTTAATTCTATCTAGAAATCGGAAAGAGATGGATTTTTATTAAACTAAAAATAAAACTAAAATTAAGCAAATAAATGGTTCGGACAATTTATCAAACACGTAGAAGATGAATTCTAGAGGTTGATTTCACCTAGTTATCCCCTATGTTTTCAATCCAGTTTATTAATCACAAGTTATCAATCTATAAGCCAATATTCCTACCGTTTATCACTTCCTCTCTCGAGTGTCAAGTGATTCTAGGTTCCAATTTCTGATTTCGATATTCTATAAAAATCATAAATTAAACCCTAATACGCTCAATGAATATTCTATCACAGGCTTCAAAAGATTCATAAATCTCTCGATTCTATGAAACCCTAGGTTATGCTATTCTATGGCCGGCGTTCAATTACCTCTCTCGAGCGTCAAATCAAACACACCAAACAATCTAAATTATTGATCAGATAATCCAGATGCAATCAAATCAAATAGCACAAATAGATTAAATAATATGCGAGTTTCATAAACTGGAAATCAAAGCATAGGTTCAAACGTAAGTTACATCAATCCCCTAGAAATATGGGTTTAGCTCATAATGGATGTACAAAAATTCATGGAGAAATAATTATACATCTCAAGAAATTGACAAAGAAAAACAAAGGAAGAATTGAGAAGAAAAGAGAAGGAATTCTCTCTGTGTCCAGACGAGAAGTGCCTCCAATTGCCGTCCCGAACCCTAGCTCTGAGTCTCTTGCCGTGCGTTGTGCTCAAAATAATGTCTGACCCCCTTTTCGTACGCCACCTTGGTTTATTTATAAGTCGAAACCCTCGAATTCACGTCAAAAACGACCCAAAATAACTTATGCACGTTCAGCCCATTTTGCCGTGGCCAAGGGCGCTGGTCGTCTGCTTTCTGCGCGCGTTGGGACGCGTTACCTGCTGCTTCATGTGCGCCAGCGCTGCAGCCTGAAATGGGCGCTGCAACGCCCTTAAATGTCTCTCTTTGCTTTCGTCGTCGTCTGGGCCGGCTGCGCCATACTGATGGCGCTGCAGCCCAGCGCCGCTTGTCTACCGCTACTTTGCTATACTGCTTAGTCGCACGTGCAGTCAGTTGAGAGATGGCGCTGCAGCCCACGCCCGTCATTCCTGTGTCTTTGCCACATAGAACGGCGCCTGCAGCCCTTTCTTTTCTGCAGGCGCTGCGGCTAACCAATATTCTCGCCATCGTCATCGATTTTGGCCCCGTGCTGCGGCGCGGGTTTTAACAGCCGCTATTCCGACTTCACTCGGCATTTTTCCGCTTTTCTTCATTCTAATGTGCGATCTTCACCGTCCAAACACGTTTTCCAATGTTCTTAATCAATTTCGACATCCAAGACTGTCCCGACTCTCAAACGACAACTAATTAAATGAATTCGACTCAAACGACACTAAAAACACCCGAAAACAACGCAAATTCCTAGTCTAGAGCACTCAATACATTGATATAAAACCAACTTAACAAATACCCCCAAACTTAGACGTTTGCTTGTCCTCAAGCAATTACAAACTCTAAAAATCAACAAACATGAAGGAAACAAAAATAAAGACGACTGACTCAACAAACCAACTGCGAAACTTCACAACCAAACTCATTCGTCAAATTTCGTTTTACTATCAATCAAGCACGTATTTTCACAAAGTGATCATGAAGGTGGAATGTTCATGCCAACTTCGCTTTCATTATCCAGATAGATTCACACAATTAAGTGTTTTCAAAATGATCCACTTTTTGAATATAGAGATGAGATGCTTACCGGACTCCATAGGCTTGTCTTTCACACTAATCTCCACTAATGTAGGCTAATGTAACACAAGGATCAATAGGACTTTTAAAGCTTGTAATGTGGGCTTAGGGTAAGGTAGGAAAATATAGGAAAAAGTGGCTCAAATCACCCAAACACACAATTAGCACTTCGAATCATCAATTAGCAACTACTTTTCACTTTTTGACATCCCCAATGTTTATGAACCTTCAATCCCGCTGATTTTTCTCATTCATTTTTTTTTTCTTTTTTTTTTTCAGAACCCCCAAACTTATTCTTTTGCGTACATGAGGTTTCATATTTTATTTTCTCGGGAAACTTCATTCAATTAAATACACACCCTTCTCATCAATACCCTCATCAACTTCCAATATTTTTCTATACTTTGTGTGTATGAGTGATGGGTAATTAGGATATTCACATTTAGGCTCTGGATATTAGATGGCTTGCCAAAGAAACGGGTTTATACGGCTCAAAGGGGGACACTAGGGAAAATATAATACAAAGGTAGGCATTTTAGGCTCTGGCTTGTTCAAAGATGGCCTACATCACTTCCTTGATGTTACTTCGCCTAGGATTTCGCCTCGACTAGTGATCAAACAAGTTCTAGAATCTGGTGGGATCATAAAGGGAACACTCAATCGCATAATTCATCCCCAAATAAATCAACAGAGTTAAGCACATAGATGGAATTAATGGAAAGAAGAATAAATCACAGTTTAAACACATGCTCTCTTGACCGTTCAACTCATATTCAACAAATTCACTTAGTCATGCAGTTTCACAGTTTTACCGACGCCCTGACTCGACTCTAGACTCTTTCTTTTTCGTTTTTTTTTTGACTCAAGACTCGACTCGATGAATAAAAATAGACTGCACCCCCCAAACTTAAAACGACATTGTCCCCAATGGAGAGGTGGGAAAAAGGGACTTTCCTGGTAGCCGAGGAGCGAAGGCTCCTTAAGTCATGTGGTACTACTACGTGTAGGAGGTGTCTCGTATAAGCTCACAATGCATCCTAGCGCACAAGTTCGTAGGTGTTGTATGCCTCCGAGGTGTGGTCTTGTTCTTCCCATTGGCCTTGGCCCGGGTCCTTTTTGGTTTCGTATCTTTGTAACCTAGCAAGGTAGACAAGAAAACAAAACTCGTGGAACCATGGAATTCGGTTATGGGTGAGAAATCGAAAATCAAAGCCCATACATAATGCACCCAAGTAGAAAATATAGTGCCAAAAAAATAAGCATAGATATGCAAGATAGCACTAAACAATGTGAAATTGTCATTGGGGCATTTTATCAAACACCTCATATGCATGAATTGGGGCAAATATAGTGAATGCAATGAATAATAAAATTCAATCCCAAAAATCAACACCAAGCCTAAGTCTAGCATGAGCAACCAATCCACAATCCACAAATCAACAACAATTATCCTAGCACTACTACAATCCAAGCACACCAAAAATCACAAGATGGGGAAAATGGGGTGGGGTTTGGAAGTTGCAAACTTACCAAAAATGAGTGAATGAGATGAAGATGGTGTGTGTGGTGTCATAATGCTCCTTTGTGAGGATGGAGTGGGATATGTGGGATTTGCACAAATAAGAGGGGTGGGGTATGATGCAACTTACTACTCCTAAGAATGCCAAAACTCAAAAAAAAAAAACAAAAACAACTACTAACTATATTAAAACTAAGAAAGCAATAAAAGGGGCTTGGGTTGCCTCCCAAGAAGCGCTAAGTTTATCTTGACCTTCAGGACTATGTCGATTATCCTCAAGTTGGGGCTCCAATAGGCATGTTATCCACATTGCCCTTAGAAACTTCCCAACCTCCTATGTCTTCAGTTGTATTCCCAACCATCTGCTTACCATCCTTTAATTCAAATTTTAGCCTGTTGGTTGGATGGATGGTGAATACAACTTTCTCCTCCTTTACCCGCAAAGTTAGCTCCCCCGTTTCTACATCGATCAAAGCACGTGCTGTAGCTAAAAACGGTCGCCCAAATATGATGGGTACTTTCTTGTCCTCGTTCACGTCCAACACTACAAAATCCACAGGAAAAACAAATTTATTAATTCTTACCAATACATCTTCAATGATTCCCCACGGATAGGCGATGGATCGATCAGCGAACTGCAAAGTGATATTGGACGGCTTCACCTCCCCGAGCCCAAACCTCGTCACATCAGCTAGAGATATCAGATTCACACTGGACCCCAGATCACAAAGTGGTTTCTCAAAGAAAACTCCTCCAATAGTACAAGGAATAATGAAACTCCCCGGATCCTTCATTTTTTCGAGGTAGTTTACTCGGACTATTGCACTACACTCCTCTCAAATAGACAATCTCAAAATCTTCCAACTTTATTTTCTTGGATTCCATTGGTTTCGCATAAATAGGTGATTCTTCGGGAGCAGGCTGAATTTTTGCTTCCTTTTCCGCGTAAATTGCATTACAGTGCTCTCTGGATTAACCTCAGACGCTTGGGAACTTTCCTTTCTGCAGCAATGAATTCACGGCTGTAGCCAACTGACCCATTTGTGTCTCGATCGACCTAATATGCATCTCCATTGTGCTCATCTTAGTATTCAGACCATCAATCTGCACCTCACTCCTATTCATTCGATTCCCCGGTCTCTCCGATGAATGAGCCGAGCATCTCCTCAAGCGATCGCTTTTCACCTCCGAGTGCATTGAACCGGATGGGTTTGGATAACCCGGAGGTGGATTCAATACGTTCCTGTTGTTGCTATAAGAGAGATTCTCATGATTACGAAGTCCGGGTGGTAGTGAGTTGGTAATGAATTACCTCGGTTATTAAAATCCCGGTTATTCACATAATTGACTTGCTCGGCCTCGTGAGTGGCAGCTGCGTGAACGGCGGGTGGGAGTGCGGTTTCTTTGTGGTGTGCTGCTACCGGTATTCATGATTGCTAATTGCTTTGTCGACTCGAGATTTGAGCCCAAAGCCGACATTGTATCCAACTCAAGAACACCGCAACCGGCAGTTCTTTGTCTCGGAGGGCCATTGATAGTCAAGTGGCCATTTCTTCAAGTAAAAGTAAGGCCTCGAGTCGGTGTTTTAGCCATCAATGTACCTCCCGATGCCGCATCTAGTATCGTTCTCGTATGCCCATTCACCCCATTGTAAAATATCAACCTGCGCGCTGCATATCCATGCTTTGTGGGCATCTCTCAACAGATCTTTAAATCGCTCCCAAGCTTCATATAACGGCTCAAAATCAACTGTTGGAACCGGCGATCTCGCTCTTCGCTTGGAGTGTCTTCTTGGGAGGGAAGAATTTTGCTAAAACTTTTGAGTCGGATAATCCTACTCGTAATACTCCCGGGGCGAACGTCAGAACCATTTGCCTGGCCTTATCCCCAGTGAAAACGGAAAAGCCTCAATCTAATGGCCTCATCAGTCACACCATTCATCTTGATGGTGTCGCAAATTTCAAGAATGTGGCGGATGTGTATTCGGATCATCCACCGGACTCCCCAAACTGATTCTCACAACCATGCTTATGAGTCCGGTTTCAATTCAAATTATTCGCATTTATGGGTTGGCGCACAATGCGAGTAATTCTGGTTCACGGTGGGCGAAAATAATCCCGGATTGCCCTTTCTGGTGCCTCAGGCTGTGGTGGCACATTTACGACCCGATTTCTGTTATTCTCATTGTCTACGCCGTCTGCCATTGCTCGATTCTGTGCTCGCTTTGCTGCTCGGATTGCTCGAAGTGTCCTTTCAATCTCTGGATCAAAAGGAAGCAAATTAATATCTTTGGAATCTCGCATAAACAGACAAGTCAAATGAGAAAAACGAAATTTTAATTCCTATACTAGTCTAGATTAGGATTAAGACTACGTGGTAATAGTATTAGTTTAAAATAGGATAAAACAATCCCCAGCAACGGCGCCAAAAACTTGATCGCGAATTTCTTACCGCAAGTGTACGGTGTCAAGTTTTAGTATAGGTTTTGAAAGTAGGGTTATCGTCTCCACAGGGATTATTATCGAATTTTATACTAAGTACTATAATTAAAATAGCTTAATTCTATCTAGAAATCGGAAAGAGATGGATTTTTATTAAACTAAAAATAAAACTAAAATTAAGCAAATAAATGGTTCAGACAATTTATCAAACACGTAGAAGATGAATTCTAGAGGGTTGATTTCACCTAGTTATCCCCTATGTTTTCAATCCAGTTTATTAATCACAAGTTATCAATCTATAAGCCAATATTCCTACCGTTTATCACTTCCTCTCTCGAGTGTCAAGTGATTCTAGGTTCCATTTCGATTTCGATATTCTATAAAAATCATAAATTAAACCCTAATACGCTCAATGAATATTCTATCACGAGGCTTCAAAAGATTCATAAATCTCTCGATTCTATGAAACCCTAGGTTATGCTATTCTATGGCCAGGCGTTCAATTACCTCTCTCGAGCGTCAAATCAAACACACCAAACAATCTAAATTATTGATCAGATAATCCAGATGCAATCAAATCAAATAGCACAAATAGATTAAATAATATGCGAGTTTCATAAATCGAAATCAAAGCATAGGTTCAAACGTAAGTTACATCAATCCCCTAGAAATATGGGTTTAGCTCATAATGGATGTACAAAAATTCATGGAGAAATAATTATACATCTCAAGAAATTGACAAAGAAAAACAAAGGGCGAATTGAGAAGAAAAGAGAAGGAATTCTCTCTGTGTCCGGATGAGAAGTGCCTCGATTGCCGTCCCAGAACCCCTAGCTCGAGTCTCTTGCCGTGCGTTGTGCTCAAAATAATGTCGACCCCTTTTCGTACGCCACCTTGGTTTATTTATAAGTCGAAACCCTCGACCAGCGTCAAAACGGCCCAAAAATAACTTATGCCACGTTCAACCCATTTGCGCGTGACTGCGGCGCATTGAAATCGCAAGCTAACTGCTGGCTAGCGCGTTGGGGCGTCGTTACCGCCATGTGCGCCCCGGTAGCTGGCAGCTTCTTAAATGTCTCTGCTGCTTTCGTCGGTCGCGCAGCTGCACTGACCCACCCTGGATGGCACTGCAGCGCGCCTGCTGCATGCACCAGCTGGTCGCTGCTCGCAGTGGCGGATATGAGCCTGGGATGCATTGCTGCCTTTTCTTTGTCTGTTCTTTGCCACATAGAACGGGCGGCTGCGGACCCTTCTTTTCTTTTCTGCGCAGCAACCAATATTCTCGCCATCAGTCCGATTTTAGCCCCACGCTGCGCGGTTTTTAATGCTGCTAGGCGCTCGACTTCACTCGACATTTTTCCGCTTTTCTTCATTCTAATGTGCGATCTTCACCGTCCAAACACGTTTTCCAACCCGATCTACTCAACGAGATCAAAGTAACACAGGGGATTGACGCGTGCAACTTCAAAAACTAAAAGAGAAGATACTCAAAGGAGAAAGATCGGAATTCTCGATGCGGGAAGATGGGATCATCGATTTGGAATAGAATTTGTGTACCGAGTGATGAGCAACTTAGGAACAGAATCCTTTCAGAAGCACACCGTTCGAAATACACTATACATCCTAGAGGAAACAAGATGTATAATGACTTGAAACAACATTAGTGGTGGGTAAACATGAAGAACCAGGTAGCAGAGTTCGTTGCGAGATGTTTGACTTGCCAACGAGTAAAAGCTGAACACCAACGACCATCTGGTTTATTACAACCGTTGAGAATTCCCGAGTGGAAATGGGAACACATAACGATGGACTTCATGATGGATCTACCAAGGACCAGACGAGGCGATGATCTTTATATGGGTAGTCGTGAGACCGACTCACGAAATCGCACATTTCTTACCCATGAAGAAAACCGACAAATTTTTGCGAAACTTGCGCAAATTTACATCCGAGATCATCCGATTTGCATGGAGTGCCGTCGACATAGTGTCAGACCGAGACCCGAGGTTTGTCTCCAGATTCTGGAAATGCTTACATGAGGAATTGGGTACCTCGCTAAGTTTTAGCACAGCAGCACATCCGCAAACCGATGGCCAGTCTGAGCGAACAATTCAAACCCTGGAAGACATGTTGCGAGCCTGCACATTGGATTTCCAAGGAAGTTGGGATTCACACTTACCATTGGCCGAGTTCGCTTATAATAACAGTTATTAGGCCACGATTGGGATGGCACCCTACGAAGCCTTGTATGGACGAAAGTGTAGATCCCCTCTACACTGGGAGATTGATGACCAATGGACTCCGAAGGAAAAATGGAAGTCACCCTCGATTCCAAAGGTCGACTTAGTTCGGAAGCTATGGAGAAGGTCAAGTTGATCAAGGAACGGATCAAGATCTGACTCGGAGCCGCCAAAAGAGTTACGCGGACAAGAGGAGAAAAGACCTGGAATTTGAAGCGGAGATGAGGTATTTCTCGGGACTCTTGCCACGAAAAGGATTGATCAATCCAAGAAAATGGGGCAAATTGAGTCCGAGATATATTGGACCTTACAAAATTTTGCGGAGGATCGGAAAGTTGGCCTCTGAGACTTGAGTTACCGACACAAAGATATCACGGGAATGCACGATGTATTCCATGTGTCGAGATTGAAAAAGTATCAACCAGATCCCGAGCATATCATCACTCGTGATGCTCCTCCTCTAATGGAGAATTTATCTTACACCGAGGAACCAATCAGAATCATTGACCAGCAGATATGTCAGTTGCGTAACAGAGAGATTCCAATGGTTAAAGTTGTATGGCGGAACCACAACCGAGACGAAGACGCAACATGGGAGATGGAAGAAGACATGAGGAATCAATACCCAGAACTATTCTGAAGAGAATTTGGGGACCAAATTCTTTTAAGGAGGGGAGAATGTGAAGCCCTCGATTTTTATTCGAACATGTACTTATCACGTATCGTCTTTGTACTATTTGACAATTCTACCGCGTCGCTTTGACGGGTAAATATTAATGATAAATATATTTCGTCTTTAATTTCCCTTATTTATTTCTTGTGATCATAATCATTTATTAATTTTATTTCACAATTATGATCACTCGATCGATCATCATTATTAATATTTGTGTACTCATTAGTCACCTTAGAATTTTTGGAGACTATTTGTTTTAGAGATTTATACCTTATAGAATTAAGAATTCGATTTAGATTAAATGATCATGAGACTTATAAGTGATCAAAGAGATCACTAATTATTTGAAGATTGATATTATTCATCTTTTATCACCAATTTGGGACAAAAAGAAAATATATGGAAATACCACAAATACCCTTAGGTGGACGGTCATGATGTATATTTGGTGTAGATATATCTCCCAACTCTTGTACATGTACACCTTGTGTATCCATCTTGTGTATTTTTACACCATTAATTCAAATCTTATACACAATATCTTATACACCAATTCTTTATTATAAACTTACCCAACATGTTGGAGGCTTCCCAACATTCCATGCCAACATCCTCCTCAATCCCTTCAATTTCATCATCCCATGCAAGACCACACTTTGACCAATGCCTTTGTCCCCATGCTAGAGACAAGTTGGAAGACATAGAATTTGACCAAAAATTTGTCTCCTCCCCCTCTCCACCTCAATTTTCATCCATAACACCTTGAGGATCAAAAACATTTGATCAAAATATCATTTTCATCCAACACATTCATAATTCAAGCATTTTCTCCAACTTCTCTCTAAAATCTCCAACATCTCTCTAAGTATATCTTCACCCACTCCTTCATATCTTCAAGAACACTTCTTCATATCTTCAAATCTTCAAACACAATTCCTTCACATCTCCAAACCTTCAAACAACATATCTTCATATCTTCAAATCTTCAAACACCATATCTTCAAATCTTCAAACACCATCCCTTCACATCTTCAAATCTTCAAACACCATATCTTCAAATCTTCAAACCATTCCTTCACATCTTCAAACCTTCAAACAACATATCTTCATATCTTCAAATCTTCAAACACAATTCCTTCACATCTTCAAACATCCTTCACAACTTCAAGAACATCTTCTTCATATCATCAAACACTTCTTCTTTCTTCAAACAACTAAACAAAAACAAACATTCTTTCTACTCAAATCATAAAATTCAACCATCACTACAAGGTAAGGAAAATGTCTTTTTCAATCCATTTTTGATATCACCTAACTCATCTCTTTCACCTTCTAATTTAAGTTTGATTTTTGATTTTGAGGTATACCTAGAAGACCTTTGAAGTTGTTAAGAGACTTGTCATCTTGAAGAAAATTGTGAAGAAGTTGGACTATAAGGTAAGAAATGGAATTTTTGGTACCTTTTCTTCTTCTCTTTTTATTTTCCAAACTTTGACACTCCATTTTCATTTTTGGAGTTTTAGGGGCTGACTTTGGAGGTTAACATTAAGGGTGACCAAAATCTTGCACTTGGAAGCCATTACTAGTCACACTTTATTCACTACACAAGGTAAGTGTAGTAATTCCAATTTTCTCACTATCTTCCTCTCCCCTTAAATTTTAACCACATTATTCTAACTCCTATATTTTTTGATATTCCTTGACTTAGGGGCTGACCTAAGTCACTCCTTCATCGAGAGAGATTTATTTCATTTTTCCCAACAAACCGCACTTTAAGGTGGGTGGAAAAATCCTTTCAACTTCTAGGTGTTTTAATTCATAAAAATGCATGTAGTATTTTGTTATTGAGCATTTGAGATATATATTATGTATTGCATGCTATTTTCTTGTATCAAGTTGGAAAATTTCTCAAGTGTTGCTCAAAATGCGATTTACCGAAAATTAGGACATACGTGTACACTTTCTTGTCATATTTGATAAATTCTTGTATGAGATGGATATATATGTTTATGACTCTTGAAATATATGTTTGTATGACATATAACCTGTAAAAGTCGAGCATAATTGATTAAAATTCGATTTTGGACTTAAAATACAAAAATGGAAAGTTGGTGGACTTAATTGCAAGAAAATAAAACTTAAGGGACCCCTCTGTAATTTTCGATTTTTGGGGCTGAACTCAGGTTCAAAAATTATGTTTTGACATTTTATTAAAGTTTTAAGAGTTTTTAGATAAATAAAATCAACCCTTAAAAGCCCAAGGACTAGATTGTAAAATTTGAGAAGTTTAAGGGCTATTTTGCAAATTTCGAAACTGTACCAGACCCTAATTTTAAAATTTGAAATTTTAACTCTTAAGGGACTGGGAATAACATATTTTAAGTGTATTCCAAAAATCCAAGTGTTTAGAGCTTGGAAAGTGATTTTATAAGACTTGAGGGACCAAATTGTAAAAGATTAAACTTGAGGACCCAAATGAAATTTCCAGGACTTATACAGCCCATGTACCTGGAAATTCTAATTTACCTATAACATAATTATATTTTGGACCCAAGGTTCAAATTTCATAACAATTGGACCCTAAAAGCCTTAAAGGCAATTATTTCAAAATAGGGCCAAAAATGAGATTTTCAAAAGTTAAGGGACCTATACTTATGACGTTTTAAAACTGTTTTTGTCCCAATATCCCACTAACCTTAGTGACATTTTCCAACTGGAATCACATTAGAAGCCCTTCCGGTTTGTGAGTTCCGATTATTTTAAACTTAGGGCCCGAAATGACAATTTTAACAAATTTGGGGCCAATGTGAGAATTTTATAAAAACTCGACCTCAAAACTTTAAAAAAACCTAAATCTCTGAACAATTTAGAGAATTTAGGAACTGACCTCATAATTTTTCAAGGTCGGGACATTTATTTATTTAACTTTTAACCCCAAAAGTATTAGTTTTTACAAAGCGGGGCTAATTGTAATTTTTATTTTTATAAGGACCTAACTCAAATCATTTTCTTTTAAAAGAAACAGCCCTGGACCCTCTTACCTTAATATTTTAATTAAAATATTTTATTTTCTTAAAAATCCCTTGACTTATCGGATCGTCTTGACCGATTAATACGATCGCGGGGCGACCCCCTCGTCTCGTGATTTTGAATCTATAACGGGACTTATGTTCCTCCTAATACTTAAGATATCGAAGACTACTTATCCTCCCGATAATTATCTTCATCCCGATAACTCCACCAATGCCATAACTATCTTGTGCAAATTTTTGAGAACTTTTCATGAACTGCTTTCCCCCGAATCAATAATACTTTCATTGCTGGTTGACTACATGAACTTGTGTTTACTTTCTGCGCTGAGTCAACTTGGTGTGTCGAGCTCACGATCGGAATGGATACGTCGGGGATGGAACAAGGCGCTCGGCCGCTATTCCACTCTTCCGCCCCATCGTCCTAATCCCGCAAATCGAGGGACGGAGTTTGTCCCGAAGGAAGCGGGTCGTAGTACTTGAGGTATAATCATGATTATGACAAATCCGAGCCTTGCTAGCTCCATGTGATTTTGTCTTTGCCTGCGGAGCGATAAGGTGACAGGTCTTGGACCATCTTGCTCGGGAGTTACAAGGAAGAACGAAGGAATCGCTGTCCCGATCCACACACCCGGAGTTAATCGGACCCGTTTGGTTGGCGCTACAAATCCGTGCGCAACCGCTACTTGTCTTGCATAGGATTGGCGTTACAAATCCGTACGCAATCCTCCCGTCCGCTTGAACCATAGTGCTGCGTGACCACGAACTATTTTCTTAAAACTATATAAGTATGTTACTTAATATATTTATCATGACGCTTGTGGATTGTGTGAAATCATGCATCATCTCTCACGCGTTTTCATACACTACATTTCTCGCATTAACTATTTATCGCCACACTTGCACACGATCACCCCATCCACCGAGATTTCTGTCTCATTCCCTCCTATTTTCTAACCTTTAGATGAAGAGTTCGAAGACATCGAACCCACTCACAGATTGAATCCCTATCGGTGTTGTGGAGCGACATTTCCTTTTACTTTTATTTGTTGTTGGACTCCTTCATTTTATTTTTGTTTGGGTGTAAGTTAATTCGGATAATCTTTTGGGTTGTATTCGGATCTGACCGGACTTTAAGATGTAATTTGTACTCGTGTTTATTTTAATTCCATTTGCATTAGACTCTATTTCACTTGGAGTTTGGTATCTTTGGTTTAGACTGTTGATTTATTTGTTTAAGTGATTGATCGTTGTCGCGTCACGTTTGGGGCGTGACATTTTTTCAATATTAAATACAATTAAAGTTTCAAAACCAATCCATACAATTCTATGGCTTCAATTCCTAAGTTAGTCTATTCCCCCTCCCGGATGATAAATAAATAGTAGATTAATAACAATTGTAGATCTCCCGATACGTTACAACTATTATTAACTCCCAAAAGATTTATGAATTGAATGACTCCCCACAAACAGTTGTAGGTCTCCCGACTCGTTACACCCGTTTATGTGTGAGTTTAATTTCCGTCTTTGTTAGAACTCATCTCCCGAATCTCACACTAACAAATATGACATGCAAATTATTCCCGGTCAAATAATAAGAAATTAAGAATAAGCACTCGAATTCGTAAAATAGAAAACATGAATCAATTAAGAAAATAATTAATCAAGATTTAACATGAATCCGCAGTTTTGATTATGCCACTAAGATCCGAAAGATTAGCCAAACGTTGATAACAAATTCATAGACAAATTGAAATCATCATTAGACATCGTTTAAGCACAGACAAGAGATCTTGACATAGAAAGAAAATCCATTATTGTCAGGATGTATTCCCCTCCTAAGGCTTTGAAGCTCTTGTGCTCCCGTAGATGCGAAAGGCCTTGTGGTGTTCTTCGCGGCCTAGCCCTCATTTCTCAGAAGACCTTCAATCTTGTGTTCCTGCGTAATTTGATGTGTTGTGTTGTGTATGAAGTGATGTTGGATGATGAAATTTCGTGCAAGCCTTGGGTGTCTTTATAGATGCTTGGAGAGATCACTTGTAGAGTTGGAATGGGAAAAGAACTCCAAAAAAAAGCGTCTGCAGAGTCCCACACGGTTGTGTGGTGTCTTGCGCTGCCCTTTCCCACACGCCCGTGTGGGCCTACACGGTCTGGCCGTGCAGATTGGTTCCATCCCCTGTTTCTTCCCCTTCTTCACACGGTTGTGTCACTTTCACATCAGCATTTTCAAATGGTCGTGTGACACCATACGGTCTGGCCGTGTGAAGTATTTTTGTCCGTCTTCTTCATCGTTTTGATCTTCTATTCGCATTCGTCAATCCTATTTGGGCTTTCCAACTGATATTTTTTCGTTTGAAGCTCTTTTCCTGTAAAAAGTTAAGAATACGCAATATCATGCCCTTCTAAGGAAACCAAGTAAAAACACACTAAATATGCGTGCAAATGCATCAAATATATATCATTTTATGCCCAAAAATGCACGTATATGTTACACACATCAAAATCCCCCAAACTTAAAACATTTCTCGTCCTCGAGAAAATTAAGAAAAATAATATCAAGGGGTAAAAGAACACACAAGAACACTATGAACACTAAATCTCATTTGACTACATACTTTAGAAAACCATGTAATTCAAAATCAAGAAGTAACCATTCATAAACTCGGCACAGTCAATACTCTCTTGGGTACTCGACATCGCGATTCACAAGTAGATAGTGTATCACTCGACTCTTAGAAGTCTATGAATAGTGTTTACGCTCAAATTCAATTCAGTAAAAGTAGAACTACCATAGGTTTGTAAATCATCTAACATCTCGACCACTTTTGTGTGCGCAATCTAAGAATCAAAAAGTACATTTTTTTTGGTTGTAATGTAGGCTCATTGGTAAGGGCATGGAAAATTTGGATTTAAATTACTTGACTTGAGCAAATAGAATTTAAGCGCACATATTTGCAATTCACCAACCCAATTTCATCTAAAATTCATTCTCAAGATATTTTCTTTTTTCAACTCGACTCCACTCTTATTTCTCCTTTTTCATTATTTAGGCATTTTTGTCTTCTTTTCTTTTAGTTTAGCCTCAAGCTCTCATTTTTTCAATTTTCAGAATTTTTCTTTTCTTTTGCTCGATTTTCTCGATTTTTTCAGATATTTTTATTTCTTTTTCGAGCTTCATACTTTTTCATTCACATAGACACTGCTCATCCCTCTTTCTTTTGCCAACTTCCTCTTTTTTTCCCATAAATTTTCACCACATCTCCCCCAAACTTGTTTATTTTCTATAAGATCAAGAGATTTCAGGGACAAAATCATGTAAAGATTAATGTGGCTAACAATAAAAAGTTTTGACTCAAAATTGGCTTACTAGGGAATCATGAGTTCATATGTCGACTTTTTAGGCTAAGTAGGCTATACAAAGATGGCCTTAAATCATTTTCAAGAATTGCACACATACAGGGCTTCAATGAAGATACCAGAGCAAGTTCTAGAGTTCTATAAATCATGAATGACACACTCTAGAAAAAATAAGTCTTCATAATATAAAGCAGTTTAAGGCACAAAAGCTCACAGGCTTAATTTTCGCATCAGGCTCAAATATCCAATTTTCTCAACTAATGCTAAGCAAATAAATGATATATTCCCAATAATTCATCACATTGTTCCCAGAAGTATGTTATCTCATTCCATAAAATGCTCATAGTAAAATCATACGAAAGCTAGACATTTTCGAAAATCTTGATTAAAACTCACACACAAAAGCAATTAAACGTGCTCAAGCGATAAACGTGCTAAAAATATAAAAATTGAAAATTAAAAAAAAATCAAAAATTTTAATGCAAAATATGCTCTACATGCAATCCTAAATATAATGCAAAATGCAAGAAAGTAATAAATTATGCATTCTTGACAACCCCCCCCAAAAAAAAAAAAAATTTAAAATATGATTTGTCTTAACATATGAGAAAATTATCAAAAGAAAAAAGAATGTGTAATAAGTACTTACATGGATAATTGTGGTGGTGGAGGTGGAGGGTAGTGGTCCTGTGAAATATGCCACCGGTCCATACGAAACATCATGTCATACATATGCTGCTGCTGGGTGATTGAATCGAATAGCTGTGAGTAATCCTGGTGATAATCATTAACCGTAGCCGTCAACTGATATGTGTCATCTATCAATCTGCCTACATCAGCTCCCACCCTTTCGAGCCTCTCACTCATAGTCAATGGCCGACTACCCCCTTCTCTAGAGGATTCTGGCATCTCCCTCATTGCCTCATCTTGCTCTTCTTGAGCAACACCCCCTGTTTCTCTCTAAGCAACCAATTACCCCTATTTCTAATGGATGTCGCTTCGGGGTTAGAAAGCCTAACCTTTGTTCTATCTGCTTGATTGAGCTAGTAATCACGCCCATCAAATTTTATCATCTTCATAGCAGTTAGAACGGTTAGATCAATCAATTTAGGCCCCACGGCCTCCTCATACCCATCCAAGTTAATATTGAAATATTCAGCAATAGGGGTAATCATCCCCCCAATGCAAATTCCACCCCTCTAAGATTTTCTTATCCTAGCGTTTGGCACAATTCAGTCCCTGATGCCATACACATATGATGAATAGTTTATCTACCCTCAACGCCCCTTTACTCTCTTCCCTCGCAAAAATTGTTTCAGCTAAGACTCGCTGGACATAGCAGAATATTGGGTTTTGAATACTAGACGCCTTTGAGGTACATGGCGTGTAGATTCGTTTTCCAGTTATTTTTCTCCAAAACCTATCCTTATCAAACTCCTCATGCTCCTCAACCCCATAAGCCGGAGTTGTGTACTTTTTTTCTTACTGTAGCATAGGCCTTCGCCACTTCAAACGGGCGCTTCGCCCCTCTTTTTTCTTTTTCGTTTTTTATTCAAAATTTCAATTAAATCATGGATACTTAACTCCCTTTTTTTCCTAACTTTCTTTTACAAACCACCAATTCAAAGCTACTTAAAAATTCAAGTGTGATAACCGAATAAGTGGCCCAATGCCCATTCAAAAATTTATGCCAATCAATGCTACGCACATAGCTCTAAAATCCTCCAATAAACCTAAATTAGTAATAATAGGTTCATCGGGATACGTTGTGTTAAACCATGGATGAAAGTAAAGTATCGTTCATCTAGCCCGGTGTGTGTTGTTTGGTAGGATGATATTCGAAGCTTTGGGCTATGGGGTCGAATATTGATTGAGGCTCGGGTTCGGGTTCCGGAGTCGGTTCCCTTCTTCTTCTTTTATTTCTCCTTGTTCCTCATTCATCTCTAGAAGCCATGAATTTCAAGATTTTGAGGTAAAAAATCTGAAATTTGGATTTTTGGAGTACCTCCAAACTTGGTGTAGAACTTGGAGAGGTTGGAAATTCGAAGGCTTTTGGTGGTGGGTTTCTTGAAAAGATGAAGGATTTGTGTTTTTTTGGTTGAGATTTATGGTAAATTTGGAGAGATTTGGAGAGGAGTTTGAGAGTTTTCAGAGAGAATTTAGTATGTTAGGGTTTGTGTAGGGGAAAGTGGGAGAATAAGTGAGGTTTTGGGGTAAAAATAGGAGGAATTTGGCTCTGCCCATTTTCTTGTTGACGGGCCACACGGCCGTGTGATGCCACACGGGCTGACCGTGTGGCCCTGGGTGTGTCTGGTTACGTGCCTGTCTTTCGCCCTCGTCCACACGACCGTGTGGTGCTGGGCATTCCGTCCTCTCGCATGGCATGGTCATGTGGTCTCACACGCCCGTGCGAGGTTGTTTCCATACTTTTTTTCCCAATAACCGAGAGTTTACCGTGATGCTTCCTACACAACAACTCACAAAAACTAAACAAAACTAAAAATTAAGTTAATTAGAAATAAAAATGAAATTCAAATTGAAATTGATGCGATTAAAAATGAACTAAAATAGGAAATAAACTGGGTTGCCTCCCATAGAGTGCTAAGTTTTACGTCTTCAGCCAGACTTCAGATTTCTCATCACTTTTGCTGAACTGTGTCGTTTGAAATCTGTGAACCCTCAGTGTCATCCACTAGACGAATGACATTGCATTGTTCTCGCAGATTCAACTCAATATCGCTTGGGAATTTGCCCTTTTGATGTTGGCCTCCCACATCAGTTGCGATCTGGGCTACTTGTGTTTCCAGAGATTTCAGTCTTGCGTTCACGTTCGTGTTCTGCTGAGTGACCTATTCTTCTATCATGTCTATCTTTGTTAAGTCTTACCCTTATTTCTAGTTTATCGGAAACATTTCTTCAATATATGCTTTCTTTTAATTTGACTCCGCTCTGCCTTGATTACCCATATTGTATCCTGGAGGCAGCTGCAAAACATTTTTATTGTTAGCATAAGAGAAATTTTTATGGTTTCGCAATCCCGGATGATAGTAGTTGCGTGTCGGATTATTTCTATAATTGTTGTTGAAGTTCCTTTATTGGCCCACAAAGTTTGCTTCTTCTTCAACAACAACAGGATCTCTTGGAGTCACTTGCTGCATCGCGTCGCTTTCATATTCAAAGCACATATACATTGCGTGGAGCATAACGACCCTCTTATCCTGAACTTCTGCCACACGTCGGACAGTAGACCTCTCGGATGGCCATTGGTAACTGTTGTTCGCCATCTTCTCTAACAATTCTAGTGCCTCCTGGGGATATTTCCCTAGTAGTGCACCCCCAGATGCAACATCTATAACCGTTCTTGTGTTGCCACTCAAACTATTATAGAAGTATTGGACCTGTTGGTAGTTGGGATATCCGTGTTGAGGGCACTTCCTTAGCAATTCCTAGAATCTATCCCATGTTTCATATAGTGGCTCAGCATCTAATTGCCTAAACTGGGCGATCTCGATTTCGATTCGGCGTTTTCTTTTATGTGGGAAAAGTATTTGGCTAGAAACCGCTGACTTAGCTCTGCCCAATTTGTTGCTGGTGGTGTTAGAGAGCATAACCATTCCTTAGCCTTATCGCGTAGAGAGAATGTGAAAAGGCGGCATCAAATGATATCCTTAGAAACACCATTTCTTTTAACAATATCACAAATTTCTAAAAAGTGTGTCAGATGCGCGTTTGGATCGTCAACAGCTCTGCCCCTAAACTAATTCTATGACACACCCCCATAAGTTTGACTTACCTCCGACTGAAAGTAGTCCCTAACTGCCCTTCTCACGGGCCTTTCCACAATTCAGTCATGGACGTCTACTTCAAGTGGGCGCTCCTCATTGTTTCTGTTGTTCACTGCGTTTGGATTTGTCTCATCCGCCATTGCTTTGGCTCTTTTCCTTAGGTTCTTCGATGTCTTCTCGATTTCCAAATCAATGGGTATTGGCTGGGTAGATTTGGAACGCGTGATCATGCACTATCTGCACTTAACAAAAATAATGTTAGAGCCGAAAAAATAAAAATAAAATAAATAAATAATTTCGAAAATTTTAGAATAAAAATAAAAATTATGTTTCAATTAAGATTGAACTACTTATTACTATATCTAAGTAGAATCTATCAATCCCCGACGACGGCGCCAAAAACTTATTCGCCAAAAATATTTGGATAATACAACTCGAGTGTACAATATAGTTTATAGGATAATAGCAAGCAAAGTCGTATTCCTCAGGGATTGATTTGTGAAATACTTAGGCTATAATAACATCACATTCCAATTTTATTGAAACGACCGAATATCCAATTTATATAGAAATCGAAAATAAAATAAATAAATTTGCGAACCCCACAAGTATTTTCAACAACTACAGGAGCAACCTTAGGCACATAATCTCAACATGTTTCTTCAATATTAAATCCAATTAAAGTTTCAAAACTAATTCATGCAATTCTATGGGTTCAATTCTTAAGTTAGTCTATTCCCCCTTCCGGGTGATAAATAAACAGTAGTTAAATAACAAATATAGATCTTCCGATACATTACAACTATTATTAACTCCTAAAAGATTTATGAATTGAATGACTCCCCACAAACAGTTGTAGGTCTCCCGACTCATTACACCCGTTTATGTCTAAATTTGATTTCCGCCTTTGTTAGAACTCATCTCCCAAATCTTGCACTAACAAATATGACATGCAAATTATTCCCGCCCAAATAATATGCAATTAAGAATAAGCACTCGAATTCATAAAATAGAAAATATGAATCAATTAAGAAAATAATTAATTAAGATTTAACATGAATCCGAAGTTTTGATTATGCCCCTAAGATCCGTATGATTAGCCAAACATTGATAATAAATTCATAGACAAATTTGAAATCAAAATTATGACACGTTTAAGCACATACAATAGATCTAGACATACAAAGAAAATCTCTTCTTATCAGGATGGATTCCTCTCCTAAGCCTTTGACGCTCTTGTGCTCCTGTAGATGCGAAAGGTCTTGTGTTGTTCTTCGCGACCTAGCCCTCCTCTCTCAGAAGACCTTCGATCTTGTGTTCCTGCGTAATTTGATGTGTTGTGTTGTGTATGAAGTGATGTTGGATGATGAAATTTCGTGCATGCCTTGGGTCCCTTTTATAGATGCTTGGAGAGATCACTTGTAGAGTTGGAATGGGAAAAGAACTCCAAAAAAAAGCGTCTGCAGAGTCCCACACGGTTGTGTGGTGTCTTGCGCTGCCCTTTCCCACACGCCCGTGTGGGCCTACACGATCTGGCCGTGCGGGACAAAGTGCATGCCTTGGGTCCCTTTTATAGACAAAGTGAAATTACACAAAAGTTCAGATGATTACAAAAAGAAATTCTTAACAAAGTCCAGATGATAAAATGTAACAACTTTCGTTTGAATTTTAGGCAAAGATGATTTTGCCCTCGTGTGGAAGGTACGTGCAAAAATATTTCACTGGTGAGGGCCGCTATAGGGCAAAGTGCAAAACTTGTATAGTCTATACGATAAATTGTAAAAAAATTAGTTTATATGATAAAGTTCAAAAAATCGCACAGTTTGGGGGGGGTTAGTGTATTTTCCTCTATAATATTATAAGCTATTTTCGGATAAGTGTATAAATCTCAATTGTTTTTGCCAAAATAAAATCACATTTAAATAACATCCTATAATTTTGGCAAGTTTAATTACAAAATTATCACTCTAACATCTTAAAACCTCAATTATCTTATTTTAACAAATTTTTTTTAATAACTTAGTTTTAAAAAAAGATTTAACATCATAAAGCCAATGAGCTCTTGCTCTGGTGGTAAAGATGAGGCCTCAGGATCCTTGTGGTCCTATATTCATGTCCTCGAAGCACATCTCAACTAGTTGACTAATCAATATTAGGGATGATAGTGGAACGGGTAGGCGCGGGTACCATCCACCCACCCTGACCCTAATGGGACAAGTATGTGTAATCTTTTTTGGATTTGAGATGGATATGAGATGCGAAATTACTACCATTAATATACGGGTAGTGTATGATTTTACCCCCATGGATACCTACCACCACTCGAACCCGTTTACCCATTAGTAACTTCCACTTATTTTTATCCACCAAACATGATACATTTTTTAGAAGCCCCAACAAAAATTCCATTTTCTGCAAAGAAGATATAAAATTGTTATTTTTTTTTTTGAATATGTGATCATATTAACTATGTTTTATCTTTGTCAAGCTTGATAGAACAACGTGTTTGATGATGCAGTTTTATGAATTAAATGATGTAGTAATGTTGATTATGAAGTTTTAAAAATATATTGGTTGCATTTGTATTTATGTGTTGCTTTTGAATTAGTTGATGAATGGAGAAAGCCTGTAGTGACTTGCAAAATTGAAATGATTAATTATTATATTTTTTAAGAATTTAACATATTAGGTATTTTTAATATAATAATTAGTTTTTGGTAGGGTGCACATTTAAATAGTCATTTAAATATTCATATAATGATGAATTTCTATATAAAATAAACGGGTTTTGGGTAGGTATGAGTATTATGCAGGTATCATCAAATAAATTTGGGATGGGTACGAATAATAGATGTAGTTTCTTAATCAGGTTTGAGATGGGTACGAATAACATAATATTTAGGAACCAAGTACGAATATCTTTAAATGAATGGGTATCCTACCCATTGCCAGCCCTAATCAGTATTGTACTCTTACTTCTAAAGACAGGTTGAGGCCCTGAGGGTTCAAATCCCACTAGAAACCAGCTGCTTCTTGGGGGGAGGCAAGATGAGGGCAGTGTGGAATTGGGTGTGCATAAGTATATATGCCTTGTTGAAAATCTGAACCTAGTTAAAACACACTCCGCGATTCACATTTTTTTGGGACCTAGGGACAATGATTATGGTGGCCCAGAATTAGTCCTGTGAACCAGAACTTGAGACATATAAAAAGATATTTAACATTAGAGTTATTGATTTTTTAGTACCTGATCTATAGGCACTTTGTTGGTTAGGTACATGACATTTCCGAGTTACCAATTTAGTATATGTACTTCATATTTTTTTTAATAAATTGATACATATTCACTTTTAAGGACGAAAATGCCCCAAGTTTTTTTTAATTTTTGTTAAAACAAATAAGTTTTAATTAGAATTATTAAATTTTAAAAATAAATTTAATTAAGAAATAACTTATTATTATTTAAATTAAATTATTAAATTCTTAAATATAAAAAAATTAAATTAATTAATTATTTTTTAAAATTCTATTAAAACTAATCAAAAATTAATATATTAATAAAACAATTGCTATAATTTTCTTATTTACTATCTTAATTTTAATTTTTAAATTATTTAATTTTCATATTCATTTTAATTTTTAAAATTAGTTAACTAAACTAATTTTTCTTTTTTGATTAATTAAAATTTAATTTATATTTATTAATTTACTAATTTAATATAATTCATTTTTTTTAAAATCATTAATATTTTTAGAAACTTCTTTATATTTTTATTAATTAAACTAATTAAGATTTTAATTGATTTAATAATCTAAATAAGTATATTCAAAAATTCATTTTGAGTATACTAATTTTTTTGTGGGGCATTTTTGTCCTTAAAAATTATTAGGTACTAATTTATAAAAAAATGTGAAGTATGAGTACTAAATTTGTAACTCGTAAATGTCAGGTACCAAACCAGCAAAGTGCCTATAGATCATGTACTAAAAAATCAATAACATTATAAACGATTCGTTTCTTAAGCCTTACCATTTTATAGAGTTCCATCCTTGCGGGCTTCAAATAAATTAATGGCTCCTCAAACTTCAAAAATTGGTTAAATTGTTGGCAACTTGGATGGAGGAAAAGAAATAAAAGGACACAAGCTGAAAAAGAAAAGGGATCGAGAGGAATAACTTGAAAACTGGACCATGTCGTACCGATCAATTCAACCAGTTGAACCAGGAACTGGGGGTCGGATCGGGCCATTTAGGCCACCAAACCCATTTTCATGGTTAAAATCGGCCAAAAATCGGACAACATCAGTCGAAATTGATTGAACAGTTTTTTTTATTAACATTTGGAGTTTTAAATTTTGTATTTGCTATATTTATATGATTATTTGAAATTTAAGCTATGTCCGTATTATTTTAGTTGTTTGGCTATGTATTTTCCATTATAAGATATATTTCATAATACTTGATATATTATATTACTATTTTATACAATATACAAAAAAATTATTTCTTTTTATCAAACCGGTTGGACCAACAGTTGAACCGGTCAGACTGGTTGAACCGTGAACCTCTAGCATACAATATGCTCACTGGTCTGGTTTTTAAAACACTGGGGAGGAATATCAAATGGTTTGCTTTTTAAATTTTTCTTTTTCTACAGGATTTTAATAACAGGCGGTTCAAAGATCCGCCAGTTATCCAGTTTATTCAATTTTCTCGGTTCACAGCGGTTCAACTATAATTTTTAAGGGCATTTGGACCGGACTAGGTGTCGGATCACGATTGAACTAGATGGTCTGGTCTGATTTTTAAAACCTTGCAAATTTGTTTTTAACTGAAAGATAACTTCAAAATCTTGATAAAAAAATAAAATTTCTGACTAAATTTGTCTTAACATAATGTTTTTGCCAAATTATAACTATGAAGACCAAAATTGCTAACCCCAATAATTACGAGACCAATATTCTAATTTTTCTATCTAATCGTAAGTTTTTTTAAGGCATATATAATTAGGGGTGGCAATTTGAGGCACGTCATGATTGATCGTCACGAATACGACATAAAATTATAGGGTTTGAGCTGGGGTTTATTGGGTTCAGACCGTTATCGAGCTGGCACGATAAGACACGATAAAATCGGGCTAGCACGATAAGCACGATACTTTTTTTAATTATTGGTAATTTAATTATTTATATGGGTAATTTACTAATAATTCACTATTTGTACTTGACTATTTTTATTAATAATTTATTGAAATATATGTTTTAAGTATCAAATATAAATAATATAAAAAAATCATTAGTCTTATTTGTAAACAGGCTTAATGGGCCAAACAGGCTTACCTAAATAAGTTTGATAAGTATGCTTATTGTGCCATGCCGTGTTTTTAACGTGTCATATTTGGGCTTAAATTTCAGGTTCGTTAAGCTTATTGTGTCGTGTTCATGATTAGACTTATCATGCCGACACGATAACGCCCCAACACGAACAATTTGCCACCCCTATATATAATCGAAAAGTTAACTATACTGAACTAATTCTACGTTTCGATATTTCTTTCGTTTTAAATTTTTTTGTCGTCATTTTCTGTTTAAGGTTTCAAAATAAGATTATATTTTAAAGGCTCTTGTGAGATGAATCCTCACATGGTCACCTTCATCCTCTCCCTCACCCTCCTTTTCTCTCTCTCTCTCTCTCTCTCTCTCTCTCTCTCTCATGGTCCCGCCTCTCTCCTCGCATCCTACCCCTTTCTCTCCCAACGTTTCTCTTTCTACATGAATGAAACAAAGGAAAAGTATAAAGAAATATCGTTTCTTATGAAGAAATACTAGTTCTATAAAAAGAATATCACTTCAAATGAAAAAGTATCACAGTAGACTCGAAAAATAATACTTTTTATTAAAATGAAGTATCGCTTCTTATGGAAAGAATATCACTTTTTATTAAAAAATCTAATTTCTTATGGAAAAAGTATCACTTCGTATGGAACAATTGTCACTTATTATAAAAAAAGGTAGCGTTTTTTATTTCAAATTTTTTTAATTAAAACAAAGCATCACTTTTTATGGAAAAAATATAACTTCTCATTAGAAAATATCACTTCTTATTGAAATAAATATTACTTTTAATTAATAAAAGTATTATTTTTTATTTAAAAAGTATCATTTCTTTTAAAAAAAGTAGCAATTTTATTAAAAGAATATCACTTCTTATTCAAATAAATATCATATCTTATAAAAAATATCAATTCTACTGTAAAAAATATATTTCTTTAAAGTGTTTTTTTGGGTATTTTTTTTACTACGAGGAAAGAGAGAGCGAGACATGTGTGGGATGTGATAAGAGAAAGAAGAGGGATGAAGGAGGGGACTACATGTTTATAAAGAGTGAGATATAGTGCACGTGTGTTTCTCACACAAGCTTTTGCCTATTTTCAAATGTTTTTTTTTTCCAAATGTGTTAACACTTGATTTTTTTGATTTAAAAAAAACAATTGATTTTCAAGCATTATTTTTAAATATAATAATTTACAAGTATATAAAATAATTTTTTATCAGAACTCTGTTTGGAATGAAAGTAGTTCATTAATTCTTAGACGAAACTTATATAATTCAGGATAATGCACTCAAAATTTTAATTTTAAAGAAACCTGAAAACGTAAATGCATTCTCAAACTCAAAGCATATTAGATGTCTAATTTCAAAATTAAAGTAAAATAAGAAATTATCCTAATTTGTTCGTTCATATTGGTTTTTTTGTTTTTTTGGCTATGTAATTGCTATTGCGTCATTCAAGTTCTCTTTTCAACTGTACCAGAATTTCCTCTCTTTTCAAATGTTGCTAGGGTGTGTTCATGGACGTGTGTTTAGAATTGGGTTTGCACTGACAATTTTTATTTTTAATTCCTTGATCCGCATGTATGGTTCTTCTAGTGAAATAGTAAGTGCAACTGTGCAATGAAGTTGTTCGATGAAATGCCTATGAGGAACTTGGGTTGCGATTGGATATCAGTGAAAGTTGAGAATTTTTCTATAGCCGGACGAAATGTACTGAATTAAGCGATTGGATATGGAAATGGGCCTAATTTTTCCCTAGCCTTTCACTGTTCACACCCACTAGAAGTGCAATTTGTTGAGGGTATCATTTTCTCCGACAACAAAAATTGCCACTCTGCAGCCAACAGTTCAAAGTAATAATGGCCCGGTTTATTGCTCTCAACGGTTCTTCTACCTCCTTCCACTCCCACCAAATAAAAAAATATGTACTTGTGCCCCTAAGCAAGTTTCTGTAGCTGATTTGAGCCATTTCAGACCGAGACCACTCCATTTAAAGTAATGCCCCCTTCATCTATTTCCCCAGTGCGAGTTGTTCCGGACAAAGAGTCTTCAACCCGGACGATAGTGTTCGGAGACGCGACGGTGAAGTGTGAAAGCTCGGCGATCGTAGCGTAAACTCTTATCCGAGTAAAGTAAGCAAGGTATGTTCGAACACCTTCGCATTCCCTTCTTCCGTAATGAAACCGATATTGCGGTTTAGAAGTTGAGATTATCGATGATAATTATGGAAAAACTCATTTCTACTGAAATCACATACGTTGGTGTTGTATTTGCTATCAGACGATTCGAACCGCACCCTTTAATTTAGTTTAATTTTTTTTTTCAGTTTGATGTTGCTCATGATGTAAATTATAACCCGTTAATTTGAAAAGGTTGTTGAGGCCTTCAATTTAGTTTTTGATTTGTGTCGTAATATGTTTGAAATGGGTTTGTGTTTCTGAACGGCTACAACTATGTCTGAATAGCCGTTTAGGTCTGATATTCGCCTGATTAAATTAATTCCCTGCCGTAATTTCGAAAATCATTCTGTCGGCCGAACACTATTAATATTGCACCTAAATATATTATTAGATGGGTAGTAGTTCCCAGCAAACATTTTCTATGAACAATGGCGACGCCCAGTGGCCTTTCGAGAATGAACGGACCTTCATTACGTTGATGCATGATGAGGTCCTTTTGGGAAATCAGGTGGGTTTCAAGTTTACCAACGCTCAATGGATTGCCCTGATGACTAAGTTAAGCCAGTCTTGTCCGGGTTACTCGTACACGATGAAACAACTACAGGGTAAGGCCGACCGACTGAAACAACGTTGGAAGAAGTACCATAGGATTCTGACACAGGCCACCGGATTTGGTTGGGCACATTGGCTAGCAGTAAGTTGTACTGTCATACATGGTGTCCTTTTTTTTGTGTGGAATTGAGACTGGAACGATCATAAAGTTCCTTCCCTATATAACTTTTTTTTGGGGAACATTTCGTTGATGTTGTTGTTTCATTAATTTAGGACAATCCAGAAGATGCATATTTGCGTAGGAAAGGGCTGCCATTTTACAATGAGCTGACCACCATATTTGCGCCCACCACTGCTACAAGAAGGTTTGCCCGTGCCTCTACGAAGAGAGCGGGTTCCCTTTAGAAAGGATCTGGTCGTCGGACAGATGACGTTGGGGTATTGGGAATGATTCGGACTATCTTGGTGATGATGACATTGATCCTTCGCAACAAAGGTTCCTGGTTCTGCGTTTAGGACCTCCACTTCTGGAGCTCATTGTAACAAGCGACGCAAGACCACTGAACCAACTGTTGTCACCGCCATGAACTCATTCACTAGAACCAATGAAGCTCTCCATTCGCAAGCAGTTTCGGAAGGTGGAACCGCTATTGACAAATGCCTTGATATACTTCTCAACATGCCTGATATGACAGACGAGCTGTACTGCATATGTGCAAAGAAGGTTGCTACTGACGCTATCAATCGTCGGATTTTCATAGACATGGATCCCTCACGCAGACGGGCGTATTTGGAGAGTTTCAAGTAGTAGGCGGTACATGTGTGGTCGGGCGTAAAGAGACATTATTAGCTGCGAGATGTGTTGGTGCCGCTCTTTGTTTCCACTGAATGTTTGTTGTTTTTTTAGAGAGTTTGTGTTGGTCAGCTTTAGATGTTTCACGGGGTGTCGAACAATATGCATATTTGTTGTGTAATTTATGTAGTATGTTTGATCTGTTGAACAATTCCCTTTTTAAAGTGTTGCTTTGGTTTGTTGTAGCTTTTGCTGGTTGTGAGTACTATGGTACTCTGTATGGATATTATGAAACTAGTCTTCAATACTAATTATTGCTTGCCAAATAAAAGTTCACTTTAACGATATAGGGATGTCTTTTACATTTCCGACTGTACCATTATTGGATTGTAATTGAAGGCAATCATCCCATTATATTATAAGTTACCTTATTACGATCATGTGTACTGTTTAACTGCCTCCCTATTGAACAGGGACATTGTACGAGTAACAATGACTGACAACGTTGAAGACTTTGAGGACTTTGTCGAAGACGTGGTTGAGGATGTGGTTGAGGATGTGACGGAGGATTATTTTGATGATTGCAGCATGTTATTGGCCGATCCGGCCATCGCACCACAACAGGCATTACATCAACAGTTTGAGAGTTTTCTACACCTTTATAGCATTGCCCCCCGGTCCTTTTCGAATATGCTTAAGACACCATTCCGAGACTCCCGATACAAAGGAGCTGATTGGCTGAATGAATTGTTCTTGGGACACGAACAACGGTTTTACGATGCCCTACGCATGGATAAACCTATGTTTATGTTGTTATGCCAGAAGATTATTGAAACAGGGGCTTACTCACAACATCAACGTACGAAAGTGTCAATCGAAAAAAGTCTGGGTATTTTTCTGCACACCATCGGGATGCATGAACGGCATCGGAATTCCGCCGAACGATTTCAACGGTCACCGGAAACTATTAGTAGACATGTTCACATTGTCGTGGAGGCCTTGTGCAGAATGGCACCAGACTACATTCGTCACCCCGATTTCAATAAAGTACCGGACTTTATTCAAAACAATGCCCAACTAATTCCCTACTTCAAGGCAAGTATCGTTTCATGTTGAATCTGTGATTGCACATTAGTACACGCAATTTGTTCATGTCCAGCGTGTTTCTATTTTTTTCTGGCGTACAGGACTGTGTCGGTGCAATAGACGGAACAATCATTCCTGCTTGGGTACCATCTCGGAAACATGGCACATATCGGAGTCGGAAAGGAACACTTGCGCAAAACGTAATGGCGGCTTGTGATTTCAATCTTAACTTCACGTTTGTGTTGGCGGGATGGGAAGGTAGTGCCAATGATTCGCGGGTCTTTGCTGAAGCGTTATCGAATCCCGAATATGATTTTCCTTGGCCCCCACAAGGTAAGTCATGTACTGTTGTAATACTGTCTGTACACTATCCGCGAACATACCACACATTGTACGTTGCTAATCAAACACTTGTAATTGCTCCAGGTAAATACTACGTAGTCGATTCGGGGTACGCAAACTTTCATGGTTTCCTTAGTCCGTATCATGGTGAGAGGTACCATTTGCCTAAATGGGTCGGGTCTAACAGTAACCCTTCAACGATGAAAGAATTATTCAATCGTCGGCATGCCACTGTTCGAAATATCATAGAACGCTGTTTTGGGTCGCTTAAAAAAAGATTCGCAATTATTAAGGGATTAATGCCTAATTACAAGCTCCCAATGCAAGCGGATATTGTCATAGCTTGTTGTGTCATACACAAATTTGTTCGTAAACATTGTATGGCTATGGCATTTTTCAATCCGTTGCCGACCCAGACTACATACCTCCTCCTGAAGAAGAAGGCACATCCACTCAACCCATACGAAGGCAAATGAATAACACAAATGACGGTATATGGGAACAAAGTTGCCTAAGGGATTCCATAGCGGCTTCATTGTGGGAGGGTAGGCACGGGCCACATTCATAGCATTCATGCATCGTTTCTTGCTTTTTCTGGACAAGTAGTTTTAGGTTTACTAAATTGTATTGTGTATTTTGTGGCGCATCAGAATTGGTGTTGGAATTACTGAACCTATGCATGTATGCACCTCTGTTGTATTGTTGTTTATTTACAACCGTATTAGTAATCCATCCTTATGACATTTCCACAAGCCGGATTGTTGCATATGTCTTCTACAATTAATAAGCTGTGGATTTTTTTGGGTATTACTGATGTATCATACAATATGAAATCAACCCAAAAATGTTGTAGACGAGACAGAGGTAATAAAAATACATTGTAGTCAACTAATACTGGTGACTCACATGGTCAAATCAAAATCCCGGCACTGCTACACCTCATATGAGGGTACATTAATAAAAATTCCCACATTACCATACTGGCCAATAGTTACGACGTGGCAATTTCTTAGTTTCACTATAAAGTGGGGCATGGGGCCCCCCAACATTGGGTTTATTAATATATTTTGTGTTATACCCCATTACATTTTGAAATCCTAAAATGGACACATACCAACCACCAAGCTGTGAATGTGGCAATGGCTTCATGACGCTGCGCATGGCGAAGACATCCGCCAATTATGGCCGTTTGTTTTATACGTGTCCTGTTGGTGGTCAACATCCGCGGAGCTTTATGTGGCAGGATGTCTGGCTCGAAAAATGGCACTCTCGGGTTAAGAAAATTGGATCACCGTCCGCCCAATCCTCAGCTGGTACCGCCACCACTTGTTCGTCGACTGTACACCCATCCGCTCCTTACTCCTCAGGCATCCTTGGGTCTGAGGTGCGCGCAACCCGCCACGAATACCCCAGCAGCAGGGGTGAGAATTCATTGGTTGTCTGCGGGTTGTGTGTCTGTCTGCTAATGTTGGTGATAGCAATTTTGATTCTCCTAATGGCCGTGCTTCTCAAAATTATAATGTCCTAAGGAGATGCAGTTGATGGTATTGTCCTATGTCATACGAATTCTGGGTTCTTTGTTGGGTTTGGATGTTAATTTTGGTCAGATGTTGAAGATGTCCCGAAAAAATATTTTTTCATATTGTCTTATTTAGGTATTATTACTGTAATGTTTTGTGTATGTGTAATTTTATTACTGAGTAATTACAAAATTTTACGTATTTCTCTGTACTGTACGTCTCGTATATGTTCGCTGCTTTTTATTTAGAAATTAATGGTGGCACTTGTGTAATGTAAATGGTTTGGTTCTAATTGGGTCAGTCCATATTTGAATGTTGTCATAGTTTCAAATTGGTACCCATGATAAATGGAACAACACATCCTAACCGATCAACTTTGGATTGTGTAAAGGGGTGAGCATAAATATTGTCTGCAAAAGCTGACAATATGATGTGACATTGAGTTGATATTTTCCTACCATTTAAATGTATATCTTGGTTCAATTATCAAGGTTTGCTATATATACACCCAACATTATATTAGCAACAGGTTGGTGGCGTAAATGAAGTAGGCAAGCTTTTTCACACTAGTACACATATGATATATTGGAAATGGTACAAAATAGCCACTATCACAATGTTAGGAGAAAATATACCATTTGGTCAGATGTTAAAAATTATAAAATTAATTTCATATTAAACACATAAATTTAACAGGTTCAATTTACATTTTAATAGAATGAAAAAGAAATTATTAATTAATATTACTAATCTATATGCATACATTTTTATATATATATATAAATATACTTGAATATGTAACTATATGTACATATATATATATATATATATTTATTTATTCAAATAGGTGGTCGGGGTCGGGGATGGGAAATCCCCATCCCGGCGTCCATCCCTGAATTAATCTGGTTCATTTTTTGTAAGCAATATTTTAATTTTTTTTATTGCATCAAGTGATATATGGTAAAAATCCTTCAAACTTTACATTACATTCGATTTATAATTATATTTAACTATTACAAATTACACAAATTGTAAAATTTTAATTTTTTCATATTTAAAGTACTGCATTTCAATTTATCTTTTACAGTTGTACATATAAAAATTCCCGCATATATGGGACTACTGGTTTTTAATAATGGTCTAACCGGATGAACAAGTCGCGTAAAGACCCATTTAATTAATCTGGTTCGATGTCCGGTCCGGGTTCAACAACATTGGTTACAACTGAACGGTAGTATAATTATTGACTGGAGTCCATAACCTTTACTCAATTTATATTGTGTAGTTGAAAGTCAAATCAGATTGTAAATGCAATGTTCAAGTCAACATCACCTTAAATATAGTGATAATTGTTCCCCACCACCTCACACATAACTCTAAATCCACTTGGCCTTCGCTGCGGCTATTAAAGGAAAGTGACAAGCTCATTTTATTATCATGCAAAGTCTAGATATAGTAGTTTTGTAAAGACAGGCGAAGACTAGTGTAATGTAAAACTCCTTTAGCCAAAGCTTCCTTCAAACTCTGTGTTGTTTTCGTACATCTGAAATAGGCATTTTAACTAACAGTGTTTACGCTTTTGTTATGTTATTTGTGATTTACGCCGACATGGCGAACCAGGACTCTATCCGTAATAGGCTAACACACGCACGGTACATTCTGCGCAGGATACGATGAACACCGGGACGAAAAACAGAGAAGAAAATCCTTTGTATCCTACGTCATTACGTAATAACGGCACCTATGACGGACGAGGTGGACTTCGAAATCTCGCTCCCAGACATTGCGAGGGATCTAAATGACGAGATGGAAACAAATTACACATTTGGGCAGGTACGGAAGCAGTTTTATGTATTGAAGGATCGCTACAACACTTTCAAATATTTGTTGGAGCAGGAAAATGTGCACTACGACCCGTTGACTAATCTTATTAGCGTGCGGTACCGTGGTACAAACAACGGCTATGGAGGTACAAATGAATAATTTACGTAAATATTTTGAACCTTCTTGGTTTCAAGTTCTCCAATTAAATAATATATCACCATTTTTACATGAATGTTATAGTAAACGTTGTCATTAATAAATCGACGAATGCAAATACGATGGCCACTCGCAACAATATATTTTTACATGGGAGAGGCTTATTGGAACTTACTTACCGGTGTGTTTTTACCAAATGGAACGTGTGGATGGTATAATAGCGACTACGAGTTGAAGGAAGAAGTGGACGAGCTTCTTAAACGTAGGAAACGAAGGAGGTCATAACTATATCCGACTCCCAGATTCAAATGCGAGTAAGAACCAAAAAGCCTCATTTCATACTTCCGACTTTATTGACTTATCTGAATACAGACAACCATCTTCAGCCGTGAAATCCTCACAGGCTTCGAAAATTCCAACAGCAGTTCGTCTTGGTAGGTTTAATCTGCGAAGGATTGCCAATGTACTGCGGGGATGCGAGAGAGGGAACTCGTACTTTCAAAGATAGTTACTCCCGGTATGTTGACACCGATTCCTATGGCGAGTGGGTGCGCAAAATGGAGTACAATCACCGACATCAACATCCAACTCATTAAGAGCAC
Organism: Rehmannia glutinosa; assembly: GCA_016081115.2. NCBI lineage: Eukaryota > Viridiplantae > Streptophyta > Magnoliopsida > Lamiales > Orobanchaceae > Rehmannia > Rehmannia glutinosa. The sequence goes on from CM071935.1 coordinate 67,623,051, forward strand.
AACGACATCCAAACCGGGTGACAAACTGATCTAACCTTGTGTTTTCTAATTTGGGAACAAAGACGATGGTGGTAGTTGTTTGTATTTAGAATTGGCTAATTTTGACGTCTACATCCAAGTTTTCTGCCAATCATACCTCTCGGAATGTTGTAGGTGGTGTTTGAAATTTTATTTGCATGTCAAACAACTTCATGCACTAGGGTTATGCATGCAGTGGTGTTTTGTTTATATTGTAAAAGACCACATTGTACTGTTATTTTGTCTTATTCAGCTGTGGTCATATTGCTAACTTTGTGCTTATCTAAATGTGGAGTAATGTAATTATTAATTTGTTTGTAGATTTATGTCACATTTGATGTTCAACAGCGCAAAAAGTGAATAGTACTAATTACTAAAGATTAAAATTATTAAATTGTTTGTTTATAAGTAATAATGTTTCCTCAAATACAATATTTATGAACCGTATTTAATATGAGTTGCTATGGGAAATCGGGCGGGACGGGGCTTCTGTTGGACCGGCTGGATGAGAGTAACAGCTTATAACACGAACATGACCCAATAAACGCTTTCCTTAGAGCATCTCCAACAGTGGACTTTATTTTTGTGTGTGTTTACATTATTTTAGAGGAAAATTTACAGGAATTCAAGATTCAACTCCAACAGTCAACTCTATATTTCACTCTAAAATAGACAATTCCATTTTTATTCTTCGTTATATCGAATTAATATTTTTTTTCATTTTATAGCATATAAATTTTTTTTTATATTTAAGTTTATAATCTAATTTTATTTAATCTGATTAAATATAAAATAGTATGCATTAATATAATTAATATATTATGTATTTGATATTTTTTAATTATATATATATATATATAAATTGAATATAATATAAAATAAACAATGAAATGTTAGTTTACCGAAAAACTATCAACATTTGATATTTATTAATTTATTATTACTAAATAAGAAAAAAAAGAGTCCCTAAAAGAAATAATAAGTAAGAGGAAAAACAAATAATTTAAAGAAATCAAAATCTTCAAAAAAAAAATGAAAAAAGGAAAAAAAAAAATTACCGTGAATGAGCAGTCCTGCTACATGTCGGGGTCTGCTCACAATCATCCAATTACCGTGGGATTTAGTGGACTGTTGGAGAGATTTTCTCTACTAAAATAGTGGATTCCCCTATTTTATACGTACCACTGGAGTTGCTCTTAATGGGACGCTAAAGTTAACCCAAGCAGGACACGATAACAACCCGTATAGCACAAACACGTCATGTTAAGCTTGATAAGCAAATATACTTTTATTGTTTATAAAATTAAAAATAATTGTTTGCAAATTATTTCTTAATTTTCTGTTAATTAAAATTAAAGTTTCCCACATTCGTGCAAAATTTGGAGCATTTGTGTCGTTACAAAATCTACTAATATAATATAATATTATTGGCACTCCTAATTATGTGCAACGGTAGTTAAGAAATTCCTGGATCCGTCCCTGATTACAAGAAAATTGCCTGAATTGGGAGCAACAAAATTTGTATGCGGTGATCACTAAATGGACGATCTAATATATTACACTGCACTCCCAGTGTAACCACAGTTTCATTTTATTAAAAATGTCTGCGTCCCTTCGGTCTCCGATGCCATCATTAATGCTCATTAATAAACTCTGCACAATAGTAATCTTGAATGACCGCTCCCATAATCCCATTGGCTTCTCCAAAAGCTACGCGCAGGCTTTTCAGATTGCACATTTATCTTGGTTCAATTTGATTTCCAAGGGTTTTGTTTCATTTTATATTTAAGAGTTGTTGTAATTAACGTTTCGTATCCTGCGCAGGGTCTATATAAAAGTCGGTCCACTGAAACAACACCAGGTTTCCACATATTTCTATTTCTTTTATTGTGTATTTGTGTTATACCACTAACAAAATGCCTCAAACCAAACCCACTTGTTTAGCAGATCCGGGCCAGAGACGATGACGGGCAATACGAGACGGTGAGATCTGCTACGATTTTTTTGAAGGCGAAGAAGAACTACAACTACTCCCAAGTTGATGTTGCGAGTTCGTTATGTGGGTTGCCGCGAAAACCTATCGGAAGAGTTGCATCGGGAACTAACCGCTTGCGGAAGTGACTCATAAAGTCAACCGCCTCCCGGCATGCTTTCCGGGATTTCCACCATTTCAAGAAGATACAGGGGTTTTCTATTTTGAGAAGGAGAACGTTGTGCATGTTTCTCCCGAATCTTGGCGCTCGCACTGGACTTTAAGGTGGTATATGTTGAACTTAAATATTTATTTTTTAACAATATCAAATTAAATGAAAACGGTCCTCTGTTTGTTTTTACAAAATACAAAGAGACAAAAGGGGTCCTTTGTTCCCATGTTTCGAATGTTTTTGTAATTTTACCTTTCACACGCCAAAGACAATCCCCAACCGGTCCCATTTATCTCGCTTTAGTACATAACTTTTGTTGAGTTCACTTTTTTTTTTTTTTGGAGACTCCTCAACAAACAAAGTTCCGTACTCCGTGGGTGCAAGAACTTTTGGTCGCTTCAGAAGTGTTCTTATACAACGACTTTGCAGATTGATGATCCTCCTGAGAAGAACGAGGCGCGAGAGGAGGGCAAACCGGGTGGTCCCGGTTGAGGAGGCGGATACCCAAGTGGCCCCGTGGTTCGGGAGGTGGCAAACCAACAGGAGCGGGTGGAAGAAGCGGCGGCAAACGAGGTTGGTCCAGGAATCCCGGGAGGTGGACGTATTGAAAATGCAACGGACGACGAAGAGGAGATGCAACTAGAAGTGATTGACCCTGTTTGGGTCGAGTCGACACCGAATGGGGTCCTGGATGTCTTCTTAGGAAGGTTGGGGTGGTAGGTGGGTTGGTAGTTTTTATTTAATGTTTGAAAGAAGGTTTTGTTTTAGCAATATAATGGCTTTTATAAGTTTTTATTACACAATGTATTTGGGGCATTTACAAATACAGTGTGTTTTGGAAATGTGATGTTAAGCCCGAAGGGGGGTTCAAAGTAAATGAAAACCTGTAATGTTATTAGTAGTTGTTACATGTTTGATGTCTTTCTTTATTAAATTTGAACAACTCTCCCGAAATAACAACTACACGATCGTGCATGCAACCGTAATCGACATATATTCCCTAAAAATGCCAAAATATTCATCTAATTATAACTGGGTAGTAGAACATAAGTTTGCAGTTTTATATACATTTTCACCGCCATGAAAATTACACGGCATAGTGCATGTGGTTGTAATCACTGCATGATTTTTTGTATAGGTAATGCACAAGGCTACAATAAGTCCATCTCGGTCAACTTAACAGGTCAACTGTTTTTTGTGTCCTTTGTTCAGGAAATGACAAAGCAATGCCTCAAAAAATCCATATACCAAGATGTCTTCTTTTTACAAATTCCATTCTAACTTTGGGGATATGACAAGAAAACGGCACAGGCACCCTGGGTATTAAATTGGAAACCTTGACACTGATGAATATGGAAACACAAATTCACTCACACACCCAATCATTGCTAAATATGGAAAAGGTGGAACGAGTGTGGCGACTTTTAATGAGTTGTCACACCAAAACTTTTCTCGCTAAATGGATGATCGTTGCTTTGCCTTACAAAGCCATGGTGATTATAAAAACACCCCCAATCGAGGCATTCCAATAAATTTCATACCAAACCCCATCCATACATAAAATTTAGCTTGAACACACACCGCTCCCAATATATTCATAAGAAAAAATGCCGTTTCGATTTACTAATTTTTGGGCTACCGACAAGCATATTCGCGGTGGAATGACGATGAACTCGATCATTTACTATAATATTTGTGTGACGCGAGAAATTATGGCGATACGTCGGACACAACGTTAAATCTCGCATCAAGTATGTCACGGGCCGCGAATGGTCACCTTTTGGTTAACCACGATTATCATATGCCATGGTCACCTCACTAAGCTTCATCGAAACAAATTTTGGGCTTTCCAAACCTTCAAAAATATGCCTGGTGTCAAATACGACCAAGAAAATAACGTCGTTTCAGTGGGTGGTCAATACTGGGATTGCATACTACGGGTAAGAAGAAAGATTAATCCCAAATTATATCTGGCCGATATTCACCGCTAACATTTTATGTACATCTGTCAGTGTCAAGGTTACCATTTTATTTCACATTACTAGTGACATTGTACGGACCGTAACGCGTAAAGTTTTTTCGCAGGAGACCACAGAACAACAGACATTTCGCGTTAATGGTCTCAAAAACTATCATCTTTTGGAGACACTATTTGTATCGCATTCATTTGGAAATGTTGCGGGTGTGGAGGACGAGGGATGCGGAACTGCCGGAGTTGCAGTTGAAATTATCGAAGACAAAGAAATTGACAGGATCAGTTCAACTTGAAGTGCCCAATGGGTGGATTGTAGTAATTGTTGTATGTGGACTATGTACAAGGAAAGAAATTGGGGGACTACTAGGTTTCGATTATGTTTTTATTTTTTTATCAGAACCGTATGGTTCTACTGCACGCATGTACTTGTAATTAGGATTGGCTAATTTTGACGCCTCATTCCATCTTTTTTGCCGATCCTCCCTGTGCAATCGTTGTAGGTGTTGTATGAATTAAGATGGTTGTAATTTAAGTCTACTTCACATTTCCTTCTAATTTTTCATTGATATATGTTCAAGATGTGCAGTTTGTAACAATAATGTTAAAAAAAGGTTTAATTGTGACGGGTATGAGCAGGCGAAACAATTCAACCATTTAAGAAGAAAATTAATTTAACAATAAGTTCAATTTTACATTAATGTGTAAATATAGGTACTGTTACAATTAAATATATATATCTTGCTTTTAGAGAACAAATTAATAAAGGAATTAGAACACACCATTATGGCATAATCCACATGGGAATAAGCAACACACATTTTCCAATTATTAAATAATAACCATCACATCCTACAAACCAAAAATTTTCATATCCATTCACAACTTTCCCTAGCAAAAAAACATCACATCAACTGTCATCATTACATATCCATTCACACTCTCAAAATTTTCCATAACTTTCTTCAGAATTTTTTTTTCACTATTACCTAGCGAAATTTTTTTTTTTTCAAAATGAAAGTATATCCAATCGCACCTTGATTTCTTGGAAATGTTGGTAGGGTATGCCAAATGTGGGATTTGATTTTGATGAGGGGCGTGTCCGTGGAGGGCTTTGGTTGATGGGTATGTCAAGAACGACAATGACACAGAGGTATTGGCCAATGAGAATGGAGGGGCCTAAGGCAAAATCGGGTGACTATTTTCAACCACCCAAGAGTAGATTTGAATTTTTGCCTATTAAATTGGAATAAAAGATAAGCTTTTTACGCTTAAAATTAAAATTGGGTGACGGTAGCAATAAATTCTTCTTCAACCATTGAAATATTGAATCATTGGTCCAGGGTCATTCATTAGCTGGCAAGAAAGGCATTCAACGTACTACTACACCTATTTTCATGGATCAACGTAGTTTCTATTCAGAATCCTATTTTCATGGAACAACCAATTTTCTAGTCTTTGAATGATAAAACAGAGAAAAACATGCATGTCCAGTCCTTGGTTCATGGTTAGCCTATTTTCAACATTTTGTCTGTATATAAATACCCTTTCCAGGATAATTGTGAAGCAGAATATTACAGAGGAGGATTAGCAGATACTCATATAATCTGCAAGGGAAAGAAAGAAAAAGGATTAGTTTGTTCTTAATTTCTCTTTTTCCTTTGCACTTTCCTTTGCATGATTTGTACATTTTCACTAACCTCTTATATGTAAAATAAAGTAAATAAGGATTAATAAGATGGCAGTGGGAGGAGGTATTGTTCCTGGATCAGGTGGAAAACAGTATGAGGCCCGTGTTACTCCATTCGTCGTCATTGCTTGTGTTGTTGCCGCAACCGGTGGCCTCATTTTTGGCTACGACATTGGTATCTCAGGTTGGTAATATTGTACATATGATAGAATTTGCAATATACAAGATTGTGTAATCAATTTCCATTTTCTCATACTTAATTGGTTTCCTTTACTTGATTTTGCAGGAGGAGTTACGTCCATGGATGAGTTCTTGCTGAAATTCTTCCCTGCAGTTTACGCTAAGGAGAAAAACACAACGGGCCACGACAGCCAATACTGCAAGTTTGAGAACCACCTTCTAACCCTCTTCACGTCGTCCCTTTATCTGGCGGCTCTCATAGCTTCCTTCTTTGCCTCTGCCACGACAAGAAAATTTGGGAGGAAAATCTCCATGACCGTCGGAGGCGTAATTTTCTTGATTGGGGCTGTGCTGAATGGCGCTGCTATGAATGTCAGTATGCTGATCATCGGTCGTATCCTTCTCGGTGTGGGCATTGGTTATGCCAACCAGTCTGTCCCTGTTTATTTGTCAGAAATGGCGCCTCCTAAACTCAGAGGTGCTTTGAACATCGGTTTCCAGATGGCCATCACCATCGGCATTTTGGCGGCTAGTCTGGTAAACTACGGAACATCAAAGATGAGGGAGAATGGGTGGAGAATTTCCCTGGCGCTGGCAGCTGTCCCAGCTTTGATCATGACTATAGGTGCTGTTTTCCTTCCCGACACTCCCAACTCCCTGATCGAAAGAGGGCAGAAGGAAAATGCCCGTGCGATGCTAGAGAAAATTCGGGGCACGTCTGAGGTGGACGAGGAGTTCGCCGACCTAGTGGAGGCGAGCGAAGTTTCGCGACAAGTGGAGCAGCCATTGAAGACGATCCTTGAGAGAAAATACAGGCCACAACTTGTGATCACTTCTTTGATCCCATTTTTCCAGCAATTTACGGGGATCAACGTGATTATGTTCTACGCTCCAGTGCTTTTCAAGACATTGGGATTTGGGGACGATGCCTCGCTAATGTCCGCTGTCGTGACGGGCATGGTAAACGTTTTGGCAACGTTCGTTTCGATTTTCACCGTCGACAAGTTCGGGAGAAGGGTTTTGTTCCTGGAAGGTGGAATTCAGATGATAATCTGCCAGATTGGTGTTGGTGCTCTAGTAGCCTCAGTTTTCGGAGTTTCAGGAACTGGGAGTTTCAGCAAGGGAACTGGGAATTTGGCCCTGGCACTGATTTGCGTGTACGTGGCGGCGTTCGCCTGGTCATGGGGCCCGTTGGGATGGTTGGTGCCGAGTGAAATACATCCCCTGGAAACCCGATCCGCGGGGCAATCTATCAACGTTTCTGTCAATATGTTTTTCACTTTTATCATCGGACAACTATTTCTGTCGATGCTTTGCCATTTGAAGTTCGGGCTTTTCTTCTTCTTCGGAGGATGGGTGGTGACAATGACGGCATTCGTCTACTTTTTTGTGCCGGAGACGAAGAATGTGCCGATTGAAGAGATGAATAGAGTTTGGAAAAGTCATTGGTTCTGGGGAAAGTATATTCCAGATGATGCAGTTGGTCTTGCCCACCATAACACCACCAATAATGCTTGATCAATTCATGCATATACTGTATATATACTTTGTGAAGATCCATGATGTAAAAAAGAAAATCTAAATTTTGGAGTTTTGAAGAAATTGATTTGTGATAGGCATTTATGTATATGCCGTTTTGGTTCCTTTTTAAAGATGTATTCAAGTTCAGTTATTTTTAATGAGAAAATAAAGTCAATGAAGAAATGATGTACTCCTATTGTTTACTTGCCCTTTCTCCTACTTTACTTATGACGATTTACTATGAATAATATTAATATTGATGTATTTATGTAATTACTTAGTTACATAGATGAGAGATGGCATATTATGTTTGATTCAGTCATCTAAAATGGCCTATGGATTGGCATTTGAAGAAAATGTCTTTTGAACTTGGATTACTCTCTGTAAAAAAAGATATTTTTATTTTTGTTATTTTGTTTTGCTTGAAAGATCAAAATATTATCCCGCGGTTTACTTTGGTGGCTCCGATGAGGAGTCCCAATTGCTGTCCTCAGACATAGTCAGGCATAAGCCTAGAAACTGAGTTATAAAAACAATCGATTTTGGTTAGGACGCGATTTGGGGTTGAGATTTTGTGTGTAATACATGATTCAATAGTAATGTACCATAAAAATATACTAATTCGAAATAAATATTAATTATTTTAAATAAATTGCATTTTAATTTAGTAAGTATATATTTAATCATCAATTGAAAGGTTCTTTGTATTTTTTCATTTAATTAATTAATTATAAATTAATGTAAGTGTAGTCACAATTAGATGTGCATGTCTTTTTTATAATTTTTTTGAATAAATTGGAGATAAATATAAACAAAAATGAAAAACTATTTGTTGTTCCCAATGTTAAGCTGCTAACGACGAAGAATGCGGAATAAAAGTCGAATAGTTTACTGAAGTGAGGCCTCAATTAAAACCCAATCAACGGAAGGAGAAAACCTTTAAATGAAAAGGAGTACCCGGAAACAGTGATAGTTTAATTTAATCAAATCAACAATGAAATCTGGTTCCGTGCATTTGGACTGCCTTGTTGCCTTAGTTACATATATACTTTAATTTACTAAAAAACAAAAATAAGGTAAAAATATGTTTTTTTTTTCTCTGTTTTTTTTTTCTCAAGCCCATCGGGTTTTTGAAACAATTCGGGTCGGGCCAATTTCGATCTGTCTGCGGAAATGCATGGCCCAACTCAACCCACGTGTGCATTTTGTACACAAAAACTATCGAATGGAGCTAACCCTGACCCACGGGGTAATTGGGCCAAGCCAAATAGGCCCGACTTTTTTTGAGCCTGAAAAATCATGGCCCAACCCAACTCAAACCTATGTCGAGTTGCATTTTGCCAGCTCCATGTACTGTATATTTAATTCTTTATAAGTATGACAAATTTCCATAATCAACGATACATATTCTTCTAAAAAACATGTGGCATCATCAAATATGATTTTATGTTCCAAAAGTGTGTTTCATCTTCTATTCTACCACTTGTATGATTGTTATTTATATAAAAATACCATATCAAAAATCCACAATTTAAGTTTGATTTGTTGGAATTGGTATTTGATAAATAGGGTGTTGACCGATTTTGACCAATTAATTAAGTGGTTTCCATTTGTGAAAAATGGAATTAAATTATTTGTAAAAATTCTACTTAGAGAGTAGATGAGAATAGCATTTGGAATTTCTCAAACCGATTCCGGGAATGAATGAAAATTAATGCTAGAAGTTAGCCACTTAATACAAATAAATGGTATGGAAAATGAGAAATGTGGGGGAGGAGAGATGCTCCATCCCACATAGGAAAAAGGAGGTAAAGTTGCACACTTTATTTATCCTAAGTTGGACAAATGAGTTTGGGCCCTTGGGGGCACCCAAGTTTTTAAAGGGAGAGGACCTACATGCTTGTGGGTTTGGTCAAAGCACACACGCGCGCCACGCCCTAGCCCGGTCGTGGGCTTGGGCTTTTATTCTTTTTTGGACCAAAAACCTTTAAAATATTTAATTAATTAAAAGTGTTCAACTGGAAAAACTTTCGCCCCGCAAGACGGGGAGCACGCCCGGCGGTCGGGTCGTCTTACCTCGCCGAGGGTCCGCCGCTACACGCACGACGCAGGCGCACGCCGTGTGTATGGGTCGTCTTTGCCGGTGCCGAAAGTTTGAGCATCTTGCGCAAGACGGGCGGCGCACGCCCGTGCGTCTAGCCGTGCTCCCCTGCAAGCAGTGAGTCTGCGTCTGTTCGATCAAAAGGTGTCTTTTTCGAGCCAAAAGACAGTTCTTTCCATACGGGCGTCTGAGGCTTATAAAAGTCGATCCCTGGTGATCAAATACACACGAAATAACTCGAGATAATAACAAGTCATTTGCATCATACGAGCATATTGATTTTCCCTTTCGTTCAAAGCTTGAAAGTTCGAACTTTCTTTGTTCATTTGTGTTTCGAGTTTCAAGTCTTTCGTAAACTTGAGACGTAAAAGTCGTTGTATCTTAGAGGCGAACGCCGAACCGTAAGCACTCGGTGTGCGGGCGTTTTCATCTTGCGGAGACGATTCGAAATCGGCCTCGACTTAAACCATTCACTAAATTCAGCCATTTTCTTCAAACAAAACCATACACCAAACAAACTTTACCCAACAATCGCAAGACGAAAATCGTTATTCCTACGTTTCGTTGAAGACGATGGCATCCAGGTTCAATCTCGTTCACACCCATGGCCTTGCTCCCGCTCACGGCGAAAAGCCGCCCAAGTTTTCTGCGTGCCGACTTCAAACGTTGGCAGCAAAGATGTCTTATTCTACCTCACTACTTTGGGGTTGGCTCGTTTCCTAAAGGATCGACCCCCATGCTGCTGAAAGAAGACGAAGTTGACAACAATCGGAGAATCGCCGGATGCTTGGCATAACAAATGATTTTCTATGTCGCAACACGTTTTGAACGGGCTAGACGACACTCTCTACAATGTCTATAGCACGTTCAAGACGCGTCCAAGGAATTGTGGCAATCCTTGGAGAAGAAATACAAGACGGAAGATGCCGGCACACAAAGAAATTTGTTGTCGGCAAATTCTTGAATTACATGATGGTTGACACCAAGACGGTGATCGGCCAAGTTCAGAGATTCAAATCATCCTTCACGACTTAGTGTACGAAGGGATGCTTTTGAATGAATCCTTTCAAGTGGCTGCAATTATCGAAAAATTGCCGCCATTGTGGAAGGACTTCAAAAACTACCTCAAGCACAAGCGCAAAGAGATGGGGCTTGAGGATCTCGATTGTTCGGCCGCATCGAAGAAGACAACCGAAATCGAAGTTAAAACCAAAAACTGAATGGAGGCTAAGGCCAATCTTGCCGAGTCAAGCACTAGCAAGAAACGTAAGCACTCCGGGAAGGAGAAAGGCAAGGCCAAAAGTTCAAGGGGAATTGCTACAATTGTGGCAAACCGAACCACATGACGAAGGATTACCGACACCCGAAGAAGGGAAATCAAGGTGGCAACCAACAAGCCAATGTGACGGAGGACAAGTCGGTTCCAATAGACTTGTCGAGCTCGATCTCTCCGCCGTTGTGTTTGAAGCCAATATGGTGGATAACCCAAGGGAGTGGTGGATAGATACCGGGGCTACTCGTCACATTTGTGCCGATAAGGAGATGTTCTCCTCCTACACTCCGATCAATGGAAGAAAGTTGTTCATGGGGAACTCCTCAACTTCCAACATCGTTGGGCTTGGAAAGGTGGTGCTCAAGATGACTTCCGGAAGGAGCTTACGCTTGTAGATGTCTTTGCATGTCCCGGACATCCGCAAGAACTTGGTTTCCGTCCGTTGCTTAGCAAGGCCGGCTTTAGACTAGTGTTTGAATCCGACAAGTTTGTAATGACCAAGAATGGTCAGTTTCTATGTAAAGGTTACCTTGATAAGGGCCTGTTTAAAATGTCTGTAATGTCTGTTTTCCGCCAAGAGGCGAAGAATAAAAACGTTATTCATTTTACTTGTTGGATTGTTCTAATTTATGGCATGATAGATTAGGACACGTAAACTTCAACACAATTAAAAGGTTAGTGAATCTGGAATTAATACCAACGTTTAAAACCGATTCACAAGACAAATGCGAAATTTGTGTTGAAGCAAAATTGGCCAAGGCACCGTTTCATTCGGAACGAGAAGTACCAAACCACTCGAGTTAATTCATACGGATGTGTGTGACTTAAAACTTGTGCAAACTCGAGGTGGGAAAAATACTTCATAACGTTTATAGACGATTGCACAAGATATTGTTATGTATATCTTTTGAAAAGCAAAGATGAAGCTTTAGTAGCTTTTAAAACTTATAAGAATGAAGTTGAAAATCAGCTTAATTTGAAAATTAAGATGATTTGAAGTGATAGAGGCGGAGAGTATGTTGCTCCGTTTGAAGAATTTTGCTCGGAAGCGGGTATAATTCATCAAACGACTGTACCTTACTCACCTCAATCAAATGGTGTTGCGTAACGCAAGAATCGTACTCTTAAGGAGATGATGAATGCGATGTTGCTAAGTTCGCTTACCCCAAAACTTGTGGGGAAGCCATACTTTCTCGCGAACTACATTCTTAATAAGATCCCACACAAAGGTAAAAATGAAACTCCATATGAGTTATGGAAGGGACGTAAACCGTCATACAAATACCTTAAAGTGTGGGGGTGTTTGGCTAAAGTCAAGTACCTAAACCAAAACAAGTGAGAATCGGTCCGAAGATGATCGATTGTGCTTTCATTGGATATGCTAACAATAGTAGTGCATATCGCTTTTTAGTGCATTAAGTCGGATATTCCCGATATAAATGAAGGTATGATCATTGAATCAAGGAATCTTTGTATTCTTTCGAGAATATCTTTCCGAACAAAGAACGGAAAGAAGAAAGTTCGAGTAAACGGACTTATGAAACGCAAGGTTACCTCAAAGTGATGATGAAGAGGAACCAAGACGCAAAAAAGGACAAAAGTAGCTAAGTCTTTTGGTCCTAATTTTCTAACTTATATGTTAGAAAACGAACCCCGAACTATTCAAGAAGCATTGTCAGTCCAGAGCTCCTCTCCGGAAAGAAGCTATCAATAATGAGATAGATTCCATCATGCAAAATCACACTTGGGAGTTGGTTGATCTCCCGCCGGGTTGCAAGCCTTTGGGATGCAAGTGGATCCTTAAAAGGAAGTATAAAGCAGATGGATCTATTGACAAGTATAAAGCCCGATTGGTAGCTAAAGGGTTTAGACAAAAGGAGGGATATGACTTCTTCGATACATATTCTCCTCGTCACGAGATTACGTCCCATTCGTGTTCTCATTGCTATTGCAGCTTTGCATAACCTTGAGATACATCAAATGGACGTTAAAACTGCCTTCTTGAATGGGGAACTTGAAGAGGAAATTTATATGGAACAACCCGAGGGGTACATTGCACCCGGTCAAGAGCGAAAGGTGTGTAAACTTGTTAAGTCACTTTATGGACTAAAACAAGCACCTAAATGCAATGGCACGAAAAGTTTGACTCGACTATGAAGTCAAACGGTTTCAAGATCAATGAATGTGACAAGTGCGTCTACATTAAAGGTACTACAAATGATTACGTCATAGTATGCCTTTATGTAGATGATATGTTGATTATGGGAAGTAGTCATGATTTAATCATGAAGACTAAGAACATGTTAAAGAAGAACTTTGACATGAAAGATATGGGATTATCTCGATGTTATATTAGGGATTAAAATCTCTAGAACTTGAGATGGAATTGTCTTGTCACAATCCCATTATGTCGAGAGCATACTCGGGAGGTTTAATGCTTTTGACAAATGCGCTCCTTAAGACACTGTAGATCTAAGTCTACACTTGGCCAAGAATAGAGGCGAACCAGGTTTCCCACTGAATATGCAAGGGTAATTGGCGATCGATGTACTTAACGAATCGTACACATCCGGACATTGCATATTCATAAGTAAACTAAGTAGGTTCACAAGTAACCCAAGTACGGATCACCGGAAAGCCGTGACAAGGGTACTTAGATATTTAAAGTATACCATGAACTATGGAATACTTTATACAAGATATCCAAAGAAAGATTAGAAGGATCTTGTGATGCCAATTGATATCGCTCGACACAAAAGACTCCAAGTCCACAAGTGGATTTGTTTTCACAATAGGTGGAGGAGCGGTGTCATGGAAGTCTTCTAAGCAGACTTGCATAGCTCGATCCACTATGGAATCCGAGTTTATTGCTTTGGATAAAGCTGGAGAAGAAGCATAATGGCTTAGAAACTTCTTAGAGGATATTCCTTGTTGGAATAAGCCTGTGCCCGCTGTTATGATACACTGTGATAGTCAATCAGCAATCGGAAGGGCACAAAACAAGATGTATAATGGTAAGTCTGACATATACGTCGGAGACACAATACCATTAGGCAGTTGATTTCGAATGGGGTTATTTCGGTTGACTACGTGAAGTCAAAGGAAAACCTTTGCGGATTCGCTTACAAAAGGCATAAATCGAGATCAATCGTATAAAACTGTTAAGGAATGGGTTTAAAATCCACAACTTAAAGAATGTTCATAGCGGTAACTCCAACCTTGTGAATTGGAGATCCCAAGACCTTGGTTCAATGGGACAACTAAGTTATGAATGTTCAAATTTGAACACTTGGAAAATGTGTTAGCTCATTCTCGATACATCCAAGTGTATTTAAACCTGCTGAATGTGGTGAGGTTAAGTTTAAGACTTTTAATGATTCCTATACCGAAAGGTGGAGTATTGCAAGATACTCTTCTATAGGAGATCACCTATATAAGTGAGAAGTAATGGCCGCTTGAAAGAAACACTTATGAATCTAAGATATGGTCCAGGGGGCCGAAATGGACACAACGTGAGAACAACAAGTGTTAGAGTTGTTATTGTTATCGTAAATCGTTGTCTTGGTTTACACAAACGGCCGAGTAGTTCAAGACATCGCGTCGCGTCACTAAGCGGCTAGTAAATCCTATAGTACCTTACTAAGGAAGGTTCAAAGCCACAAGCTACCTATCCTCGATGCAATAACGATTGGCCGAGACTTTCAAGCGAATCGCATACACGCATGCATTAATTTCATTCATGTGGGGATTGTTGGAATTGGTATTTGATAAATAGGGTGTTGACCCGATTTTGACCAATTAATTAAGTGGTTTCCATTTGTGAAAAATGGAATTAAATTATTTGTAAAAATTCTACTTAGAGAGTAGATGAGAATAGCATTTGGAATTTCTCAAAACCGATTCGGGTGAATGAGAAATTAATGCTAGAAGTTAGCCACTTAATACAAATAAATGGTATGGAAAATGAGAAATGTGGGGGAGAGATGCTCCATCCCACATAGGAAAAAGGAGGTAAAGTTGCACACTTTATTTATCCTAAGTTGGACAAATGGGTTTGGGCCCTTGGGGCACCCAAGTTTTTAAAGGGGAGAGGACCTACATGCTTGTGGGTTTGGTCAGCACACACGCTGCCGGCGCCGCCGCCGCCCCGCCCGCCCGCTCGGCCGGCCCGGCCGGGCCCGGCCCGGTCGTGGGTCGTGGGCTTGGGCTTGGGCTTGGGCTTCAAGGCCTTTATTCTTTTTGGACCAAAAACCTTTAAAATATTTAATTAATTTTTGTAATTAATTAAATAGATTTAATTAATTTTTGTAATTAATTAAAAGTGTTCAACTCGGGAAAAACTTTCGCCCAAGCGCAAGGCGGGGAGCACGCCCGTGCGGTCGGGTCGTGCTACTACTGCCGAGGGTCTCGCTACCACACGCACGGGCAGCGCACGCCCATGCGTATGGGTCGTCTTTGGTGCCGAAGTTTGAGCATCTTGCGCAAGACGGGCAGCGCACGCCCGTGCGTCTGCCGTGCTCCCCTGCAAAGTGCGTGCTTGATGCAAAGGTGTCTTTTCGAGCCAAAAGACAGAGTTCTTTCCATACGGGCGTCGAGGCTTATAAAAGTCGATCCCCGGTGATCAAATACACACGAAATAACTCGGATAATAACAAGTCATTTGCATCATACGAGCATATTGATTTTCCCTTTCGTTAAAGCTTGAAAGTTCGAACTTTCTCATTGTTCGCTGTGTTTCGAGTTTCAAGTGTTGTAAACTCGAGACGTAAAAGTCGTTGTATCTTAGAGGCGAACGCCGAACCGTAAGCACTCGGTGTGCAGGGCGTTTTAGTCTTGCGGAGACGATTCAAATCGGCCTCGACTTAAACCATTCACTAAATTCATCATTTTCTTCAAACAAAAACCATACACCAAACAAATTTTACCCAACATGATTTTCTTTCAAAAGTAATATAATAGTTTTACCTTTGATTACAAAAAATTTAATATAGATTTTATACACAAGTCAATTTCTCATGCAGTGGAATATATGAGATAAAATACCTTTTGAAATAGAAAATCTTATCCGACGTGCTATCCATCCATCCAAAAAAATGGAATATACAGTGAAATATATGGGGGATTTGAAATATATTCTTCCACTACAAGAAAACAATCAAATTCCAACAAAATAATTCCAACGAAATAGAAAACTGTTGGAATTTTTTAAATTCCAACGGAAATTCCAATGCTACATTATACTGTTGGAAAATTCCAACGGTAAACAAAACCGTTGGTATAAAATATTGGAATTTAAAATTCCAATGGAAATTCCAACATCACAACTAACCGTTGGAAAATTCCAACAGTGATTCCAACAGTAATAATAAATCATTGAAAATACTACTGGAATTTTAAAATTCCAACAGAAATTCCATCGCTAAAACATACCGTTGGAAAATTCCAACAAAAATTTCAACGGTAAATCAAAGGTTGGAATTAATCGTTGGGATTTCTGCTGGAGTTTTTAAAATTCCAACGAAAATTCCAATGGTATCAACATGTTGTTGAAAAATTCCATTGGAAATTCCAATACCATTGGAAAATTTCAATAGGGGTTAAATGATTTGATAGTATAATCCATATCAATAAAATATATCTTCTCTTCTTGAATCAATCATATTAAAACTACATGGTTAAATGTGCTTGACTTGAGACAAATTAATAACGGGTGACCTACTGGGAAGTTAAATATATTAGATAATGAAATAAATTGATTGAATATTCCAACGGATATATACCAATGAACTAAATTCCAATAGTATAATTCCGTTGGAATAACCGTTGGAGTTTTTTCCAACGATTAAATATATTTCAATGCTATAACTCTGTTGTAATTAGTCCCATTGGAATTTCGTCATTCCAACGACCATTTTATCAACGATGCATTCTATGTTGGAACTTCCCTTGGAATCGACAATTCCAATGGTAATTGGCCAAATTGCAACAGATTTTTCCCGTTGGAATTTTCTTATTTTCTTGTAGTGTTCCAATATACCGAAATCTATGGCC
Source organism: Rehmannia glutinosa (assembly GCA_016081115.2). Lineage (NCBI taxonomy): Eukaryota > Viridiplantae > Streptophyta > Magnoliopsida > Lamiales > Orobanchaceae > Rehmannia > Rehmannia glutinosa. The sequence goes on from CM071935.1 coordinate 67,640,001, forward strand.
TACGTACTCCTTACGATGGATGTTACGATGTTTTATACGGTGTTTCAGTTCGCCTGGTGAATATGGCACCTACTTTTACACATGATCGAGAATAAGAGACCTTGTGTATACATATAGATATATGAACTCGATCTATTTAATTTCCTCAAAGCTGACGACGATGCAATGCATGTTTGATAATTATTCACCAATACTGAAAAACAAAGCAATTGAAATTTACCAAATAGATCACCAAACATGTCATTATGATGTCGCCGTTGTTAGGGTTGATAACGCCATTATTAACTATATATGATCATGAGCAAAATTTCAACATATTGAAACTCCATTTCATTATAAAATATACAAATTATATAGGCAAAATTGTTTTTTTAGTCCTTTAAGTGGACATATTTGGAGATTTAGTCCTTTTTTTCTTGGACTTTGATTTTAGTCCTTTAAGTGCACAAAAATCCGAATTTTGGTCCTATCACCTACTATAGCAAGTCAAAGTGACTTGTTTTGCTGAGGTGACATTTTTGTTTTTTGCAAAACATAAAATTTCAATTAAAATGGATGAAGTGGTTGCTAAGGTGGGAATACACTCGGCAAATGAATAGGAAAAAATAAGAGCAAACCCAACTTGACAATATAAAATATTTAAATTATTTTAAATAAAGTAAAAATGGTCTACATAATATATTGAAATTATTTTTTTAATCTAAAAAATAAATAATTTACAAAAAAATGCTGATAAAATATAAAATATTGCTGTAAGTAAACATATTTTAAATCAAAGTTGACAGGTGGAAATTCAGACTTTTTTATTATTTTTCTATTTTTATTCCATTTGCAAATATTATAATTCATATTGTATACAATATTAAATAATGAATAAAACTACATGCAAGGTGTTAATAATTTTTTGAATTATTTTTTATGTTTGTAAAGAATAAAATCCATTTTATTTATAAAATTATTGGCTCATTTGAATTGTTTTAATACATAAAATATATAATATATATCATAAAATTATATATAATTTAATATTCGTTTTCTTTTTTTTTTTTAACTGTAAGGGTTTGTTTTCAAACCCGCCACCACGCCTCCCTCTTACCCGCCACAAAGACAACAATAAAGACAACAGAAACTTTGTTAGGGTATAATTTTGTAGTTGCATAAACTTCAACATAAAATTTTTCTAACTGTTCAGCTGCCATTAAGCAAGTTTTATTCTAAATTTATCCTTTTTTCCCCAAATTAAATGCCATGTCACTAACCTGTAAAAATGACCTGCTATAGTAGGTGATAGGACCAAAATTCTGATTTTTATACACTTAAAGGACTAAATTCAAAGTCCAAGAAAAAAAAAAGAATTAAATCTCTAAGTATGTCCACTTAGAGGACTAAAAAAACAATATTGCCAATTATATATAAAGAGATCGTTCGATTAACTAGGACTACTACGAAATTTATATATATTCTACAATAAGAAAACTACTTTTTTTTAAATAAGAAAAATAATTTCATTTCAAACTAACAATATACCCATAGAAGAGAAGCAAAAATATGCTCCAAAAACCTAAAACTTCCTAAAAACGAACATCGAAACACAAATCAAATACCCTAAAATCTAAAACTTCCTAGGAACCAAAGTGGCGCCAGCCTCAACAACGTAGTCGTAGCGACCAGGATCCGTTACAATGGAGAAAGTAGCACGACAGGAAAGACAGTTGCTCCGGAACCTGTAAATTTCAACGTCCAAAGACGGGTCGATACCAATTTCCTCTTTCAACGCCAAAATTTTATCGCCTTTAGAAGTGTGACGCCCACACTTGTGGCATTGGATCGTAAACGGAATCACCATCTTCGCTCGTCCCGGCCGCCGTGCTAGAAAACTTCTTCGTTGCCATTGATTTTCGCAAATAATCTATGTATATATATAAATGATTGTACTCTTATATTCTTAAATAATCTAAGTGTGTCAAGTCTGGTACTCTCTTCTGTATATCTTGGGTATATATATAGATGTGAAGTAATTAGTAATCACAATTCTATTTAAATTCGGATTTTATATGCATTATATGTATTGGGACTTGGGAGTAAGTAAAACTCGATTTAGATTGGGATTTGTAATTACGTAAAGAGTAAGTAAATTTTGAATTGATATAGGTCGGGATTATTAAGTAACTATATAGTAAATTAATAGTAGTGGATCATACAAAACTATAATAAAAAAATAGGTATTGATTAAGTGTATTTCAATTTATAAGTATATTTGTTTTTTAAATGTATTCACAAATCAATGAATGGAAACTTAAATCAACTCGAAATTTATTCGATTTCGAGAGCGAAGAAATCAATATTGATTATGCATTAGTTTAAGTGAATCATTATAATTCAACAAACATAAATTTAATTAATCGGGAATTGATGCGATTCAACAATTTGTAAATCAAAGGGCAATATTTTTAAACCCAGATTAGGCATCGAAACAAATTAATAATTGGGGATAAAGACTTGTGTGAGACGATCTTACGAATATAAATTTGTGAGACGGATATATGCCCAAATCTACTACGGCAATTTGGAAAAATTAAGCGGTGCACGATTTGTGATTTGTATGATTTGCGGTAAGAAATCCCGTCAAACACGAAGACACTTAAGACTCTTATGCAATTGGACTAAAGTCACGTGTTAGGAACTTAACCCATATATCCAAATAGTACCACTCCTTACTTTTTCTTAATTTTACTTTTAGCTTTACCTTTAAAAAAAACAATAATAGAACAAAAAAAAAAAAAAAAAAAAACAGTTTTGGCCTACATCTGGGCATGCCTATTATCTACTAATAGCATTTTTGTTGTATTTTTTTAAAAAACTTTCTTTAACAATAAAACAAATTGCCATAGGCTAGTAAGCTCCTTTTATAATGTTGTAAACAAAGCCATTTTGTATTAAATTTAATATAATAATTAAAATATTTATCATGAACACCTATATGCAATTTTTTACTTTAAAAATATTACTTTGTATCGATATACCTAGTATTATATTTATCTTGGTTCTTCACCACTCGGTGTTGAACTTACTCTTCCTCATGTCGACAAAGTGGCAGTGTCGTACCAAATGTTGTTCCAAATGTTATAACACCCAAAGCGAAAGACACCTTGGAACATCTCATGCAGAACACCGAATCGTTCCCGATGTTATAACACCGTAAGTAACACCTCCAAAGAACACCTCCAAAAAACATTTAAATACGATCGTTTCTTTAAATTTCCATCTATCCTTTCTTTACAAGAATAAATATTCTCACAGAATATAGCATTCCTTGACTCAATTATGGTACCAACTGTCATTTTTGGATTTTCTGACTTATGTACCATAAAACGATATGCACTATTGTTAAGTGCATAACTAATAAATACATAATCGACCATTTTAGGACCGATTTTAACTTGTTTTGGTTCAGGTATTGCAACCTTAGCCAAACACCCTTACACTTTAAGGTATTTATAAGAAGGCTTATGATTTTTCCACAATTCGTAAGGAGTTTTATCTTTCCCTTTAAGTGGGATTTTATTCAATATGTGGTACGCCGTTAAAATAACTTTCCCCCACATATTCTGAGTTTCTTTGTTCAACTCCGGATTACCCTAATTTACATGCTAGGACTCATGGTCGTTTCATTAGCATTAGAATGTTTTTCGTTGTTCTATTACTATTAGAACCTCATTCCAACAAAACCGTTAGAACCCCGTTCAAATAAATTCAGAACCTTGTTCCAATAATTTTGTTCGAACATTTACAGCGAGTGTGACCTTAGATGTTGTCGCACCTTCGGCAACACTTCAGACCTTCACTTGGTTCTGAGGCTGCCTTAGGTGTTCCAACACTTTTGGCAACATCTCCTGCAAGTGTTGTTCACTGTCTGCTTCTGGTGTTACAACACCTCAGACAACACCTTCTGCAACTATGGTACAGTGTCCATTCTGGTAATACAACACTTCAGACAACACTTTCTGTAACACTTAAATATGCAACTGAAGCTCGAAAGCCAAAAGTGAGACAGAAAGTGTGGTCATACCCTCACAGTCGCTGGATCCGTTAGAATTCTTAAAAAGTATTCCAATACAATTTACTCGAGTCTCTACCAAGACTTCCATGGATTTAGCTTCAGACCTCCAATTGCTTTCTTCGATTTTCAATCGAACAATCAGACCACTAATCCAATTTCCTTCCAGTTATGCATTTAGGAATTTATGAAAATTTTTCAACCTGGTAACAACATCTAAACGATGCAAACCATTTGGAATTTTTCATTTAAACGTCATCCCTTCAGAACGAATATCATGCAGGATCAGTTGAAACTTTTAGCCTAGTTTCAACATATTTTTGGATTCTTAGAATCATCAACTTTACAAGCCGAGTCGAGGAATACCTCTTTCCGCAAGACAAATACGTCCCGGCTAGTGCTCACGCTACGACGTAATGTCCCCAAAGATAAAACAGTTTTACCTCTTTTGTGTACAGTAGCACCACTGACACAAAAGCACCTTTCGAACTTGAAGGAGTGAGTTGTTGGACACTGATGCATAAGGAAGTATTCTTGGAAATGTTACGACACTTTTACCGGCACTTGGAGAATATGCAGAGATATGCTTCCTTCTAACCCCCTCATTGCAGCAAAACGCCTAAGACTTATATAGGCCATCATTTCCAACACATGAAGGGAATTAAAGATAAAGAGAGTGGACATTAAACCACATGTAACTCCCATGAGTTACAAACCCCTTATTATGACCACCACTTGAGGAGTTACAAACTCCAAAAGACACATGAACCTAGACACCTCCAATATCCAGATTCATAGACACATGAACCTAGACACCTCCAATGTCTAGATTCATCAGGCCCAACAGTTACTTGAATTTGGGCCAAGCCCATTTTTAAGTGACAAAACTAACTGAACCTGAACCCAAGCCCAAAGGGTCGGTCCGGTCCAAGGCCCATTTGTGATCATACACTTGTGTTATAGTATATCCAACCAATAACACCTTCTAGTATTTATACTAGGATAAATTATGCCCATTCGTGTGGCCAACTTGGTGTATTAATTTCTCACTCATCACCGAAATTCGGTTTTGAGAAATATAAAATACTACGAACATCTACTTGAAACGTAGATTAATAATTTATAATTAAATTCCTTTAGCCACCGAAAATTTCGTCAAAGTCGGATCGGCGCCCACTTTCTCAAAACCAAATTTCCAACAAGGGGCAAGTTTTTGGACCAAAAATTTAGGCACAAATACATGATGGTTCATGGAAACGAAAAAGTAAAAAATTGAAGATCAAATACAAAAGCTTAATTGGACCAAAAATAAAAAGGTGAAAATTAAGAAGACAATTGCGAGCCTAATTACATATGGTTGGGGTTATAAAAGAATCGAATCGAATCTAATATTCACAATTCGATTCAAAATCGACTAAAAAATGAATATTCATATTTGTATTCATTTATTATTCGATTCGACCAATGTATCTCTGAATATGTTCGATTCGATCGTATATACGTATTCGAATTTTTTTAACTTTTTATATAGTTTTTTCTTCGAATTATGATTAATTTACAATATAAATTAAAATCTGAATAATATAAAATTTATCAAATAAGCACTAGATGGTAATATAATTAAAATATAAATTCAGAAATATATATATATATATAAATGTCATTTACTAATACATATAATATATGTATTTAATTATTTATTAGTGATATATAATATAAATATATATTATGAATCGAATATTGTGGTATTCTTATTCGAATTCGAAAATAATACGAATAAAAAAATATATTCTTATTCGAATTTGTCGAATTCGAATCATCATATTCGAATTCGAATCGCGAATCGAATAAAGAATATTTGATTCTTTTACATCCTTACATATGGTACCAAAAATGAATAATAAAACAAAACTTGGAAAAAAAGATCACACATGTCCACAAAACCACACACTTGCTCCGCCTCCTTCATATCATTTGTTAAAAGAAGAAATCTTGAAGACACGGTACACACAGTCCAAAGAGACATATTTTTTAGTTTATTTTTATAAAATATACCAGCAAAATTTTTGTTTTTCACTTTTGGTTTTATTATTATGTTTTTTTTCATCGATCGAAATAAGAAATCATTTCTTTTTGTCCGAAAAAAAAGGGTAGCTTCCGATCAAAAATAGATGAGAGTTTTTCCGATAGATGCATGTGTATCGATTGAAACAAAATAGATGTCTTGTTGAGTCTGTGAATGTTCGTTCTTTTCATGTACATGCTTTTTTTAGTACATGGGGGGAATTTGGGGAGGGGACACACGTACTCGTTTAGGATCGATCGGGTCATTCATGTACGTGCTTCAGGTATGAGTATCCAACATACACAAAAAACAATAAAACTCGTATATATACTTTTTCACTACGATGTGTCCCCATTTATAAGGTTTTTCCGACAAAAAATGCATAAGAGATACTAATTTTTAGGGTTTCTTCGATATAGATGTTTCGTACCGTTTGCGATTTTTTATTCTTTTTGCATATATATGCTATGGAATGGTTTTTAACCCAAAATAAAATCTGATCTGTATCTTTTTTCTACAAGATCTAGTTATCTCTCTGTGTGTGTGTGTGTTTTTTTTTTTTTTTTTTGCGTTTTGCATATATATGCTTTGGATATGGGTTCCATCCTAAAAAAACCTTGTATCTCTGCTATATTAATTTTTCAGAGATTATAATATTTAGAACTTCAATAAATAATTATAATATAAAGACAAATAATGAATATGGATTGATGAAGAGAATAATAAATCATAAATAAACACCAACATAATTTATTAGAAAAAAAAGATTGTTTTAAATTATAAAGAAATATAAATAAATGAAACAGGCAACAATACAGTTTGTGATCTCATTTTTAGTATCATAAATAATAAATAATATAAGGTTTATTAATGTTACATTGAAATACATTATACATCCATAATTGACCAATAATTGACCAATTCTTTTGTTTAAGGCAAGTAATTCGAAACCTATATTCCCACATATATATAGAATGGACCTCTCCTTCCGACTGAACAAACCTGTATTTAGTTCTATTTACTCAGCAAAAAACACAACAAAAAAAAAGAATAAACATAAAGATAAAACATATACAAAAATATACAATATGATAATACAATATAACATTTTTGTTTACATCGAGTTACAAATTAGATCTCATATTTTAAATGTATTTTCTTGTTCAATGACACCAATATCGAAGGAGTTTTTGAACCGACGAAAATCTTGTTTAATAACAATTTCTCGCAATCCACAATAAAGTGTTTCCTCAAATTAAAAATTAGTTATTATTGAAAATATCTAAATAAAGAAATTACAAAATTATCAATAAAATATCATACCATTTGCGCTATCGGATAAATAAGAAATTGGTATAAGATATAATAGGCTTTTCATAGAACTTTCACCACCACATCGTTGAAAATCAATATTTTTTTCTACAAAATAATGTTTCCAAGATATTTCAATTAAAAAAAACATGCCAAAAAACAAAGAAAGAAAAAATAACTTTAAAAAAATGAATAAATCTAAAATTTAACAAAATTGATTAAAATGAATTATCTTATTTGATATTAAAAGCTTATTGGGGCCCAAAAATCCATAACCAAATGCACATATTTTTATGCTTATAAGTATAATAATTGTAATACTAACCAAAAATCCATAACCAAATGCACATATTTTTATGCTTATAAGTATAATAATTGTAATACTAAAAATTAAATTGATTATGGCCAATCTATATCTATGTTATATATAAAAACAAAGGTTGAATTCTTGGATTAGAAAATTTCCCACCAAAATCGAGCTTCCTTTTTCGGTAAGTCTTTCATTTATGTTTACAGAATTATTTAATTACATTATATATGATTATAAGTTATTGTTTTATTGAATTTAGTGGACCACTAAACTTTTTCATATTAGTTTAATACATAAATTAAAGCATGGGTCATAGAAATGTAAAGTCATTATGGGTTTTATACTTTCCACATCATGTGTCATACTTTTTTGACTAAAAATTAAATGTTGCATCAAAAAACGAATATTTTGTCTACTTGCAGAATTAATTATTAATTTATTTTACCTTACTTTAAGGCATGGACTACATTTGCAGAATGAGTTATATTATTTGTTTACTGACAAATAGTTTTATTTTTGTTTTTCTAATATACCTATATATATTGTGTCCAGAACTCGAGAAAATCATGCATAAAGAAACAATATTCATTACATTCAATGTAAAACAAATAGTAGTAAAACATTGCTTTAATTTGAATAATTGGAAGATTCCAAAAGCCATCTGCATGGATAAAAGCTATTATAATACATCACTACGGATAGGAACTATTATAATACATTCAACCCCAAAATCGATTTGAATGGATCAAGCCATTTATAAATAGTAGACCCATTAACCCCAAAAGCCACACTACCTGTATTTTGCGTAGTAGCTCAAATACTTTCAAGATACCATTCAACACTGAAGAAATTCAACACTCTGAAGAAATGGCGCCACTATTTAATTTAGTAAAAGATATAAACCCCAGCAAAGTTGAGTGGACAGTGAAGCTTCGCGTGGTTCGTGCTTATCATCTACCCTCATTCTCAAATAGTGTAGATGTTTACAGCATGGAGTGCATATTTCATGATATGGAGGTATTTAATAAATTTGTTTTTAACACCGATTATCATATAATAATAACATCAATGGTAAATTAACCATAACTATTTTTTTTAATATTCCATGCGAGGGATCCAAAGTCCATGCAACGATCAAGATCGGCAAGTTGACAAATTTAAATAAATATTGAAAGAAAACAGGTTATTGTACGATTAAAAAATTTATGGTGGTCAATAATATCATAAAATATAAAACAACGAGTTGGAAAGTACAAGATTGCATTCGTGGTTAAAACACAAGTGACATAAATTTTTGATGAATCATTTCCACATATGATCTATGATTTCAAATCATTCAACACTTTTTTAGATGTAGACTCTATCAATGAGTACATATTAATCGGTAAAGTTCTATTTCGAAATTAAATATTTTGTCTATTCAAGTTTATTCAGTTATATACTAATATGTTACATTTTGAATATGTGATTGGAAAATTAGCATCTAGATATCCTCCACAACGTAGGGACATTGATGGCCGACAAACAATTATGATTGATATTATTTTGGAAGACATACAGTAATTGATTTCTGTCTCGATTACTGTATAATATTTCTTAAATTATTTTTTAATAATTTTTAAAATTTTGACTTTGCAGTGGAAATATCTTGCATTGTACCTTATGGGGAGATTATGTTGATGCACTAACGAAGTATATGGAAAATACACGCGATGGTCCAATTATAATAATTCTACAAATGTGTCGGGCAAAAAAATTTAGGGAGCAGATCCGTGTATCTAATACTTTCCATGTCATGAAGGTTATAATAAATGAGGAAGTTGACGAAATAACTGATTTTCGTAGACTGTATGTATATTTCATAATTTAGTGTCAGTCTATAATGAAATAATTATCAGCAAATAATTTTACTACAATTACTGAAGAACTAGAGAGTTCAAAGGACAGTTTTAGGACTATTGAAGAAATTATAGAAACTAAGGAAGTAAGAAACTTTATTATTGATATTATATTATATTATTGTTCAATATTTTTTTCATTAACCGATTAATTTACTGAATAGGTTGGAAGTTTTTGGATTTCTGCAAAGATTGTTGCTAACGAATCTGGATTGGACTGGTGGTACATAGCATGCACAAAATGTTCAAAAAAAAAACGACAAAAATCGCAAGTGAATTCTACTGTGAGAAATGCGATTTGAAGGACCCAATTGGCAGTATAAGGTATATCTTGATAATATTTTATTTTTTAGAATGTGTTTTGATAGTCACTCCTAATATATATTAATTATTATTTAGGTACAAACTTCAAGTTCGTGTGGTAGATTACACAGAAAACGATGCATTTTTTATTTGGGATAGGGAGTGCATTGAGCTTATTGGTAAAACAACCTCTGAACTGAAAGAAAGTTCAAATGAAGAGGTATTATTTTAATATTTGGATAAGATGATATTCATGATTGACACCATATTGCATGTGTTTATAAACTGTTGTTTGCATATATAAGGAAGATACTTATGCCTATTTTATTAACTATATTTTATTTTTATCTTACTCTTAGATGATTCCAAAAGAAATTCAGGATTTGGTGGATAAAAAGCTTCTTTTTAAGGTTAAGATTAAGACAGGACAACATAGATTTTTAGTGGAGTTTTTCATGTTACCATGTTAACTTCAGACAACACAGTCATTGAAAAATATTACGAATTATGCAATGGGAGCCAACAATTCGACATGTTTACAAAGATGAAGAGTGCAGACTTTGATTTGTAGTATGATCATTTGTAGTATGATCATTTTTTGATTTTAAATTTTATTAACTTTGATTTCCTCTAACTGTATCTATTAAATGTAGATAAATTCTTCTGAAGATGAGGTTACAAATTGGATTTGCTAATTGGATAGCACAAATTGGGGATGGGAATCAAATGATGGATTTGCTACAATTGATATTCCTGATGAATTTCTATTGAAATAATTTGATGATCCGATCGAAGCTTTTGTGAAAAGTACATATCCATCATTTGGAAGTAATGATGATGATCCCTCATATTTTGAACAAAGAGCTATATTAGCTCCAACTTTAGATGTCGTGCAATCATTAAATGATTATATGGTTTCAATTAACAGTTCAGAAGGGAGATTATATCTGAGTTCTGATTCTCCGTGCCATTTTGATAGAAATACTCATCTATTAAACGATGTTCATACTCCTAAATTTTTAAATGGAATTAAGTGCTCTGGAGTTCCGAATCACGAGATAAATTTAAAGGTTGGAACTCCTGTTATGTTGTTACGTAACATAGATCATTCTCTTTGTTTATGTAATGGGACCAGATTGATTATTACAAAACTTGGAAATCGCATCTTGGAAGCACAAGTTCTTAACAGAGGCAATCTTGGTCATAAAGTTCTTATTCCTAGAATGTCATTGACTCCCTCAGATCCAAGACTTCCATTCAAATTTCAACAAAGACAATTTCCATTAACAGTGTCTTATGCAATGTCTATTAATAAGAGTCAGGGTCAATCTTTGTCGAATGTAGGGCTCCTTTTAAAAAAACTTATGTTTAGTCATGGTCAATTGTATGTTGCTTTTTCTAGAGTAACTAATCTAAGGGTCTTAAAATTTTAATATGTAGTGGTAATAGTGATAGTGACCATTCAAGTTCAACAATCAATGTTGTATTCAAAGAAGTTTTTCAAAACTTATAATAAATTTGTTTATTTATTTTTAAATGTTTTCTTTCATATATTGTATTTTTAGATGCCATTATGTTTCAATAATTAATTCATAGTATCTCTATCTCATATAGTTTGTTTTTTTCATGTGCAATTATTTCATTGAAATGAATAAAATATTAATATAGCCAAGAAATAATATATAATCCACCCATTGCACGGGTGGTATACTAGTAGGTACTAAATAACACAATATTTTTGTGCATTGGTTAAAAAATCGAGTCGGTGAACCAACATGTATTTGGGCTTGCAAAGGCCCAAATGTCTCAAAAGTAAAACAGCAGGAGAAAAATGAAATATAATTTAACTTTTCATATATGTTTTTATCGTGCCTAAAAATTTTGTAGGAAAGAACTAAAGAAACTTTGTTTTTTTTTTTTGTATTAATGTTACAATGTTAAAATTATTAGAGGTTATTTAGGTTCCTCCCAAAGAAATTGAAAATCATAATTTGTTGGTTATGATGTTATATTTTGTTAGTATATAAAAACAGGTTAGTTACTGGATTAGGAAATTTCCCGCCAAAATTGAGCTTCCTTTTTCGGTAAGTCCTTCATTTATGTTTACAGAATTAATTAATAACATTATATATAATTATAAGTTATTGTTTTATTGAATTTAATGGGCCACTAAACTTTTTCATATTAGTTTAATACAGAAATTAAAGCATGGGTCATAGAAATGTAAAGTCATTATGGGTTTTATACTTTCCACAGCATGTGTCATACTTTTTTGACTGAAAATTAAATGTTGCATCAAAAAACGAATATTCTATCTACTTGCAGAATTAATTATTAATTTATTTTATCTTACTTTAAGGCATGGGCTACATTTGCAGAATGGGATATATTATTTGTTTACTGACAAATAGTTATATTTTTTTTCTAATATACCTATATATATTGTGTCCAGAACTCGAGAAAATCATGCATAAAGAAACAATATTCATTACATTCAATGTAAAACAAATAGTAGTAAAACTTTGCTTTAATTTGAATAATTGGATGATTCAAAAGCCATGAATGGATAAAAGCTATTATAATACATCATTATGGATATGAACTATTATAATACATCCAACCCCAAATCGATTTGAATGGATCAAACTTTATTATAAATTGTAGACCCATTAACCCCCAAAGCCACACAACTTTGTATTTTGCATAGTAGCTCAAATACTTTCAAGATACCATTCAACATCAAGAAATTCAACACTCAAGAAATGGCGCCACTATTCGGTTTAGTAAAAGATATAAACCCCAACAAAGTTGAGTGGGCAATGAAGCTTCGATTGGCTCGTGCTAATCATCTACCCTCATTCTCAAATAGTGCAGATGTTTACAGCATGGAGTGCATATTTCATGATATGGAGGTATTTAATAAATTTATTTTTAACACTAGTATCATATAATAATAACATCAATGACAAATTAAGCAATAAATATTTTTTTTAATCTTCCATGCAAGGATCCAAAGTCCATGCAATGAATCAAGCACTGGCAAGTTGACAAATTTAAATCAATTGTAGGTCCCAAGGGGTGTGAGTGTAAGGTTTAGAAGGGGGGATTGAATAAACCTTACCAACTTTTCGATTTAGTCCTTTTAAATATTCAGAGTTAATATTTCACATCCGAGTCCTTGATGGACTAAGTTAGTTAATCAGTGATTAGTTACTCAACGGACTCGACCGAGTTGTTGATAGAATAACTCGGTTTTGACTAAAGACTTAACTCGATTGTGATTTGTTTTTTGGAAGACTTTACACCCTTAACTTTGGTTTAGTTCTTAGAGATTATCGGTGGATAGCAAATTTATCGTGAGTTAAATAAATAAGATGTAGGAATTAAAGTCTTTGAAATATAAATGACACGATAAGTTTTTATAGAGGTTCAAAGATGGGGTAATTCTTCTACTCCTCTCTTCTCCAAATCCTGGAGGAATCCACTAGGTATTGATCGTTATACAAAGTGGTAGATCCGGATACAAGTCTTGATCACACGGTGACTTGATCCTTTGGGACTCGATCTGGAGATGCCTTGGTCACGCGGTGACTTCTCGTGCGACTCAACTTCTTTCACAGGCAGTTGCCTTTGCTACTACTGACCCACTTGCTCAAGCTCTTTGGATTTGATCACGAAGCCCTCCAAAAACTTGAGGCCCGGTTCGACCTTGAACCTTCCTACAATCCTCCGTGGAATGTAGACCCTTGATTCTTCAACAATTTCCTCTTCAACTGATTGAAGTTATCTTTCTTTCACATGTGAGTGTTGGATTGATTTTCTTCGTAATGTAGGCTTGAGGATTAATCTTGAATGATTTGAGAATATTTTTGGTTACTGATTCAAATATTTACTTGAATGTTCGTGGTTCGGTAACCTTCTCTCGAGTCATTTCTCGGCCTTTTATAGTGATCTTTCAAAAATGCCCGTTGAAGAGATAGGCTTATTTTTGAAAGTCACTTGTGGTCGTTGGCTTGTCTTGTTGCGATCCTTGGAATTGCCATTTCCTCGTATGAATTGTTCTTGACTTTTGAGTTACGACATGGTGCGATGTTTCCCATTGGTTCATTCCTTTTGCACGCTTAAGACTAAGCACTTGAGAAAGATAGTATGGAGGTATTACTTGTTTAAGTAATTCCCTTGATTTACGTGCAACGGATCTCTTCCATTATCTCGACTTGATTGCATTTCCTTGCTTTCCCCAGGTGACTTAGTCGACTTCCAATCATGGATGACTCTTGTCATTTCAACTTGAGACTTGGCTATCTTGAGTTGACTTGACGATACTCTCACCGCATCTCATCTTGCTCCTTGATCGAGTTCCCATCTTCTCTTCTTTGCCATACTCACCGTCTTGCAATGAGTCTTCCTTCTAGTCTCCGGTTGTCTTCTTGCATGTTTAGGCATAGGCGACTTAACTCGGCTTGACCAGCCCTATTTATTTATTACAATGCGATTTACAACGAAAATGGGGTGCCAACTTCCTATTCTAAGTTTTACATGGCATTCATCAAAATCTAAACAATAAATTTCCCAACAATTTCCCCCTTTTTGATGATGCCAAAACTTAAAATATTCAAAATGTAAATAGCAAAGATACATACGGATAGTACATTCACGAGAGAATGTATGCGTAGAATCAATCCTTTTATTGATCATAACATTCTTGTCCTTTACACAACTTGTTTACAAAGTGTATCGAGCAAACATCTATGTCTACGCAAAAATAGAGAATTCTGATTTATTACGGAAGACTTACATAAAATGTATTTACATAGTGAAATACATGAAGGGGTGGACAACAACACTTCATCTCCTTCGCTTCCTCCTTCTTTCTTCTTCTTGACTCTGTCATCTTCCTCGGTCTTCTTTTCTTTTTCTCATCTTGAACTTTTTTCTTCTTTTTTCATACGCCTTCCCGGCAAACTTTCATCTCTTCTTATTCTTTCTTGTCTCTCCTCCCATAGCTGAGTTTGTCTTTTATTTTCTTCTTCAATTCTTTTCACATACTCGGCATTGTTCTTACCACTTGCATTGGCTACTTCGTCAAAACCAAAACCCATAGATCCCTCATTTCTTGCACGGATCTATGTACTCAATGTTTTTGGGCGGAGGTCTGGTGCAAACCTCTTCCTCCACCATCGCTTCTTCCTCTACCTCTTCCTGCAGGCGTGTATTGTCTTGGGATCTTCTTCCCCCGGTGAGTGACTAGCGGTGACCGTGAGTGATTGTCGGTGAGTCTGCACTGCATCGGCTTCTTCACATAGTGTGAGACCCTTTTCCCAAGACAAGTCACGGGCTTGAGCCATGGACATGTTTGCGAAGTATCCTTGAGATGCGGCGTTTTAAATTCATCAATTGATCTCGGCTCGATTCGGCATACGAGATGGCATAAGTGTCTCTGTCTCTTTGGAATATCTCCATGTTGTTTGAAATATCCATAACTCGGGCATTCATCCTTCCTTCCACTTCCTCCATCCCCGCTTCAATTGTCTTTCTCTTATCAACCATAGGTGCAGTGTTTGGAGTGGCGAGTCATTTGAGTTTGCTTTGATAATATCACCGTGTGACAAGACCTTGTTGGGGGTTTGTGCAATCATCAAGGTCACATCTCTCGATCCTTCCCCCTCAACGACTTCCCTTTCTTTTCTCTTGAAACTTCCTCATTGTCTTTCCCCTCACAAACTTGCTTCCTCCTTCTCAACTTCGGATCTCTTGAGCGTTTTTAGGTATTCCTCTTCCCCTTTTTGGCATCATCAAAGGAGAGAGAACCCCTGAAACAAACTAGCGACGAGGAAGTCGAGTGCATTGATAGTCAAGTTCTACTTGAGTGCTGCTGCGGGTATGCGGCGCGAAACTTCGGAAGCGAGTAGCGTTGGATTCACCATGTAATTAACTTCATCTCGGCCATGAGAAGGCTAAATTTTCGATCCATGTTTTCTTCCATACGCGGGAGCTCATTCTTATTTTGCTCACGCAGCGACTTTATCTCGGATGTGAGATTCATGCATGTGCTCAATGTGTTCTCTCAATTTTGTCTTTGCATCGGCATTCTCATTTCGCCATACCAACGACTTGTTGAACAATGTTACGAAATATCTAGCTTGTTCTACGCGCATTGTTTGCTTTGATGTTGCCACCACTCCCGGATTCTAACTATTATGCCTCTCAAGTCGTGATGGTTGGCATCTCTATTATCGAATCTCATGTCCATCGAGGCGATGCCTCTCCATCCATTCAATTTCAACAAATAATGCTTTGAACACCTCCCGAACTTCAGTTGTTCCTCATTTGCGGTGACGGCCACGGCGTCAAAATCATAGTCAAATTTGAGCGATGGTATCGATGGAATGACGAGGATGCAGTGCGTGGAGGCGAGATCTCTCTCGACTCTTGGGAGGTCGGGTACCTCCGAGAGAGAAGGAAATGATTCTACAAAGGGATCATCACGAGCAAGCTGAATTTGTTCAATGATGAGTGTGCTCGTGAAGTTCCTTGTGGAGTCGAACTCTTTGCGGACTTGGGGAACTGCGCGGGACTCTGTTTGGTGGGTCTTTGTGAAGTTGACCCGAGCTTGCGAGCCTCATGTCTCAACGGCTTTGTTGGTCTCGGTAGTTTTTCCACGTGAGTTGACCGGTCCTCGGCCTTATCGGAAGCGTCATCGGACGATGATGAGATTTCCATGGGTGGCTCATCAAAGTTGAAAGTTTGACGAGTAGACTTGAGGTCGGACTTACTCGTGGTTGGAACATCCTCGGTTGAGTCTTTTGGATCGATCACGGGGATGACTCGGCTTCATCGTCTCCTTCCGATCCCGAGAAATGGTTACATCGGGATTATCTTGGGAATCGTAAAGCGCACTTATCTCCTTTTACGATGGATCAATGATAGCGGGAGGGATGTTCTCAGTACTTCAACTTCTTTACCCCTGGGAAGTCTCAACCTCCCGTTGGCCTTCATTACCTCCTGCCTCTCAAGCTGCGGTGAGGCACTGGACATCCCTTTCGGCGATGTCACCATTTGTCTTAGGGTCTTCTGCGGTGGCATCCATTGGAGTCTCAACTCCATGGATTGCACTTTAAATCGCCAGTGTTAACTCCCGGGTTGTTCCTTCTTGTGCCTCGATTGCATCGGCGGCGTCATTAGCCTTCGGGCGATTTGCCACCTCGGTGAGGCAGGTCTCAACCGCTCCGAGCCTCGTCGATGAAAACTTGATGTGTACTTTGTGTTTGTTCCTTCTCCACTTCGCCTCCTAGATTCATTGTGGAGTCACCGCGACATCCTCCGACCTTGCTGGAGGAGGGAGTTTCCCCCTCGGTGGCACACCACCGAGTGACTTGGATTGGGGTCACTCGTCTCCGGACTCTCGGTTGTTCCCATTGAGTATTCAGTTGGGGTAGGTGGTAAGACACCTTCATTAGGGGTTGGCTCGACCGGGGTCCCCACTATCCCGGTTCATCGCCGATTCCTTAGTTCCTTCTTCCGAGTGAGTGGGAAAGTGGTGGCGGCAACAACGGTGGCAATATGTTTGCACCACTCCCATTGGGTCTATCTCGGTGTGTTTTTGGAGGACTCTCCTGGTCCCTCCATCATTCTTTGCTCATGAAGGATTACGGATTCTTCCATTGCTTGCTGCATTTGCAACTCTTACGTAGCGACAAGAGGTCCGAGTCCTCATCACTTTCGATAGGGCGTCAAGGTGAGGATGTGTATGCTCTGTGGTGCGGTGATAGGGCGGATCTTGGCCTTCTCACGTGCCTCTGCGTCTCAGCTTGCTTTAGCCGTTCATTTTCTTTTCGAATTTCTAGTATATTTATGCAATTATCCTCGTCGAGGGCTTGCGAAGCCTTGTGTCCACCTCAAGAAATCGAAGAGTTCTTCTTCCTCGGCAAAATGAACTGCGGATGTTGAAATTGCACTCTGGATAGGCTCGGCTTCCATTTTCTCCACTCGCGTGACGATTTTGGATGTCTGGATACAATGGAGAGTGCATGATTAAATCGTCTTCATCATCTTCTTGTTGGCCCTCGTTTCCAGGTATTGAAGGTAGCGAGACTTGTTTGCTCGACACCTTCAGCGACCTGCATTCGGTGGAGAAACAACCCTGTCAGCGGTGATTTGGTTGTCTCGGTTGTGTCGTTGTTCCTCGGTTGTTACTGTCTACAATCAGTCATCGAGTTGCCTCTGTGATCGGCCTCTGCAGACTTGGCCGTTTCATCAATCACGTCTGGAGACTCTACTTCTCCAGCCGAGTCTCGGTATCTTTTCGGTGAGTCGGTGAGACCACCCGGCCCGGCTTCTCAAGCTCGGAATGCTTGAAAATTCTTCTCCTTCTTCTTGTTTGAACCGGAGGGATTTACGTTCGACAAGGTTTCTTAGTCTTGGGCGGCGGGGTCGGTCTTTGTTGTTTTCTTACGAGGAGTGGCCGTCTTGGCTTATCGATTCTCCTCTTTTTAATGACCGGGAGAAAGTATTTGGGATTCCTTCTCTATTGTGGGCTGCGGGCGGAGACACGAGCTGCGGGCGGTGACTCGGCTGCGAGGGGGGAGCGATTTGTTTTTCTTTCTTTGCGGGAGCGGCGATCTTCTTAGTTGTTGCGAGGGAAGCCTTCTTCTTTGGTGGAGAGGAGACAGTTGTATCTTGAGTCGGTGATTCCCCCTCACTCGTATCGACTCTCTTAGCGTAGGCTCTCTTCTATGCGCCGAGAGGGTTTGATCGAACATCCTCTTGTTTACATGGAACGCCTTTTCATGTCGAAGAGGACTCCTTTTACCTCCATCGGCCCGACCAATCACCAGGACCGTATCCAGGGATCCTCCAAATGCTCTAGTCTCCTTGAAGGATTTGTTCCTACGATACAGCGAGTCTGCTGTAGACAAACTCGGCCCGGCCATTCACTTTCTTTTCTTCAATGATCGCGGCCAATACGACCAATTTCACTTTGGGCGATTGGTCAAAACGCCAAATTTGATGTCTATGCATTTGGCAACAATGTCCAACAATTTGTGGTAGTCCTCCTTGGCCCGACCTCTTGTTAGGCTTGTGTAGACTATCTTTTTAGCATAGTCGGTCTTGGCTATTTCCTTCCACGCAGCGGCCAAGTCAACATCAACCGTTGATTTACTCGGTGCTCCTTCCGCCGGTAATGAGCAGTGTTCTGCCAAATCCTTGGCAGTGATGATGAACTCCTTCCCGTGAACAGAGGATTTGATCCCCTCATTGTGAATCTTAGCATTCACGTAGAACTGTGCGACCTCTTCCACATAGGCCATCGGAAAGTCCATCGTCAGAAATGGTTTTAGCCCAGTCGTTTCAAGTTTTTCAGCGATTTTCTTTATGAGGGCGTCATCGGACCCCTGTTTGACCATACCCTCGAAATCCACAGTAGACCCGGTGTGGATTTGTTTTCCTAGCTTGACAAAATCATGAGTGAATGCCATTTTTCGATATTTCACGAATGAAACTTAGAAAGCGATTTGAAGATTGATAGGGTTTTTTGAGAGTTTTGCCTTTGTTTCGAGAGAAAGTGAAGCAGTTTTTGGTAATGTGTGAGAGAAACGGACGAAAAATGGTTTAAGTATGGTTCTTGAAAGAACGTGCGGGTGGTTTTTGAAATGTGATCGAAATCAACGGCTTAGATTTTGCACGCCGATTAGCATTTAATGTCTTGTATTTAATGCGGCGGCATTTATATCAATCATAAGCTTGGTGTGCGGCTTTTGCTGTACACGTCATAATTATCTTGATGTCATTCTTAAAAACATTCCCGCTTAGTAAAAACATTGCGTTTTTGTCCCTTTGCTCATAAATGACTCGGCTTATCCCTTAGTGATTTAACTCTTCTTCTCACGATTTCTCTAGTGACTCAAATTTGTCTTTCCGATATGGTGATTCATTTAGCTAATTTGAGAGTTCAACTCTTTTTCCTTTTCGTGTTTCATTTCTTTTCTTTGAGTCTTCTTGAGTGTCGGCTCACTCAATTAACCTAACTCATGCTTGAGTTCTTCAAATCTTGACTCACATAATGGTTTTGTGAATATGTCACCAACTTTTTATCGGTTGAAATATATTCAAGTGATGTCCTTCTTTTCAACATGATCTCTTATGAAGTGATACCTAACATCGATATGCTTTGTTCTTGAGTGCAACACGGGGTTTTGAGTGATTGAAATTGCACTTGTGTTATCACACATGATTGGAATTTCCTTTTCTTCAACTTCATAGTCTCTCATTTCTGATGTCTCATCCATAGGACTTGGGCCTGAACAGTGCCCAGACTATGTATTCTGCTTGGTTTGTAGAGGTGGCTATTGAATTTTGCTTTTTACTAAACCAGAAATGCTTTGTTTCCAAGCATTTAACATGTGCACGAGGTGCTTTTCTGTCAACTCTACATCCAAAGCATAGTCGAGTCGAATAGCCAATTAGCTTGAATCCACCTTCCTTTGGATACCATAAGCCAACTTCTTGGCTTCCTTTCAAATATCTCAAGATTCTCTTGGTCGTCATGTGGCTTTCTTTTGGAGCGATTGAAATCTTGCACATACACCTACAAAGGTGATGTCCGCTGCTTCTTTGTGAGATAGAGCAATGATCCATAAGTGCTCAGTATCTTGTTTGATCTACTGAGCTACCATCGCATCCATATCCATTTTGATGATGTATTCATTGGTATTTTCTGAGAAGACTTCTCTTCCATACCAAATTTCTTCATTAAATCTCTGGTGTATTTTGTCGACTTATGAAGGTTCCATCCTTCAAATGTTTTTACTTGGAGTCAAGGAAGAATGTCGACTCTCCCATCATGCTCATTTCGAATTTGCTTTGCATGAGGTTTGAAAATTTATCACACGACTCTTTGTTTGTGGATCCAAAATAATGTCATCCACATATATTTGAACAAGCAATATACTCTTCGCATCTTGAATTACGAAGAGTGTTCTATCCACTTTTCCTTTTGTGAATCCGTTCCCAGTCAAGAATTGTGACAGTGTATCATACCATGCTCTGGGTGCCTGTTTCAATCCATATAGAGCTTTCTTGACTTTGTATACCTTATCTCCAAGAGTCTTCTGCTCAAATCCTGGAGGTTGTTCAACATACACTTCTTCTTCCAATAAACCATTAAGGAATGCACTCTTTACATCCATCGATATACAATAAAATTCTTGTGAGTGCATAGGCAAGAAACATCCTTATAGCTTCCAATCTTGCTACAGGGCAAATGTTTCATCAAAATCTATCCCTTCTTCTTGGCAATATCCTTTGGCTACTAATCTTGCTTTGTTTCTTACCACAAAACCTTCCTCGTTCATCTTGTTTCTGAACACCCATTTAGTGCCAATAACATTCTGATGGGTGGGTCTTTGAACTAATTTCCATACTTTATTTCTTTCAAATTGATTCAGACTCTTCTTGCATAGCTTGAATCCAATGTGTGTCATCAATGCTTGTGACACATCTTTAGGCTCTATATGTGAGATAAAGCATGTGAACATAGATTCTTGTTGAGTTACGGATCTTGTTTTGACACCTTCTCTTATATCTCCAATGATTAGTTAAGGTGGATGGTCTCTCGGCCATCTTACATCGAGGTTGGAGTAAGTTAGGCTGGATTGATCGTCTTGCGGCTATGTTGCTTTGATCAGCTCTCTGTCATCACTTAGTCTGCAGATTTTCCACTTGTTTTGAGACTCATTATCTCATCTTCATCCGGGTTTATAATTCTAGCTTCGGCTTGATAGGGACTCTTACGCATGGTTGGTTGATTCGACTTATCACCGACTCTTCAATGTCTTCTCCATTTATATTTGGCTCATCAAACACCACATGAATGGATTCCTCTGTAACCATAGTCCTCTTGTTGAGTACTCTGTAGGCTTTGCTTTCAGGTTTGAGTATCCCAAAGATACCTTCATCGACTTTAGCATCAAAAGCCTTCAAATTATCTTTGCCATTGTTATGGATGAAGCATTTACATCCAAATATTCTAAAATATGCAACATTTGGTTTTCTCCTGTCCAAATCTCATAGGAGTCTTTGTCACCGTCTGTTTATCATGCATCTATTTTGAGTGTAGCATCTTTGTGTTTATTGCTTGACCAAAATCTTTTAGGTAGCCTGCTTGACTAACATGGTTCTTCTTTGCTTCTTTGAGAGTTCTATTCCTTCTTTCTGCGCATTTCCATTCTGTTTGTGGAGTCCTTTGCTGAGACAATTCATGACCAATGCCATTTTCAATACAATCTTTGAGTTATTATACCATTTACAAACTCGGTTCCTCTGTCGATCTTATTTTGATGATGGTTTGGCTCTTCTCATTTTGAATCCTCTTCATCACCGTGGTAGTTTACTGTAGAGTTTCTTTCTTCTTACACATGAATATTGTCCATGTATATCTTGAGTAGTCATCTACTACCACCAAGGTGCATTTCTTCCCACTTATGCTAGCTTGTTCAACTGGACCGAATAGATCCATATGTAGCGATGCAATATTCTTATTGAAGATGGACATGTCTTTTCTTTGAATGATGATTTGATTTGTTTTCCTTCGACATCGTCACATATACTCTCCTTCTTGTTGTACCGGAGTGCGAAGTCCTTCCACAAGATTGCTTCGCAAGCTTGTTAATCGTTTTGAAATTCGGGTGACTCATCTTCTTGCCCACGACCAACTTGATTGACTAGGCTCTTTGCTAATAGACAGTCTTTGGGTGTTGCGGTTGACCAATCCACGACATACATGTTCTTTTTGTCGCATCCTTGCAACACAACTTCATTTGATTCAATATCCTTGATTTGGCATATACCCATGTTAAATCCAACATTATAACCCTTGTCACGAGTTGGGCGATGCTTAGCAAGTTGAAGTTGAGTCCTTCAACATATGCAACATCTGTGATTTCTAATCCATTTTTCTTGATGGATCCAATGCCTCTTATTTCTCCTGGAGCTTCATTTCCTCCAAATATGACTTTTGCACCTCGACTTCCTTGAATTTTGACATATTTTTCTTGTTTCTGTCATGTGTCGGAACAACCACTATCCATGTACCAGGTTCCTTGGCACTCACTTTTTCCTTGAACTGCAAACAAGGAAATTAAGTTTTAGGTACCCATATTTATGCGGGTCTGAGGGGGGTTAGTATTGTAAGATGATCCAACCAACCTATAGCCAAATGGTTTGACTCTAAGGGGTTGCCATCTATCGAGTGCCATAATCATAATTAATTTTGGCAAATTGCTTGGGGATTCTAGGTTCATACAGCTGTCTCTTTTGTCTGTATGCCTGTATATGGGTTTTAGCAATTGCCTTCTTTGGGTAGTTGTGATATCTCGAGTGTAGTGCCTAGGTGCATATGTGTCTTTGATGAAAGCTCTTATACCTTTGGAATGGCCTTTCTTGAGTTCTAGGCCTTTGCCATTTTGGCTTATATTCCATAGGTCTTTCTTTGATAGTTCATATTATTCCAATCGGCTTGGCTTGGGTATTTTCTACCATTCCCTTCATATGTATTTCTTTTATAGAACTTAGGGGTTTTTGGTAGCTCTGTTTCTTCTTTCTGAGTATTTCTGTTTGGAGTTCTTTGAGGAACTCGGTTGGATTTCTTCTCATTTGTCCTCTCGGCAAACACTCAATGGCTATTTTCTTTTCCTTTATAACCAAGGCCAGTTTGTTTGTAATTGTGCTTTGGGATAAATGTGTGTGCACCATTTGGAGTTTTGGATTTTGAGATACTTCATTGCTAGAAGATCCTTTTTCCAAAATCACTTTTGGAGCTTGACATAGCACGGAGGAATTAAATCTAAGCTTTGTCTTGTCTCCACATTCTTTTTGACTCATAATAAGATCATCCAATGATTTAGATGCCTTAGTGAATGAGGCAATCACATTTTTGAGGTCATTTTCCCTCTTTTCTATAAGCGACTATTTACTGCTATTAGCTTAGCATTTTCGGTCTTTAAACTTTCATTCTCATCGGCTATTTGACTTAGAGTACTCGGCTCCTAGTCACCGTGAGTTTTAACTTTTGAGTAGGCTGTTTTCCTCATTTAGTAGTGTGTGTGAGGATTTAATGTGTTCAAAATCTTTCATCATTTTGCCTAATGAATCATAAAGATCGGTGGGTAATGAAGTGTGTGTGTCACGATCACTATCACTAGAATCGAGTGTGATGAGTTAGAGTGTACCTCATCTTCTCGGTCGGGTTGATCTTGTTCCTTGGCCATCAAAACGGATCAAGGCTTCTTCTTCGAGTCACTTGAGTAGTCGAACTTCACTACTCTCTCAGATCGAATCACCAAGTGTCTCTTGACTTGGTGTCTCGGCGATCTCTGCGACCAACATTGCCTTTTTCTTTTCTTGTCTTCTTTCTCTCAAGACCTTTCTTTCTTCTTCATTCCTGTATTTGTTGACTACGGGATATGGGCAATCAATGGCATAGTGACCTGGTTGTCTACGATTCCGGATAGATTTTCAACCTTTTGATCGACTCTTTCCATTCTTGGATTGTCGGCCCTTTGATATTGACTTTTTGATGCTCTGTTCTCTTGGTTGGCCTATCTTCCCTTGACTTGGAGGGAGCTGAGTGTCTTCGGAGGATTCGCCCTTGCCTCTCTTGTAGTTCTTATTGAAGAACTTATTAAACCTTTTGACCATCGGGGCTATTTCCTCTTGGTCAATGACTTAACTTTGACCTCGGCTCTCTTGCCATCCTTAACAATTAGAGCAATTTGTTTTGGGTACAACTTGTCTCTTCTGGTCTTTTCTTCTCGGCTCAAATTCGTAGGCTTTGAGATCCGAGAATAGCTCATGGTTGGATGTCTTGGATAGGTCCATGGAGTGTCTCAGGCCATGACTTTCATATCCCACTCGGTTGGGAGACTTCTTAGAATCTTCATACACATTTCATTCGTGTATATTCTTTTCCAAGTCACGAGATAGCTCGTTGGTAATTTACGTGAACCGAGCATCCGGTTGATCGGGGTCTCTCCTGATCATTTTGAAATTTTCAAATTTCTGACATACGATCATTTGATAATTTATTTTCCTTGATTTGCTCACGAGCCTTCACAAATCAATGTTAGCTTGTCCCCGATTTCTTTAGTCGTTTTGCATGATTTGACTTTATTGAACATGGCTTTGTCGAAGGTTTTGTAAAGAATATCCTTGGCCACATTGTCCAAGTTATATCTTTTTCTGTCATCATTTGTCCATTCAACTCTTGGTTTTCAACCATGGTGTCTGGAAACAACATCCTCTTCACCTTCAAAGCTCTCTCTTACAGTGTGTTCACTTTTAAAATTTGCGGTGGCCCATCCTCTATCACTATCCACATCTCATCATGTAATGCTGATAGATGAGCCTGCATGCGAATTTTCCAATCATCAAATTCTTCAATTGTGAACATAGGGATGCGTGTCAAATTTGCTTCCATGATAATAACTTTTAATGATAAAAAGAGTTTGAAGAACTTAAGTACTAAAACAGACTTTGAAAAATTTGGAGATCTAGTTCGAAGAACCGGTCACGGAAGGCTCAATGAACCAACCGCTCGATACCACTTGTAGGTCCCAAGGGGTGTGAGTGTAAGGTTTAGAAGGGGGTTGAATAAACCTTACCAACTTTTCGATTTAATCCTTTTAAATATTCGAGTTAATACTTCACACTGAGTCCTTGATGGACAACTAAGTTAGTTAATCGTGATTAGTTACTCAACGCACTGACTCGAGCTTTGTTGATAGAATAACTCACTTTGTTTTAACTAAAGACTTAACTCATTGTGATTTGTTTTTATTTGGAAGACTTTACACCCTTAACTTTGGTTTAGTACTTAGAGATTATCGGTGGATAGCAAATTTATCAATAGAGTTAAATAAATAAGATGCGAGGAATTAAAGTCTTTGAAATGTAAATGACACGATAAGTTTTTATAGAGGTTCGAAGATGGGGTAATTCTTCTACTCCTCTCTTCTCCAACTCTGGAGGAATCCACTAGGTATTGATCGATATACAAAGTGGTAAGTCTAGATACAAGTCTTGATCACACACGGTGACTTGATCCTTTGGGACTCGATCTGGAGATGCCTTGTCACGCAAGGCTTCTCGTGCGACTCGAGCTTCTTCACGGGGTAGCTGCCTTGCTACTACTGACCCACTTGCTCAAGCTCTTTGGATTTGATCACGAAGCCCTCCAAAAACTTGAGACTCGGGTTCGACCTTGAACCTTCCTACAATCCTCCGTGGAATGTAGACCCCTTGATTCTTCAACAATTTCCTCTTCAACTGATTGAAGTTATCTTTCCTTCACGGTGAGTGTTGGATTGATTTTCTTCGTAATGTAGGCTTGAGGATTAATCTTGAATGATTTGAGAATATTTTTGGTTCTGATTCAAATATTTACTTGAATGTTAGTGGTTGGGTAACCTTCTCTCGTAGTCATTCCTCGGCCTTTTATAGTGATCTTTCAAAAATCGCCCATTGAAGAGATAGGCTTATTTTTTAAAGTCACTTGTTGTCGTTGGCTTGTCTTGTTGTAGTCCTTGGAATTGCCACTTCCTCGTATGAATTGTTCTTGACTTTTTCGAGTTCGACATGGTGCGGTGTTTCCCATTGGTTCATTCATTTTGCACGCTTCTAGGGTCGAGCACTTCGAGAAAGGTAGTATGGAGGTATTACTTGTTTAAGTAATTCCCTTGATTTACGTGCAACGGATCTCTTCCAGATTATCTCGACTTGACCTTGCATTTCCTTGCTTTCCCCGAGGTGACTTAGAGTCAACTTCCAATCATTGGATGACTC
This sequence comes from Rehmannia glutinosa, assembly GCA_016081115.2. Classification (NCBI taxonomy): domain Eukaryota; kingdom Viridiplantae; phylum Streptophyta; class Magnoliopsida; order Lamiales; family Orobanchaceae; genus Rehmannia; species Rehmannia glutinosa. The sequence goes on from CM071935.1 coordinate 67,666,784, forward strand.
TTCTCATCACTTCAACTTGAGACTTGACTATCTTGAGTTGACTTGACCGATACTCTACTCACCGCATCTCGATTGCTCCTTGATCGAGTTCCCATCTTCTCTTCTTTGCCATACTCACTGTCTTGTCTTGAGTCTTCTCTTCTAGTCTCCGATTGTCTTCTTGCATGTTTAGGCATAGGCGACTTAACTCGGCTTGACCAGCCCATTTATTTATTACAATGCGGTTTATAACGAAAATGGGGTGCCAACTTCCTATTCTAAGTTTTACATGGCATTCATCAAAATCTAAACAATAAATTTCCCAACATCAATATTGAAACAAAACAAGTTGTCTGTGTTAAAAAGTTTATGGTGGTCAATAATATCATGAAATATAAAACAACAGTTGGAAAGCACAAGATTGCATTCGTGGTTAAAACACAACTGACTGAAATTTTTGATGAATCATTTCCACATATGATCTATGATTTCAAATCATTCAACATTTTTTTAGATGTAGACTCTATCAATGAGTACATATTAATCGGTAAAGTTCTATTTTCGAAATTAAATATTTTGTCTATTCAAGTTTATACAGTTATATACTAATATGTTACATTTTGAAGATGTGATTGGAAAATTAGCATCTAGATATCCTCCACGACGTAGGGATATTGATGGCCGACAAACAATTATGATTGATATTGTTTTGGAAGACATACGGTAATTGATTTCTGTCTCGATTACTGTATAATATTTCTTATATTATTTTTTAATAATTTTTAAAATTTTGACTTTGCAGTGGAAATATCTTGCATTGTACCTTATGGGGAGATTATGTTGATGCACTAACGAAGTATATGGAAAATACACGCGATGGTCCAATTATAATAATTCTACAAATGTGCCGGGCAAAAAAATTTAGGGAGCAGATCCGTGTATCTAATACTTTCCATGTCACGAAGGTTATAATAAATGAGGAAGTTGACGAAATAATTGATTTTCGTAGACGGTATGTATATTTCATAATTTAGTGTCAGTCTATAATGAAATAATTACTCTTAAGTTGTAATCTTTATATATATTACAAAATCAGTTTGATTGCTGAGGGAAATGCGATATCGTCAGTCAATCGTATATCATCAAATAATTTACTATAATTACGGAAGAACCAGAGAGTTCAAAGGACAGTTTCAGGACTATTGAAGAAATTATAGAAACTAAGGAAGTAAGAAACTTTATTATTGATATTATATTGTATTATTGTTCAATAATTGTTTCATTAACTGATTAATTTACTGAATAGGTTAGGAGTTTTTGGATTTCTGCAAAGATTGTTGCTAACGAATCTGGATTGGACTGGTGGTACATAGCATGCACAAAATGTTAAAAAAAAAACGACAAAAATCGCAGGTGAATTCTACTGTGAGAAATGCAATTTTAAGGACCTAATTGGCAGTATAAGGTATATCTTGACAATATTTTATATTTTAGAATGTGTTTTGATAGTCACTCCTAATATATATTAATTATTATTTAGGTACAAACTTCAAGTTCGTGTGGTAGATTACACAGAAAATGATGCATTTTTTATTTGGGATAGGGAGTGCATTGAGCTTATTGGTAAAACAGCCTCTGAACTAAAAGAAAGTTCAAATGAAGAGGTATTATTTTAATATTTGGATAAGATGCTATTCATGATTGACACCATATTGCATGTGTTTATAAACTGTTGTTTGCATATATAAGGAAGATAATTATGCCTATTTTAATAACTATATTTTATTTTTATCTTACTCTTAGACGATTCCAAAAGAAATTCAGGATTTGGTGGATAAGAAGCTTCTTTTTAAGGTTAAGATTAAGACAGGACAACATAGATTTTTTAGTGGAATTTTTCTTGTTACCAAGTTAACTACCGACAACGTAGTCATTGAAAATTATTACGGATTATGCAATGGGAGCCAACAATCCGACATGTTTACAAAGATGAAGAGTGCAGACTTTGATGGTGATGAGGTGTAACCTTTTAATATTTGTAGTATGATCATTTTTTGATTTTAAATTTTATTAACTTAGATTTCCTCCTAAATGTATCTATTGAATGTAGATAAATTCTTCTGAAGATGAGGTTACAAATTGGATTTGCTATTTGGATAGCACAAATTGGGGATGGGAAACTTGAGGAATCAAATGATGGATTTGCTACAATTGATATTCCTAATGAATTTCTATAGAAAGAATTTGATGATCCGATCGAAGCTTTTCTGAAAAGTACATATCCATCGTTTGGAAGTAATGATGATGATCCTCATATTTTAAACAAAGAGCTATATTAGCTCCAACTTTAGATGTCGTGCAATCGAAATGATTATATGGTTTCAATGCCGATTCGAGAAGGAGATTATATCTCGAGTTACGATTCTCCGTGCCATTTTGATAGAAATACTCATCTATTAAACGATGTTCATACTCTTGAATTTTTAAATGGAATTAAGTGCTCTGGAGTTCTGAATCACGAGATAAATTTGAAGGTTGGAACTCATGTTATGTTGTTACGTAACATAGATCATTCTCTTTGTTTATGTAATGGGACCAGATTGATTATTACAAAACTTGGAAATCCCATCTTGGAAGCACAAGTTCTTAACAGAGGCAATCTTGGTCATAAAGTTCTTATTCCAAGAATGTCATTGACTCCCTCAGATCCAAGACTTCCATTCAAATTTCAACGAAGACAATTTCTATTAACAGTGTCTTATGCAATGTCTATTAATAAGAGTCAGGGTCAATCTTTGTCGAATGTAGGGCTCCTTTTAAAAAAACTTGTGTTTAGTCATGGTCAACTGTATGTTGCTCTTTCTAGAGTAACTAATCCTAAGGGTCTTAAAATTTTAATATGTAGTGATAATAGTAATAGTGACCATTCAAGTTCAACAATCAATGTTGTATTCAAAGAAATTTTTCAAAACTTATAATAAATTTGTTTATTTGTTTTTAAATGTTTTCTTTCATATATTGTATTTTTACGTGTCATGATGTTTCAATCAAATTAATTCATAGTATCTCTTTCTCATATAGTTTGTTTTTCCATGTGCAATTATTTCATTGAAATGAATAAAATATTAATATAGCCAAGAATTAATATATAATCTATGCATCACATGAGTGGTATACTAGTATGTACTAAATAACACAATATTTTTGTGCATCGGTTAAAAAACCAAGTCAATGAGCCAACATGTATTTGGGCTTGCAGTGGCCCAAATGTCTCAAAAGTAAAATAGAAGAAAAATAAAATACAATTTCTACTTTTCATCTATGTTTTTATCAGGCCTAAAAATTTTGTAGGGAAGAACTAAATAAACTTTGTTTTTTTTTTGTATTAATGTTACAATGTTAAAATTATTAGAGGTTATTTAGGTTCCTCCCAAAGAAATTGAAAATCATAATTTGTTGGTTATGATGTTATATTTTGTTAGTATATATACCTAATGTTAAATTTCAGAATGCATGCCAATGATAATAAAACATACAAATAAAAAAACAAAATTGATGAATGATCGCATAACAGTCTTGGAAGTAGAAAAATAAAATGTGACTATTGTTCTAGAATGTAACAGTATCATAAAACATTCAAAATATATTTCCAACAAACCAAACAATTCACATTTTTTCTTAATTCACATCAATCTTCAAAAGCTTATCATTTGTAGTGGAAGAGAAATGACAACTGACCTGATAAGAGACCTCTACAAACTCATTTCCTGCCCAACTTCACCTGAAATGATGAAGAAGAAAAATACCTAATTATTGTTTTCAGCTTTTGTTCCCTTCAGAGATGAAAAAAACACGATTCTTGTTAAATTAGACAACAAAAATCAAAACAAAAAATTAAGATATTGTAAGGAAAATCGTGAAATAAAAAATATATACCTCATTATTTTTTCAGCTTCTGATACCTTCATTAATGAAAAAAATCAGAACATTATTAAATTAAATAAAAACTATTAAAACAAAAAATTATAGCTACATATTTTATGAAAATTAATATACCTATGATTGGATTTTTTATTAAACACTAGTATTTCACCCGTACGATGCATAGAGTGTATATTAAGATTTCTTTTATATTTTTTTGGAAATTCAAATTAGTAGAATCTATTTAAAAAATACAATAAAAAAAGAAATAAATTATTCATAAAATTTTGGATGAATATAAGGTTATAAAAACACATTCCAAAAACAATTCTTTGTTTACGGTCCTGCATATTTTTGATTATTTTTATTTTTTTTGTTTTGTTTTTTCGTTTCTTGTATTGCTTTATATGTTATATATGTTATTTTGATGTTTTTTAAATTTGTTTTTTGTTGTTTCTCTGTTGTTTCGATGTTTCAAAATAACTTTTACCTATTTTTTATGTTGTTTTTTATTCATATATTATTTTGTACATTATTTTTATTTGTTTCGGTGTTGTTCTATAATATTTTTAATGTTATTCTAATAATTTTTTTGTTGTTTACATGTAGTGTTCAATGTGTAAAAACAATTTTTACCTATTTATAAGCTCTTTTTATTTATGTGGTATTTTTAATTTTTTTTACGTTGTTGCTGGGTTGTTTTCATACCCTTTTAATGTTGTTTCGATGTTTCTTTGTTGTTTCCATGTAGTTTTCGATGTTTAAATACAAATTTTACCTATTTGTAACTCTTTTTCCATACTCTTTTTGTTCATATGGTGTTTTCTATATTGTTTCCTGGTTGTTTCCATGTTTTTTATGTTTTCATGCATTGGATCAAAAAATAAATTGTGTTTTTTATTCATGTTGTTTCCATAATATTTTTAATTTGTTTGGTTTTGATATATGTTGTTTTATGTGTATATTTCTTGATTTTTTTATAAGACTTCGAGTATAAAATGGATTATCTAACGGGGACAAAATTTATTTTTCAATTGAAATTTTATTAAAAGAAACATGTTTGAAACATGTTAGAAATAATCTTAAAACAAAGCGTAAAAAAGTCCAAAAATTTTGGCGGGAGCATAAAGTTGTGTAAAAAAAGGGCAGGAATGTAAATTTGGGTAAAATAGTACCAGGAAGCGTAAAAAACTGACATTATCTCTAAAAAGTGGGACATTATATGTCAATTGCCCTCCAAAATATACAAAATGAAGGCCCAATGAACTCATGGTCAGACCAATAATTTCAGCCATTTTAGTTGGGCTGAAAATCACACATAAGGATTGATTGCCCAAACCCAAAAGATAAAATAAAGAAAGAGAACAACAATTAATAAAAAAACCTACCACATTAAACAACATACCGGGCGGTCCTGGGGCGATTGAGGTGGTACCGCCACACAGGGGCCCCCGTCGGCAAGGGCCCCCGGAGAGTTTTTTTTTAAAAATATTTGTGTATATATATTTCTTATGGTCAAGTAAAAATAATATTAAAATGCAATTTGGCCTAGTGGTAGCGAGTGAATTTTGCACTTTCGAGGTCCCTATATCGGTTCCAGGCCAAAGCTATTAATTATTAGCTGTTTTTCCCCCTTTCTCTCTTAGCTGTTTGTTTGTATTTTTTTTTTCACTTTGCAAAACAGAAAAAAGTAATTGAAGAATCAAAGATCTCACACTTTAAGCCTCATTCCTCAGCCATTTCTCCATATTAGCATTTTTTTTGTCTTTTTTCTATAGTAATTATATTAAACGAATTTTTTCTGCAATATATTTTAGTAACACCGAATTTAAAGTTAAGAGTATGATATTTTGTTATTAAATATCTTATGTTATATGTTAAATCAATCAAATTACATTATAACATTGATTTTATTTTTTTTGTAACATTTTTTTTATGTAAACACAAGGGCCCCCTTTTTTTGTTTCGCTCCAGGCCCCTCGAACTAGGACCGACTCTGCAACACACATAGAGTTGTGTTGGTTCAAAGATTATGGAGTCCGCCGCCCTGTTTCAAATTTCTTGAGAGGTGATTTTTGAGGGATTCTTCATTATCTAATAGATTGTTGTGACGTTTTATTTTCTTTATACACCTATTTTTTTGTTTTTAGCATTTTCTAAGTTCGAAAATACTATTTTTTTTCAGAATAAAAATACTGTTTTCATTTATTGAATCCTCAACTCTGTTTTCATCTCCAACAGTAGCAGTTGATAGAATTGATCTTCTTCTGCTACATGAGATCTTTCCTTTTTTTTTTCCTGGGAAAAATGATTTTGTCTTCATTTCCTGGATATTGTTCTCATGTACTAATGTGAAAAATTATTCTTCATTTTCGTAATGATCTCACTTTTGGCTATTTCTCAATCGATATGCCAACTCATGTTGAAATTTCCTGGATATTGTTCTCAATAGTCAATACTAATGTGAAAAATTATTCTTCATTTTCGTAGTGATCTCACTTTTGGTATTTTTGTTGGCTTTGGCTTCTTCTGGCTTCATCAAAGTGTAGAAAGGCGGTGGAAAGGCCACTTTGATCTCCTAGACAGAGGATTGTAAGTAATGTAACTTCTTTGTGTAATATATTTCAATTAAATCGTCCAAGTAAATAAAAAATTCGCCATTTAAAACAAAATATACTTAGAGCATTTGAGTTGCCATACAAATGAATGTTTTGGACTACCAATCCAATGATGTAGGATTTAACATCCTTCACCAAACATGGTCTGTAAATTTATTGTTTGTAATCTTCGTTAGTTGTGTTGCATTTTGGTTTATTACTTATGTATTAAGAATCCTAGAATAGTCTGTAAATTAACAATAGAAACATAATATTCAATGTATTTTTTTTTTTTTTGCGTTTTTTAAAGACTTTCCAGAATTGGAAGCTTTTTATGTTTTTATGTTATCAATAAAAAAATCTTGGTTGATTCAATTTCAAAATTTAAATTATTCATTGTTAGTTATTTAAGAAACCGAAATTTAATTATAACTTAAAAAACAAAATATTTAATTCTCTTTTTTGTATTCCAAGACAACATAACACTCGATATTAATTAGAAAACATGTTGGTTTCTATTTCAAACACACCAAGGAAGAGGTAATATATTAATAACTGAGAAATGATTCCTAGGCAACCAAAGTAGGAGAAGTAGAAGATTCAGCAATTGGTGAAGGGGAGGGAGAGTTATTGAACACAACAGGAGTATCTATTGCCATTTTAGTAGATAAAAATCAGAGGCGTAGCAGAAAGAGAGGTAAAAAGGATCAACTCGTTAGAGTGAACCAACTGATACCATATAAGAGAATAATTCCGCAGAACAATGAGTACATTTGTATTTCTAATACAGGTACAGAGGTAAGCAATTTGAATTTAAAACTACAACTAATATCCTATAAATGTGAATAACGTGACTCCCAATATCAGTTCAAACCCGTGGCAATTTGTCCTAAAGTTTTTCTCTCTTTTGGGAAAAGCTTTTAGCGCACGGTCTTGGGTTCCACCCAAGAAATGTAAACACTTTCCCCAAAATCACGTTTTGTCCCCCACGCTCGCCGTCTCCTCTTTTCCCTCCATCGCCTTCCCCCGCCGGAACTGACCTCGACGGAACCCGTTGGAGAAACCCCGCTGCGCGCCGTCTGGATACCCCACACCCTGTCCCCTCCCCCGCCTTCTTCGCATATTCGCTTATCCCGACATTTATTCCTTATTCTTCTCTCTTGTCTTTCTCGCTATCATCTCACCTTTTTCCTATCTGTTTTTAACTGTCTCTTTCCCCTGCTCCCCCCTCTAACTTTCTCTGCTTTCCTCTGTTTTCTTTGCAGGCCTCCAAGACCAGGTTGGGTGTGCTCATCTGCTCGCTCTCTGACAAAGTGACCCTTCATCAGTTAATCTTGAGCTACTGGCTGCACATATGGAGGAATCCTTGGACCAACTTTATGCTCGTCTCTCCCTAGCTGAAGAGGAGAAAACCACTCTTGACGCCGATATTATTCAGATCCCCTCTTCGAACTTGACGAACTCCCTTGTGGGAAAAATACTAGCCCCACGGACCTTTGGCATCGATCAGATCTCCTTGATATTTCGGAAGCTTTGGAACCCAAAAGGAACTTTCTTCTGCAAGATATTACATGATAATGTGGTGCTTTTCTCCTTCGGTGACATTGTTGACATGAAACGAGTCCAGTTAGGCGCCCCATGGCTCCTAGACAAATACCTCATGCTGCTTGAGGAGGCACGAGCCGACATGGTGATATCCCAGCTCAACTTCACCATGTCTCCATTCTGGATCCAGATCCACGACCTCCCCCTTGGGCTTATGAACAAAGATTTCGCTAAAGTTGCTGGTAACTCCATTGGCACCCTCCTCGACGTCGACAATGACGCCTCCGGGTCGGTCGTCGGGAAGTTCCTTCGCATCCGCTGCACTATTGATATCTCCAAGCCTCTCCGTCGTGTCGTCACATTACATTTTCAAGGCCAGAAACTTCTTGCTCCACTAAAGTATGAGCGCCTCCCGGACTTCTGTTTCTTCTGTCACACCACCAAGGAATGCGACATCCGTATCATTAACGCCCCGCATCAGAACGATAACTTCGAATTTGGTAACTGGCTTCGTGTCACTTCTACCATCAACCCTTTCTCTTCCAACAGAAGAACTCCCAATCCCCACAATGACTCTCCATCGTCTTCACAAAAACCACCCTCTACTGTTCTCCACCAACACAAAAATACTCTTACCATCTCCCGCCCCCTCATACCCAAAATCTCCAACTCCACAATCACCCCCTCCCTAACCAGCCTACTTCCCATAATGAACCCCCCTCCGCATCCATAGCAGCTTCACCCCCTCCGCCAACACTACTCACTACACTCCTTCCGCCAAGCCACACCACCACCACCACAGCTATCATCACCACCGCCCCACCTCAGCTCTATAACCATATACATACCCCCACCGATACGCAACCACAGCAAGACAACCCGCCTCCCCCATCTCCCACCTTCTCCCCCCTCCAACCTCAAGCACAAACACCCAAACACTTGGAAACAATTTTTCCATCCCCCTCATCCAATCTCACCAGTCCCTTCCTCGTCCATGTTCCCATGCAACTCGACACCCCCGCTCGCAAAATAGCCCGCAAATACCAAAAACTCCGAAATAAAGCTACCCTTAATATTTCCCCTCCTACATCATCGTCCAGCCGCACTAAACGCAAACTCCACGTCTCAGGCTTCTCAAACTACCCTATGGAACATATTGATGTGGAGATTATTGGCAAAAAAACCAAAACTCTCGACCCCACCCCTCCTGGGAACCCAAACACTGACATCCCTTCTACCTCACACTGCCTTGATCCAACGGTGGAGGTTGGCACGGTCGGCCAACCCCGCCGACCCCAATGAATATCTTAAGTTGGAATTGTCGGGGGCTTGGGAACCCCCGGACAATTCGGGAACTTCGCGAACTTATTCGCATCAAGTCGCCCCACTTGGTTTTTTTATGCGAAACAAAAAGCAACCACTCATCGATCGACAAGTTAAAAAACAGTCTTAACCTTCATGGTATTTCTGTCGAATCCAATGGGCGATCGGGCGGCCTTGCTCTCCTTTGGCGTAAGAACATCCAAGTGTCTCTCCGTGTTTTCTCCTCCCACTTCATCGATGTTAATTGCACCACCTCAAATACTACAGTCCGAATCACCGGCGTCTATGGAGAACCGAATGTCTCCCGACGTAGGAATTTTTGGAATTTCTTTAAAAGTATCTCTTCTGCTGACCCGTCCCCTTGGGTTTGCTTTGGCGATTTCAATGAAGTCTTATCTCAATCGAATTACTTAGATGGACTCCCCGACGACGGCAAATTAATTGTTTCCGTGAAGCTCTCAACCACTGCGGCCTTTCCGACATGGGCTTCAGAGGCTCGAATTTTACCTGGCAACGCCTCTCGATCCACCCTTTCACACAACAAGCTCGCCTCGACCGTTGTGTTGGTAATGGCTCTCTCCACACGCTCTTCCCCTGGCACTCTATCGACCATATCCCTGCTATTTCCTCCGACCACCAAGCCCTCTTTATCCAACTCAACACTACCCCCCCCGCACCATTACCGGCAACGCAGAAAACTCCCATGGCGTTTCGAGGCCTGTTGGGTGAAGTCCAAGGAATGTGAGAAAATTATCAAGGATAGTTGGATAGCCAATCCCAACTCTCTGCCCAATAAAATCAAAGAGTGTTCCGAGAACCTCCACAATTGGAGTAGAACTGAAGTGGGTTGTCTCACAAAACGCATCTCTAAGGTGAAGAATCATATTGCAACCCTCAAAAAGAAAGTAATCACTGAAGAAATCAAACGTGAGATACATGAGCAATCCAAACTGTATGATTTTCTTCTCGAACAAAATGACATTAAATGGAAACAAAGGGCGAAACAACATTGGTACAAAGAAGGAGACCGTAACACTTCGTATTTCCACCGGTTTGCCTCGATTAGGCGGGACATTAATCACATTTCTTACCTGAAGGACTCAAACGGACAGGCCCACTCAGACGATCCCTCCATCGAAAGAATTATCAGGGATTACTTTGAAAACATCTTTGCCTCATCCTATCCCTCCAACTCGGACCTGCAGCCTGTGCTCAAGAGAATCAGACCAAGGGTCACTGCGTCCATGAACACTCAGATGACTCAACCCTACTCGGCCAACGAGGTCCGCAAGGCCCTCAAGGAAATGCACCCTTTCAAGTCCCCAGGTCCAGACGGCATGAGCCCAGTTTTTTATCAAAAATTCTGGCACATCGTAGGTAACGACGTCACCAACACTGTGTTAAATTTCTTAAATAACCTGGATATTTCTCACATTTCTAATTTTACCCATATTGTGCTTATCCCAAAACTGAAAAAAGCTGACATTCTCACCCAATTCCGCCCCATTAGTCTCTGTAATGTTGTCTACAAACTAGCCTCGAAATGCATTGCGAATCGTATTCAATATTTTCTCCCTGATATTATTTCTGAGTCCCAATCGGCCTTCATCCCAGGCCGTTTAATCACGGATAACATTCTTCTTGCGTACGAAACCCACCATTTTATGCGCTCCAAAACATCGAGCTCCCGCGGACTTATGTCTGTTAAGCTTGACATGAGCAAAGCATTTGATCGGGTCGAATGGCCCTTCCTCCTTGCTGTTTTAAAAGCCCTTGGTTTTGACGACGCCGTCATACACCTCATCCATTTATGCATCTCATCCACTGCTTTCTCATTTTTACTAAATGGAAAAGAATTTGGTAACCTCACCCCCCACAGAGGAATCCGTCAAGGAGACCCCCTCTCCCCGTATCTCTTTATTTTTTGCTCGGAAGTTTTCTCTTGCCTCTTGCAGGACTTGCAGCTCAGTGGAAAGATCCATGGAGTGTCCGTATGCAAGCAAGCGCCACATATTTCTCACCTCTTTTTCGCGGACGACACTCTTCTTTTTGGCCACGCCACCGTTGACGAAGCTCGCCACTTAAAATATGCAATCCGTCTTTACGAAAAAGTCTCGGGACAGCAAATTAATATTGTGAAATCAGGTGTCTACTTCAGCCCAAACACTAAACCTGATACAATCAACTCCATTTTGCAAATCCTGGGAATGATTCAAGTCGATAGCCATGGCAAATACCTTGGCCTCCCCTCCGTTATTGGCAAGAGCAAGAGAGATGTTTTCGCGTGTATCAAAGACAGAGTCTGGACTAGAATAGAAGGATGGAAGGAGAAGCAGCTCTCACAGGCCGGCAAGGAAATTATTATAAAATCAGTAATCCAATCTATTCCGACATTTGTTATGTCTTGCTTCAAACTCCCGGACTCCCTCCTTGACGACCTCCAAAAAATGACAGCGGCATATTGGTGGGGATCCTCCACTGACCAGAAAAAATTACATTGGATCTCATGGGATACCCTTTCAGTCAGCAAACCTAAGGGTGGCTTCGGTTTCAGAAATCTCCGGGCGTTCAACATGGCGATGCTTAGTAAACAAGCTTGGAGATTGCTCACTACCCCTTTTTCTCTCTTAGCCCGTGTCTTCAAAGCGAAATACTACCCGGACTGCGATTTTATGCATGCATCACTCGGCCCCCGACCTTCTTGGTCTTGGCGTAGTATTTTCGAGGCCAAACCCCTCCTCCGCCTCGGCGCGCGGCGCCTCATTCGGTCTGGCACATCTACCAGAATTTGGATCGACCCGTGGATCCCAGGCTCCTCATCTTTCTATCCTCGTACACCTCCCAACACTCTTCATGAGAATGCTCTGGTTTCCTCGCTCATTGACGAGGCCACCAAAAACTGGAATGTAGCTTTGATTAAAAGGATTTTCTCCCCCGATGATGTCAAGGATATTCTCTCTATTTCCTTACCTACGACCTCCTGTTGTGATTTATGGAGCTGGCATCTTAATAAAAATGGCAAACACTCCGTACGCACAGCCTACCACGCCTGGCTTGAATCTGATTCCTCCCCGCTTCGCTCCCCCCCGGGCGCTAGCTCCAGCAATGGGCCCAATCCATTATGGAAACGCCTTTGGAAACTCAATATTCAACCCAAGATTAAAAACTTCCTTTGGCGGCTGCAACCTAAGGCCATTGCAACTTCGAGAATTTAGCCCCACGGGGTCTCGAACCCCACACCTTGCCCTATCTCCAATCCCCGACTCCTCGGCCCATGTTTTCTTCCTCTCCCCTTTGCCACCGATGTTTGGAACCGCTACTGACTCCTCGAATTTTTTGCGCTATCAACAAAGAATCATGGAATTTATGGCTCCAAGAACTTCGTTATCGCGGGGCGGCCTTCCCATCGAACTCATCTCTCGTGGTATGTGCATTAATATGGTTCCATAGAAACAAATGTAAATTTGAGAAGACGCTCCCGACCCATGCTCCTCGTTCTCACAAACCATCACTATGATTAAAAATTTCAATGAGGCGCACTCTTGGCCAACGCTTCTCCCGCATCTCACTTGATCATCCTCTCGGCGGAGAACCCCACCGCCCGAGAATCTTTTTCGATAGAGCCATCTCCCCCCCCGACGCGTCTCGCAGGCATCGGGGTGGTCGTCTTTGATGAGACCGGCAATTTCACATTTGGCCTCTCCAAGCAAATTCTCGATATCTCGACCCGAATTAGCGGAATTTCTCGCTCTTAAGGAGGCACTCGAAACAAAGAAACGACTTAATTTACCCAAAGCCTCCATCATTGGCGATGCGGCATCGACGGTATCCTCACGCCCACGGAGGCGTCCCGTCCCATTGCATTTTGCGCTTTCCACATTTGAAGAAGTCACTTCCACAAGAAATTCTTCTCCAATTTGTGCTTTCTTTGGACTCGTAGAGAACGTCGAATCTCCTTGCTCATGAATTTGCTTTCTTTGCTAAGTCTATGGACAATTGTATTCACACTTGGGATTGCATCCCCCCCTCGTTTGTTCATTCGCAGCTGGACGTTTTCCAGCAAATCTAATGAAACTTTCTCTTCAAAAAAAAAAAATATCCTATAAATGTGGAACAGAATTAGATAAGCAACAAAGCATGCATATTTGCAACAGACTTGTAATTCAAATATCATATGCTACAACATTAAAGTTGACTGAGTCTTGTTACATCCCATTCCCTTAATTGTAAGCTTGTTGCTTATTATTTTTATTGGGACGATCGATCATTTGACCCAATTGAGATCCCATATTATATTTGGTGTTTTATCTTATATTTTATTGGTATTAATTAGTATTGTAAAAATCGCCGGCCACCGAGGCGCTCCTATGCCGAACCGACTTTGCCAAAATTGGTGCAAAAAAATATTTTGGCCGAAAATCGTCCTAGGCGCCCACCTAGGTTGCCAAAAGTCAGGTCTAGAGCTTGCCTTAGCGCGCGCCAAGACGGTCTAGGCGGCAAATATTGGCCGGAAAAATCAGTGAGGAATAAAAAATGTATAGTAAAAAAAGAAATAAATAGTACTATTTCTAGGTGTCATCTAGGCGGATTAGACGTTGGGCTGCCGCCCCACTAACGCCTAGCAATTGCTGCATCGTTGGACTAACTACATACATATTTATATCACAATGATTATTTATAGTAGACCATCATAAGAAAATTCAGTCCGAATCTCGTATATTATTGTTTTAATACACCAAAGGAATATCATGTGCATATATATCATGTTAAACACGTGGCATTTACCTTATCCACTAAAAAGAGATGAAACGCCCGCTAATGGATAAAAGATCCAAAATTAGGTAAATTAGAAAAAGGGCAAATGAACTACACAATCCAAAGATCTATTTTTTTCTTTTATGGCATTTCATTTGGTGCATTTGAATAAAACAAATGAATATCACGTGAAATGAATATCCCGTGAATAATAATGACGTTATCTTATACATGTGATATTTAACTAGTCTATTAAAACAAACGATGAAAACAAAATGGAACATAATATCTCGAATTGAATAATACACCATTCATTCAAATATATATATATATTCAATTCTTATTAAAAATATGAAATTAAGTACACTTTTAAAGGAACCAAAAAGGCTTATACACAAATTCCTATCACATATAAATTTCTTCAAAACTCCAAAATTTAGATTTTGTTTTTACAATATTTTTGGGGTTTTTAATAGAAAATTGTAGTTTAGGGATTTTATTACAAAAATATGGTGGGTTTGGGGGCTTTAATTTTTTAAAGTTGGAAGCTTAGTCGTTGATCACAATCACGACCAAACAATTTTTTTTTTTTATTTTAAAAAAACTCTCTCTAGTCGTTATTAAATAACGATTGGAATAAAAAAACAATTTTTTTAAAAAAACCCACTCCAGTCGTTATTACAAATAACGACTGGAATAAATTTTTTTTTTAATAAAACCCACTCTTCAAATTAAAAAGCTACACTCAGTAGGAAAAGACACACACACAAAAACCGAGGGAAAGCTGGAACACATGGAAAATGCGTTTCATCCTACTTCTCTTCCTCATTTTCCATCTCCACCACCGCAGTTCCGCCGCCGCTATTGGCCGAACCGGGTGCCGGAATACCGCGCATTGCTATCCATAAAAGCCGCCATCACCGATGACCCGCAATCCGCCCTGGCATCGTGGAACGCCACCACCAACCACCGCACGTGGCGGGGAGTCACGTGCGATCCCCTACCGCACGACGTTTTGGCTATCGACATCTCGGAACTCGCCTCACCGCATTTTATCACCTGGCGTTGGCCACCTCCGGTTCCTCGTTAACTTCTCCGCCGCCGGCAACTCCCTCTCCGGCCCCGTCCCGCCCCAAATCCCCGGTTATGAACAGAGGCTCTTCGCATGATCACGGGTTTAATGCTGAGATTCAAACTCTGGGCAGGATTAGGCATAGGCACATTGTTAGATTATTGGGTTTTTGTTCGAATCATGAGACGAATCTTTTGGTTTATGAATATATGCCTAATGGTAGTTTAGGGGAGATGCTTCATCGCAAGAAAGGAGGCCATTTGCATTGGGATACTAGGTATAAGATTGTTGGAGTCTGCAAAAGGTCTTTGTTATCTTCATCATGATTGCTCACCGTTGATCGTTTATCGTGATGTTAAATCGAACAATATTCTCTTGGATTCGGGTTTAGAAGCTCATGTTTTTTAAAAAATTGTTTTTTTATTCCATTTTGAAAAAAATAATATTCCAACGACTAAGCTTTAGTCGTGATACAATCAATGACCAACTTTAAAAAATTAAAGCCCCCAACCCACCATATTTTTGTAATAAAATCCCTAAACTACAATTTTTGTTTGTCCAGTGGGGTTTATTAATTTTTTTATTCAAAAATGCCATTAAGTTAAAAGACTATAATACCCTTACTAAAAGCCAAGTTCTAAATACAAGTAATCTCTAAATACACCCACATCATTCACTTTTTTTAAAAAATTGTTTTTTTATTCAAACCCTAGTTGTTATTTGTAATAACCCCATATGGGAGTTCTTAGTTTTAAAAAAAAAAAAATTGTTTGGTCGTGATTGTGATCAACAAAAAATAAGCTTTAGTCGTTGATACAATCAATGACCAACTTTAAAAAATTAAAGCCCCCAACCCACCATATTTTTGTAATAAAATCCTAAACTACAATTTTCTGTTAAAAACCCATATTTTTGTCCAGTAAATTAATAAATATACAGTATATGCATGAAATGAAATGATCAAGCATTATTGGTGGTGTTATGGTGGGCATACTTACGTTTGATTCAAAATTTTAAATTCAAGAGAAATAATCCTAATTTGTTCATTCATACTTTCTTTTTATTCATTCAAGTTCTCTTCAATTTCACCAGAAATTCCTTTGTCAGTTCTTGTCACCACTCTACCCCTTCGAATGGTCCAATGCTTCAGAACTTTGCTCGATAATTGCAGTTCTTGGTCACAACTGAAGCAAATCCATGGCTTGCTGACTTCCTCAGGCCTCTCCAAAAACGACCCATTTGCCTGGAAAATTCTTTCCTTCGCTGCAACTACTGCTTCCTTCGACATCGACTATGCTCACCGCTTTTTCCTTCAGCTCCCCAACCCGACACTCTTTCATTACAACGCGGTCATAAGGGGCTTTTCGAACAGCAAAAACCCGATCAAATGCATTCACATATTTGCCCAAATGTTGCTGAATGGTGTTGTCCCCGACTATCTGACTTACCCTTTCCTTGCTAAGGCTTCAGCTCGGCTTTCGGATCCAAAACTTGGAGGATGTATTCATGGACGTGTGTTGAGAAGTGGGTTCGCGTCTGACATTTTTATTTCTAATTCCTTGATCCACATGTATGGTTCTTCTTGTGAAATAGAATGCGCAAGGAAGATGTTCGATGAAATGCCGATTAGGAATTTGGTTTCGTGGAACTCTATGTTGGATGGATATGCCAAATGTAGGGATGTGGTTTTGATGAGGGAGGTGTTTGATATGATGCCTGAGAGAGATGTTGTGTCATGGAGTGCTTTGGTTGATGGGTATGTCAAGGACGGCAATTACACGGAGGCATTGGCGGTGTTTGGTAAAATGACAGTCGAGGGGCCAAAGGCAAACGAGGTGACTATGGTTAGCGTTTTATGTGCTTGTTCCCACTTGGGTTCACTTGAGCAAGGTAGGGTGATGCACCGATATATAGTCGAAAATGGGTTGCCTTTAACTCTCGTATTGAGGACGTCCCTAGTCGACATGTACGCGAAATGTGGTGCAATTGAGGAGGCGTTAGTCGTGTTTCGTGAGGTTTCAACAAGAAAAACGGACGTTCTTATATGGAACGCTATGATCGGAGGGCTTGCTACTCATGGATTCACATCGAAGGCACTAGAGATCTATGTTGAAATGCAGAATTTAGGAATCAAACCGGACGAGATCACTTACTTGTGTCTACTGAGCGCCTGTGCCCACGGAGGACTTGTGAAGGAGGCTTGGAAATATTTCGACTGCATCACCAAGGACGGAATGGTGCCAAAGAGCGAGCATTATGCGTGCATGATCGATGTTCTAGCTCGTGCAGGTCGTTTGACGGAAGCATATCAGTTCGTGTCTCAAATGCCAGTCGAACCTACGGCTTCCATGTTGGGTGCTTTATTCAATGGCTGTATAAATCATAGAAAGCTGGATCTTGCGGAGATAGTGGGAAAAAGGCTTATTGATTTGGATCCCAGTCATGATGGTAGATATATCGGACTATCGAACGTTTATGCAGTTATAAGGCGTTGGGACGAAGCAAGAAGCACGAGAAAAGCGATGGAGTCGAGAGGAGTGAGGAAGTTTCCTGGATATAGCTATGTGGAGGTTTTTGGAACCCTTCATAGATTTATTGCTCATGATAAGGCACATTCTGAATCACAAGAAATTTATTTGATGTTAAATGTAATTGTGCAACAGATGAAATTGAGAACAGATCCTGAAACACAAGAAATAAAGGCTGAGGATGATAAATAGTTCCTGGATATATAGTCATTGTGTGTGTGATTTCTGCAATCTAGTTGTTTAAATGTTAATGTGAGCAATGTGCTTACATGCTCGAGATGAAACAATTTAAACATGGGATAGTTACAAAAATTACATCTGAAGTTTAGTATTATTCCCAAAAAAACGCACTCATATAGGATGAAACCTGGATCAATCACCCTGACAACACAAACTAGACAACACAAACTAAACTGGTTATCATTTAAAATCATAAATATCCTGAATTCTCATACTTATAATTGGGTGTCACTTAAATACATAACATATCCAGTTGGAGCTTTGGCAACTTCTGCAATTTTCATTATCAATTCATACTTAGGATTTTCATTATCAATTTTTATAAATACAAATATATATAGTCATTATCACTTAGAATCATAATTCTTTCACTTATTTGTCTGACTGACCGATTGCTCTTAGAATGGTGTATAATGTTTTGATCTTCATTCAAGCAAAACAAAAATAACAAAATAAAAATATATTTTTTACGGAAAGAGTAATCCAAGTTCAAAAGACATTTTCTTCAAATGCCAATCCTTAGGCCATTTTAGATGACTGAATCAAACATAAATATGCCATCTCTCATCTATTATGTAACTAAGTAATTACATAAATACATCAATATTAATATTATTCATAGTAAATCGTCATAAGTAAAGTAGGAGAAAGGGCAAATAAACAATAGGAGTACATCATTTCTTCATTGACTTTATTTTCTCATTAAAAATAACTGAAATTGAATACAACTTTAAAAAGGAACCAAAACGGCATATACATAAATACATATCACAAATCAATTTCTTCAAAACTCCAAAATTTAGATTTTCTTTTTTTTTTTTACATCATGGATCTTCAAAAAGTATATATACAGTATATGCATAAAATGATCAAGCATTATTGGTGGTGTTATGGTGAGCAAGACCAACTGCATCATCCGGAATATACTTTCCCCAGAACCAATGACTTTTCCAAACTCTATTCATCTCTTCAATCGGCACATTCTTCGTCTCCGGCACAAAAAAGTAGACGAATGCCGTCATTGTCACCACCCATCCTCCGAAAAAGAAGAAAAGCCCGAACTTCAAATGGCAAAGCATCGACAGAAATAGTTGTCCGATGATGAAAGTGAAAAACATATTGACAGACACGTTGATAGATTGCCCCGCAGATCGGGTTTCCAGGGGATGTATTTCACTCGGCACCAACCATCCCAACGGGCCCCATGACCAGGCGAACGCCGCCACGTAAACGCAAATCAGTGCCAGGGCCAAATTCCCAGTTCCCTTGCTGAAACTCCCAGTTCCTGAAACTCCGAAAACTGAGGCTACCAGAGCACCAACACCAATCTGGCAGATTATCATCTGAATTCCACCTTCCAGGAACAAAACCCTTCTCCCGAACTTGTCGACGGTGAAAATCGAAACGAACGTTGCCAAAACGTTTACCATGCCCGTCACGACAGCGGACATGAGCGAGGCATCGTCTCCAAATCCCAATGTCTTGAAAAGCACTGGAGCGTAGAACATAATCACGTTGATCCCCGTAAATTGCTGGAAAAATGGGATCAAAGAAGTGATCACAAGTTGTGGTCTGTATTTTCTCTCCAGGATCGTCTTCAATGGCTGCTCCACTTGTCGCGAAACTTCGCTCGCCTCCACTAGGTCGGCGAACTCCTCGTCCACCTCAGACGTGCCCCGAATTTTCTCTAGCATCGCACGGGCATTTTCCTTCTGCCCTCTTTCGATCAGGGAGTTGGGAGTGTCGGGAAGGAAAACTGCACCTATAGTCATGATCAAAGCTGGGACAGCTGCCAGAGCCAGGGAAATTCTCCACCCATTCTCCCTCATCTTTGATGTTCCGTAGTTTACCAGACTAGCTGCCAAAATGCCGATGGTGATGGCCATCTGGAAACCTATGTTCAAAGCACCTCTGAGTTTGGGAGGCGCCATTTCTGACAAATAAACAGGGACCGACTGGTTGGCGTAACCAATGCCCACACCGAGAAGGATACGACCGATGATGAGCATACTGACATTCATAGCAGCGCCATTCAGCACAGCCCCGATCAAGAAGATTACGCCTCCGACGGTCATGGAGATTTTCCTCCCAAATTTTCTTGTCGTGGCCGAGGCAAAGAAGGAAGCTATGAGAGCCGCCAGATAAAGGGACGACGTGAAGAGGGTTAGAAGGTGGTTCTCAAATTTGCAGTATTGGCTGTCGTGGCCCGTTGTGTTTTTCTCCTTAGCGTAAACTGAAGGGAAGAATTTCAGCAAGAACTCATCCATGGACGTAACTCCTCCTGCAAAATCAAGTAAAGGAAACAAATTAATTATGAGAAAATGGAAATTGATTACACAATTTTGTATATTGCAACTTCTATCAGATATACAATATTACCAACCTGAGATACCAATGTCGTAGCCAAAAATGAGGCCACCGGTTGCGGCAACAACACAAGCAATGACGACGAATGGAGTAACACGGGCCTCATACTGTTTTCCACCTGATCCAGGAACAATACCTCCTCCCACTGCCATCTTATTAATCCTTATTTACTTTATTTTACATATAAGAGGTTAGTGAAAATGTAAAAATCATGCAAAGGAAAGTGCAAAGGAAAAAGAGAAATTATGAACAAACTAATCCCTTTTCTTTCTTTCCCTTGCAGATTATACGAGTATCTGCTAATCCTCCTCTGTAATATTCTGCTTCACAATTATCCTGGAAAGGGTATTTATATACAGACAAAATGTTGAAAATAGGCTAACCATGAACCAAGGACTGGACATGCATGTTTTTCTCTGTTTTATCATTCAAATACTAGAAAATTGGTTGTTCCATGAAAATAGGGTTCTCAATAGAAAATAGGTTGATCCATGAAAATAGGTGTAGTAGTACGTTGAATGCCTTTCTTGCCAGCTAATGAATGACCCTGCACCAGTGATTCAATATTTCAATGGTTGAAGAAGAATTTATTGCTACCGTCAGCCAATTTTAATTTTAATTGTAAAAAGCTTATCTTTTATTCCAGTTTAATAGGCAAAAATTCAAATTTACTCTTGGGTTGTTGAAAATAGTCACCTGATTTTGCCTTAGGCCCCTCAACTCTTATTTTCCCCAAAAAATTCAAATTTACAAAGAGAATGCGCCTTGTTTAAGACATCTTCAGAATAGAAGCATGTAGATTAGAAATGTGGAACACAAGGGTATAGCATTTAATTTACCTCAAGTCTTTCCAATCAAATACGAATCACAGAAGAAAAAACATCATAAGCTAAGTACCAAAATTGATTGTTGCATATACAGTTTCTCCTCGACGTTTTGTGAAAGAGTGAACATTATATAGCTACATTTAAAGAAATACACAAATGGCAACTATACTTGTACAATATAATTGTATCCTTTCCATCTATGGGCAGCTCAAGCAATATACAACAAGAACAAGTAACAGAATGTAATTTAACAAAGTGGGGATCTCAATTGCAATACAGTACACAAAACACAGTTTTTTTCAGCATCGGAATAGCTCATCTCTGTTATGGACATATGCCGTCATGGATAAAAGCCAACCTGAGAAGACTAAACGATAGATACTGTCTCCAGAAGTTTATCAACATAATCTTTAAGTTTAGCTTTCGTTATTGCACCCTCCCTCCTGCTCTCTGGAACTTCTTGTCCATTTTGGAAAAAGATCAATGTTGGCAATCCATAAACTTTGTATTCCTCAATCAGTCGAGGGTTAGAATCATGATCAACTTTCACAACCACCAGTTTGTCTTCATATTCCTGAGAGTTCCACAAGAGGAAATATATGTATTTATGTAAGGAAGAAAGTCAATTTCGAATCCAATGCACAGAATACTGGCGAGTATAATTCATTTCCCCATTCAGAATTGCAGAAGAGATCATCTACTATAATAAGTACTTGTTTTCTCGTTGGAGGTAGATGCCCCTCCCAAACCACAGTTACGAGAGAGAGGAGGGGGGGAAAAGCACAGAAACAGAGAAGAAACTGCTGAAAACACTATGCTATTACAGTATTCTGTAAGAAATATTACATGCAGTAACCTGTCGGCCTGAGCTGCCCTACGACCAAAATAAGCCTCCACTCTCTTGAAATAATAAGTTTCAATTGTTTCCTAGAGTGTTCTGATGAAAACGGAAAACTTCATCTGTAAGGTGGCGTGTTTAGGCTAGAGATATTTGGTCCCACCTTATATCATGATCAAGTAAATTATTCGGTCTTACACAATGACACAACTAAACACAAATACTCGATCTGCCTTGTACTATGTTTAAGAGAAAAATAAGCTAATTTTGTACAGCTCTCCACCACTCAGGGGCGTTTCCTCTTGCCCCCCACCCCCAACTTTTATAAAATTCAATTAATTATATGCATTTTTTATTCTAAAATATTATTTTTTAGTATCAAATATTTATTTTTTATTGATTTAGCCGCCCCCACCCCCAAAAAAAACAAAATTTAATTAGCCCCCCAAAAATTTATGTCTAGCACCGCCCCTGCCACCACTAATTTTATTCAAACCTATTCTCCAATTTGTATGGAACATTTGGCACAAGTTATAATTCAATTGCCATCACTTTCCTTCATCTTTCAATAATCCCCAGCAAAGGTTATTCCAAATTGTGCCTGAAAAAATCGTTTCCATTTTCTGCAATTGGGAGTCTTTATTTTACAGCCAAATATAAGAATTTGGCACAATCATGTAACAATTGATGATGAAGCAAAATGCAAGGCACAAGAAGTTTAATATTTTCTGAAGAGCGATGTTAAAGAAACAGAGTTTAAGATATTTTTTAGCATGCTTGAAAAAGAAACGGATAAACTCAAAATCATAGGTGAAGTGCCTTATCTAGGGACATACAAAATCAAATATTAAGTGACAACGCGGGGGAGGTAGAAAGAATATGATTATGGTTAATTAAAAAATATCACTCCTAAGGTTTACTCTAATTATGGAAATTTCTCACTCCAAGTTCTGAAATTACAACTTCCCCCATGACTATGTCCATCTTATAGATTGCGCCTATGTCCCTCACCGTTATGAAAAAAAGTAAAGTAGAAAATAATGCTGGTTTGAACTCCGATTCTAGATTTCTTGCACAGTTAAATTATTTCCTTTGTTTCAGATAGTGGTAAGAGAATATGATATCTGAGAATGGGTTTTGGCATTTGATTAAGATATATTGGTGTTTTTAGGATGCTAGCGAGGAATCAAATTTTGTAGAAGATGTAGTCAGGCTCATCAACAAAAGTGCATATCAAATCAATATTTCAATTAAGCGAATAAGGAAACTACTCCACCTCACCTGAGCAAGTGCTTGAACCGCAGGAGCAATCAAACGGCAGGGACCGCACCACGTGGCGACGAACTCAACGAGGACCGGGCGTTCGGACTTCAAAACGACGTCGGGGAACTGGCTTTCGTCAATCTCCCTCACTGCACCGTCGCCGCCACACTTTATCAGAGTCCTAACCGGCGGCGGATTTCGCCGGTTCCGCAACCAGGCCTTGTTAGGGTTACTGAATGCCGAAGAACAAGGAGAATACGACTGAAAGGAACTGTAGATGATATTGGCCGGGGCAATAACTGCACGAACCGGAGGGAGCGGGTTAGAAGTGGGGGCGAATGCGATAGGCATGGTGGAGACTGGAGATAGAGAATATGGAGCGATGGTTTCAATGGTGGTAAGAGCCTTTTTGGGGTGACGATGATGTGGCTTCTTGTTATTGAGTCTTTTGAGCGGCACTCATTTTTCCATCTATCACTTTCATTGTAGAACTATTTACTTTTGTTTTTTTAATTTTAAATAATATATATAGATATGTGTGTGTGTGTCTTATGACATTAAATATTAATTTAATGATTATCACTAATCATTGGTTTATTCATATCATTGTTTAACGGGATTGAAACTCGATGAAGAGAATGTGTATGGGAGAATGTGATGAATATTTGAACATGTTACAATAGATTGGGATGGAGATTTTGGGCCTTCATTTTCAGTCCTACCATTAATTGTCAATCCGATTATCAGCTTAGAATCTGTGATTGTGAGAGTGATAGCTAGGTATTTGGATAGACGAGGGTATCCACCTGCCCAAACCCTAATAGGATGAATATGAATAGTCTTTTATAGATTTGGGACGGGCATGAGATGAGAAATTACTATCAATTTATATATGGGTAGGGTACAGTTTTACCTCCTCGGATACTCACTGCCCAAACCCATTTATCCCTTGTTAACTTCCACTTATTTTTTTCACTTGACATGATACATTTTTTCTTAAAAGCCCAACATAAATCTCCATTTTGTACAAAGAAGATATAAAATTATTACTTTCTTCGAATCTATGATCATACCTACTATGTTTTATCTTTGTCAAGCTTGATAGAATTACATGTCCGATAATGTACTAGTGTCGATTATGCAGTTTTAAAGAATGTATTGGTTGCATTTGTATTTTTATGTTGCTTTTGATTTAGTTGATGATTGATGAGAGTCTATAATGACTTGCAAAATTGAAATGGTTAATTGTTATACTCATTAAGAATTTAACATATTAGGCATTTAATTAGTTTTTGGTAGGGTACCCATTTAACTAGGAATTTAAATATTCATAAAATTATAAACTTTTATATCAAATAAACGTGTTTTGGACGGGTACGGGTAGTATGCGGGTATCAACAAATGGATTTGGGATGGGTACGGGTAATAGGTGTAGTTTCTTAATTGAGTTTGGGACAGGTACGGATAGTATAAATATTATAGGATTCGGGTATGGATATCCTTAAATGGGTGGGTACCCTATCCATTGTCATCCCTAGTGATAGCAATGATCGTATAGGATTTAAGGAAATTTTTCGAAATTTATAATGTGAACTTTTCTTGTAATGTATGATTTATTATTAAAATAAAATTTTATTTGAAAATAAAATTTTACAATTTTTCAATTGTTGTAGATAATTTCTATTTTATACTATATGAAATGATAATGCCAATATATATTGATAAATATGCAAATCAGAACAATATATGGAAGTATGGAACATTTTGTGTATCTTCGTTGAATAAAATTCACCATTTTATATACATTTGATGCCTATTGAATCACATGAATTTGACAATTTGCTAAAATACTATTGACATGTGAGAATAAATAGTGCTAAAAAACCTACATATTTGACAAATTCATAACAATATTCATTGGACGTGGCAATATTGTAAGTTGGATGAGTATAAATTGTATGAATATGCTTCGTTATTGGAGCATTAATGTATTTAGCACAATGCATTGTTGGAATTGTTTGGTAAAATGGGTGTTGACCCAATTTTGACCAAATAATTAAGTGGTTTCCATTAGTGAAAAATGGAATTAAATTATTTGTAAAAATTCTACTAATAGGGTAGATGAGAATAGCATTTGGAATTTCTCAAAACCAATTTCATGTAAATGAGAAATTAATGCTAGAAGTTAGCCACTTAATACAAGAAAATGGTATGGAAAATGGGAAATGTGGGGAGGGAGAAATGCTCTATCCCACATAGGAAAAGGAGGCAAAGTTTGCACACTTTATTTATCCCAAGTTGGACTTATGGGTTTGGGCCATTGGGGGCACTCAAGTTTTTAAAGGGGTGAGGACACACATGCTTGTGGGTTTGGTTCAAAGCACGCCGCCATTGCCGCCGCCGCCGGCCAGCGGCCGGCCAGGGCCCAGTGTCCGGTCGCGTGTCGGGGCTTGGGCTTCAAGGCCCTTATTCTTTTTGGACCAAAAACCTTTAAAAATAAATAATTAATTAATCTTTGTAATTAATTAAATGATTTACAACTGGGAAGTGTTCACACCCGAAACAAAGCGGACCCATGGTCGTAAGTCGATCGGACCAGACCAGACGCAATCGAAGGCATGGGGACACACGGCTCGTCGTCGCCGGGTCGTGTCGGCCGAACTTTGTCATTTTGGTTCGCATCCACGTACGTGCAAGCGCACGGGCCGTGCGCTAGGTCGTGCATCAATGCGAAGTGTAGAACAAATGCGTCTGTTCAGTGAAAACTTGTCTTTTCGAGCCAAAAGATGTGATCTATCCATACGAGGCACCTGATGCCTATATAATTCGACCCCTGCAGATGAAATAAAGACACAAAATCATCAGATAATAAACCGGTCATTTGCATTCGAGCATATTGTCACATCTCCTTCAAAAAGCTTGAAAGTCTTAACACCTTTATGTTCGTTGTGTTTCGGGTTTGCAAATGATGTAAACTCGAAACTGAAATAGTCGTTCTATCTTAGGGATGTACGTTGGAACCGTTAGCACTTATATACGGGGCATTTTTTGTAAGTCCAAGCGGCTACGATAATCTAGAGGGGGGCGAACAGATTATCTCTATTTTCTCGATTATGCCCTCTTTTTCGAATCAAACAAGCCAAGACAAGAATAAAGGTGCGGGAAGGAAATAACACGCGTCGATTTATAGAGGTTAAACCCACATAGGGCCTAATCATCTACCACCCCAGTATCTCCGGGATGGATTTCAAAAACAAAAAAAGATTTTATTAATTACCACAATTAATACAACATCACCTTACAACACCTCTTTGGAGATTACCACAATCTCCCTTGAAGATTACCAAAATCTCCAACGCACCTTGTGAAGATTACCACAATCTTCAACCTTGAAGAATACCAAATTCTTCAACACCTTAAAGAGCACCACACTTTTCAATAAGAAGATTACCACAATCTTCTTGCACCTAACACCTAGATCACTCAAGTGTGTTCTTACCACAAGAACACTCACAAGGATATCTTGTGTTGAATGATGACCACAAATTCAAGATTACAACTCGATAATGAATAGTACATTATTTGAGTGCAAGTGTAATCAAGAAATAAAGCCTAGACCTTAAGATGTGAAAGTGTAAGACCTTAGGCAATTACAACAAGAATACAGAAAATGAAAGAACAAGTATTTGCTTGAGTATATCTTGTTGTGTTGTATCTCATTGGTTCACTTGTTGCTCCAAAACTTCCTCTATTTATAGGAGATGATTGATCATGAATAGGCTCCTTTTGGGGATTGAAAATCTACAGAAAAATACAATTAAAATCAAGAATATAGCTGTTAGAAATCAATCCCACAAATTAAGGAAGAGTTGTCTGTTGTCAACGGCTAGAATTTTATTGTCAAAACGATAAGGCCATCGGTCGCATAGAAATAGACGTTAGAAGAAAAAATCACATTTTAACAAAGGGCGACCGATCGACTAGGGGTCCGACTGGTCGACCCTGTGTTGGACCGGTTGAACTCGATGTAAAATCAATACATAGAAGAATGATATCCTTCAGGCACTGGTCGGCCTGTGGTCGACCAGTCGACCACATCGGTCGACGTCCGGGTCGACCGGTCGACCTCTTGAAAAAAACTTCCGTCATGTTTTCTGTTTTCAATACTCATCTTCAGGTACGGGTAGCCCTATAGGGCGACCGGTCCAACCCGAGACAGAAGTGTTGTCCAATTTTTATTGAAAATAAACTTCAAGAAATACTCCGAAAAATTAGTAAAGACATTTTAAAACGATCAGGAGTATTTGGACAACATTTAGGTGTAAAAACACATTTAAACAAAATCATCAAAATCATGATAAAAATATTTATGAAACAATCTCCCCCTTTTTGAGGATTACAAACCAAAACAATTTTAAGAGGTGATAAGAGGTCGATTTTGAAAACAAAACGAATTTTCCGGTAAAAGATAACTAGCCATTTGAAGCAACAAATCATCAAACAAAATAGCCACAAGGAAGGGAGTGAAGATTTTCAAAATATTTTTGCAAAATCTCCCCCTATCCACATGCACATCAAGATAAGTAAATAAGTAACCATACAAAAGCTAAGAACTTAGCTTTTACAATGTAACCCAAAATATCATGAGCTAAGAAGCTCCCCCTGTCAAAGACAACCATTAAACAAGTGTCATAAGTCCAAGATATATCCAATGGGCTAGTTTATACCCATAGCTTTTGGCTTTAAAGAGCCATAGCTTATAGTTTATTCCGCGAGCTTTTATTAGCTTCTTTGAGCTAACGAGCCTTAGCTTATAGCTTATTTCGTGAGCTTTTATTAGCTTCTTTGAGCTAATGAGCCAATTTCCTGTTTCTCCCCCTTTGGAATCATCAAAAAGAATGTTAGGACGATAAAAAAACTTAATTCATGTGCATCAAAGTGCGCTAAGTAGTCAATTTATTGAGCTTTGTGGAATTTTAAGCTAAAAATCAATTAACAAGGGAGAAGTTGATAATTTGAAATGCAAAAGCTCGTTTTGAGTGGAGAAACATGATCTCTATAAGTGTAAGGAACTTTTAAAAACGAGAGAATCATGTAATTGATGAAACTTTCTTTGCGACAATTCATTGAACACTTGGCGGGCGTTAAAATTTGAAGAAGTTGTATATAGCCCTTGCAAAAATAGTCAACCCAGGTTCTTCATCACCAAATGCAATAATCAACATAAACATCTCATAAATACACGAAATTCATCAAAATATCAAGATATGAGCATATTCTCAAGGGTTCAACCCAATTGAGATTAATCTATCCAACTAAGCAATATAAGAAAGGTATTACAAATGCCACCAAGCAAAAATTAAAGAAACACTTTTACCATCAAGTACTTCATCAATAACCATGGTCAACAAGAACCATAAGCAATCACTTGCTACTAGCACTTTTGCTAGTTCATTCCCTTAGAAAACAAACAACCAAATTTCATTAGCAAGATAGGAGAAATAGTCAAAATAGTTCATTACAACATTTAAAGAAAAGACATGAAAATAAAGCATGATAGAATAATAAAGGCGTCACTCTTCATCGGAAGAGAAGCAAGCGTTAGGGAGGAGGTCTTTTATGAACTTCTTCAACTTTCCAACCGACTTTTTGAGCTTGGAGTTTTCTTGCCTTAACTCCTCATGACTATTCTAAGAGCCTCATAGTTGAGCCTTTGCTCATCGAGTTGGGCTTGATAGTACTCTCGAGAAGCTTGGGCACCGGTATTAAGAACCTTGGTGTCTCCCTCTTGCCATCTTTGTAGGGCGAATAGGCATACTATTATGCATTCGGACAATTTGCAAAATATTATCGATATCAAAGTCATCTTGAATAATCTCCGAATTAAACTTCGATGACGGTAAACCCGAATGCAAGAGAAGTTTGCAAATCCAATTTCCCATAGCAAACTTCTTGGTCCCCTGCGTGATAGACTCAATGACGCATTGAATTACAATTGCACCAAAATTGAGCAATTCCCTTTTTGCGATTTTGTATGTCAAGAAGAAATCCATATCGCTCGGCAGTTTCACAGATTTTCCACAAATGCAATAAGCTACAATTGTAGAGATAATGCGATGCTCAAGAGTCATATACAACAACGTATAATTCAGCCACACACCCAAATAAGTCTTAACTTCTTCCAACGAGACACCAAATATTTCATGATTCCAATGGGTGCAACCAAAGTAGTCCCATCTTCCTTCCCGAACGTGCAACAACCGACATATATCATTGGAAGTCCACCTAAAAAGACGACCTTTTACAAACGATAGCTACGGGCTTTCTTTGATCGTCATATTCAATCCATAAATTCGCATAAAAATATAATATCACACCATCATCATACAAAACAAATGGATGTTCCCATAAATACATCCATCCTTGATGCTCAAAAAATCCCTTAATAGTCGGATATTCTCCCGAAAAAATGTCAAACCGACATGTCTTAGTACGGTAACCGATTTAGTGCTCAAGTCTAAATTATCATAATAAAACTCTGCATATTTATTCACAAAATTAAACACATTTGCGGGACGGGGAGCTTGAGAAATAAGAGATTTCTTACTCTTGGCCCAACGGGCATTTTCAAGTAAGATAGTACCGCGGAGCTCGGCAATTTGGGCCCGGGTAAGTTGGGGATTTTGATTCTCATCGTGTTCTTGAGCCACATTCCTTTGGGTAGCTCTAATTTCTCGTTGTTCGGCCTCTTCTTGGCGATTACTCGAAGTTCTCTCTTCGGCTCTTCTACGCTTGGACCTTGGATTACGACTGATAGAATCTCTTGGAGGTGCCATAGATATAAGATTCTTGCAAAATAGAGGATATTAGCACCAACAATTGAGAGATTTGATGAAGAATTGAAGATTTTAGAGAGAGGGGGGCAAAAAAATCGCACAAGGGTTTGAAGGGGTGAAATTGGGTTTGTTTCTCAAAATGAAGACAAACAGGTTTTTTGTAAAAAAAAACTTAACAGGGCGACCGGTCGGGGTGTTGTTCGACCAGTCGACATGTAGGGCGACCGGTCGACCCCCTTGATCGTCCCCTGAATGCAATTTCTCAAAGTTTTCAAAATATGATTTTACACCCCAAAAGTTTTAAAAACGTGCAAACATGCAACCGTAGACTATATCCATTATGTACGAGCCAAGAAATATATTAGACTCGGCTTAAACAAGATTTTGCGAATAGTGCCTTTCAAAAATCGAAAAATTCTTTTAATGGCACTTATATGAAATATATATAGATAGCTTGAAAAATGAGCACATAGTCATACGACATGAATAATATCGAGTTCTAAGTAAAAAATAATACGGGTGAACGTACCTTGATAGTTTATGCATCTTTTGATTAATTATTGATGAAGATATATATCCTACACAATACTTAAACAATTCTTGCACAAAACATAATGGTACAAGTGTAGGTTAAAAGCAATAAGAGATGTCACAAATATATTATGGTATAAAAATTCAGACAAGACGATAAAACACAAAGTCATTGTAAATACACTATCATCATACAAAGTCTCCTTTTCAAAATGATTTGAGAACAATATATTGAGGACCTTATTTTTAAAAAAAAAATTGAAAAATCATTTTGACTTATTAAAACAAAAATACAAGCATACATTAAACATTATGCGTATTTAAATAAGGAGGGATACGGTTTACCAATTTTGCCATTTCCACGGGTTGTGTCTTTCCCTTTGTTGGTAGTATCTTCCTCTTGAGAAGTCACTTTGTTGATGATGGCTTCTCCAATTACTCCATTTCCAAGGAATATGTTCTTCCCATTTTTGATAATGTATTGCTCTTGGAAATTCATTGTGATGTTGTTTTCTCCTTTGATCAAATGAAACGGTCATTTGATGTCTTCTTGGCGGTATGAATGTTCTTTGATTGTTATTCCGCCGAGTACCTAGTATAACATTGTTTTGTGGTACCCTCAAGTGTTTGGGTCCTTTGGGATTAGCTTTGAGACTTTTAGTCTTCAATAATAATTAGAGTTATTTCTAGCCCGACAAGTATTTACCGTATGACCCTTTTTACCACAATAGAAGCAAATAATAATTTTAGGAGCATAATGACCAACATGCTTAGAGACTTGATTCTTTTTCATATGATTAACAACATTAGGCTTATGATCAAGTCCTAGTTTCAAATTAACACAACTATGAACATCAACAATTTTGGTCATTTTATCGGTACTCAAGTTGAATTTAAGTAAATCATTTTTCATGCAATTAATATCCTTAACAAGAGTACTATTTTCTTTTTCAAAGATTCTAACCTTATCAAATGTGGTGGTGTGAG
The DNA here is from genome assembly GCA_016081115.2 of Rehmannia glutinosa. Lineage (NCBI taxonomy): Eukaryota > Viridiplantae > Streptophyta > Magnoliopsida > Lamiales > Orobanchaceae > Rehmannia > Rehmannia glutinosa. Next base: position 67,698,393 of record CM071935.1, read on the forward strand.
CACATGAAAGTGATTCATAAGAGGTAAAAATAATCTATCCTTATCATTTTTCAAAACATTGAATTCATTTTTCAAATTTTTGTATTTAACAAGCAAGCTTTGGAATTCATTTGTAGCTCATCAAAATCATTTTGCAAATCTCTATAATCATTTTGTAATTCATTATCACAAGAAGTAGAAGGTTTTGAACTTACCTCGTTTTCTTCTTCGATGCCCATAAGACATTGTTCGACTTCTTTATCATCGGAAGTTGTAAGAAGCTCATCCCATGTTGTTGAATTTGATGTTGTATCCAATTGAGAAGTAGATGCTTTTGAGTAGCTCCTTTCATTTGTATATACTTCTTCTAGTTTTCTCCATACTTCATGTGTCGATCGTTTTCCTACAATATGATCATATTCCGAAATGATAAGTGAACAATAAATAATATTAAGAGCTTTACCGTTTAAGGAGATGATTTTCTTCTCTTCATCATTGAGCTCCTTGAGGACTTTGGAGGTGTGAGGTGTGTCTTTCATTGGGATGGAATCTTTATTCATGATCGTGTTCCAAATATCGAACCCGCAACTTTGTAAATAGCATTCCATTTTTTCTTTCCAAAATGTATAATTTTTGGAATCGAATAGTGGTGGCTTGTTGGTGAAGGCGCCGGTGAGATAGACTTCATTTGTAGCCAATGATCGTTCCTCTTTACTCGCGATGTGGAACGAGCTTGCCAAAGAGTTTGGTTCTAATACCACTTGTAAGTCCATATGGCTACGATAATCTAGAGGGGCGGTGAATAGATTATCTCCTTTTTCTCGACTATGCCCTCTTTTTCGAATCAAACAAGCCAAGACAAGAATAAAGGTGCGGGAAGGAAATAACATGTGTCGATTTATAGAGGTTCAACCCACCTAGGGCCTAATCCTCTACCACCCCAGTATCTCCGGGATAGATTTCAAAAAGAAAAAAAGATTTTATTAATTACCATAATTAATACAACATCACCTTACAACACCTCTTTGGAGATTACCACAATCTCCCTTGAAGATTACCAAAATCTCCATCGGCACCTTGTGAAGATAACCACAATCTTCAACCTTGAAGAACACCAAATTCTTCAACACCTTAAAGAGCACCACACTCTTCAATAAGAAGATTACCACAATCTTCTTGCACCTAACACCTAGATCACCTAAGTGTGTTCTTACCATAAGAACACTCATAAGGATATCTTGTGTTGAATGATGACCACAAATTCAAGATTACACCTCGATAATGAATAATACAATATTGGAGTGCAGGTGTAATCAGGAAATAAAGCCTAGACCTTAAGATGTGAAAGTGTAAGACCTTAGGCAATTACAACAAGAATATAGAAAATGAAAGAACATGTATTTGCTTGAGTGTATCTTGTTGTGTTGTATCTCATTGGTTCACTTGTTGCTCCCAAACTTCCTCTATTTATAGGAGATGATTGATCATTAATAGGCTCCTCTTGGGGATTGAAAATATACAGAAAAATACAATTAAAATCAAGAATATAGTTGTTAGAAATCAATCCCACAAATTAAGGAAGAATTGTCTGCTGTCAACGGTTAGAATTTTGCTGTCAAAATGATAGGGCATCGGTCGTGAAGAAATAGACGTTAGAAGAAAAAATCACATTCTAACATAGGGCGACCGGTCGACTAGGGGTCCGACTGGTCGACCCTGTGTTGGACCGGTTGAACTCGATGTAAAATCAATACATAGAAGAATGATATCCTTCAGGCACCAGGTCGACCGGTCGACGTCCAGGTCGACCTCTTGAAAAACACTTCCATCATGTTTTCTATTTTCAAAACTCATATTCAGGTACGGGTTGCCCTATAGGGCGACCGGTCCAACCCGAGACAGAAGTGTTGTCCAATTTTTATTGAAAATAAACTTCAAGAAATACTCCAAAAAATTAGTAAAGACATTTTAAAACGATCGGGAGTATTTGGACAACATTTAGAAACATTGTTTTGGTGTAAAAATACATTTAAACAAAATCATCAAAATCATGATAAAAATGTTTATCAAATATTTTTGTCTTGCGGAGACTGAATCCAATTCAGGCCTCGACTAAACCAAAACACCCAAACACTTAGCCATTTCCGAAACAGAAACCAGTTAAATTTTTCCTAACAATCGCAAGACAAAAATTTGTTTCTATTGAAGATGATGGCATCAATCTCGTTCACACCAATGGTTGCTGCTCCGCTCAAGGCGAAAATCCGCCCAAGTTCTCCGGCGTCGACTTCAAGAGATGGCAGCAGAAGATGTTGTTTTACTTGACGACCTTTGGAGAAGAAGTACAAGACGGAAGATGCCGGCACAAAGAAATTTGTTGTCGGCAAATTTCTCGAGTACAAGATGGTTGGCAGCAAGACGGTGATCAACTAAGTTCAGGAGATTCAAATCATACTTCACGACTTAGTATCTGAATGGATGATTTTGAATGAATCTTTTCAAGTGGCTGCAATAATCGAGAATTTGCCGCCATTGTGGAAGAATTTCAAGAATTACCTCAAACACAAGTGTAAAGAGATGGGGCTTGAGGATCTGATTGTTTGGCTTCAGATCAAAGAAGACAATCGAAAATCAGATGTGAAATCCAATAAGTTTGGAATAGAGGCCAAGGCCAATCTTGTTGAATCAAGCACTAGCAAAAAACGCAAGCACTCCGGTAAAGACAAGGGAAAGGCCAAAAAGTTCAAGGGTAATTGCTTCAAACTGTGGCAAACTGAACCACATGGCCAAGGATTGCCGTCACCCAAAAAAAGGCAATCAATGTGGCAACCAACAAGCCAATGTGACGGAGGACAAGTCGGTTCCAATCGACATGTCAGAGCTCAATCTCACCGCCATTGTGTTTGAAGCCAATATGGTGGATAACTCAAGAGAGTGGTGGATAGATACCGGTACTCGTCACATTTGTGCCGACAAGGACATGTTCTCCTCCTACACTCTGGTAAATGGAATGAAGATTTTCATGGAAAACTTTTCGACTTCCATTATCGTGGGGCTTGGCAAGGTTGTGCTAAAAATAATTTTCGGAAAGGAGCTTACGCTTGTAGATGTGCTGCATGTCCCGGACATCCGCAAGAATTTGGTTTCCGGTCCTTTGCTTAGTAAGGCCAGGTTTAGACTAGTGTTTGAGTCCAACAAGTTTGTAATGACCAAGAATGGTCAGTTTCTTTGTAAGGGCTACCTTGATAAGGGCCTTTTTAAGATGTCAGTAATGTCTGTTTTCCGCCAAGAGGTGAAGAATAAAAATATTACTTATGTTTACTTATTGGATTGTTCTACTTTATGGCATGATAGATTAGGACACGTAAACTTCAACACAATTAAAAGGTTAGTGAATCTGGAATTAATACCTACGTTTAAAACCGATTCACAAGACAAATGCGAAATTTGTGTTGAAGCAAAATTGGCCAAAGCACCGTTTCATTCGGTAACAAGAAGTACCAAACCTTTCAAGCTAATTCATACAGATGTGTATGATTTAAAACTTGTGCAAACTCGAGGTGGGAAAAAGTATTTCATAACGTTTATAGACGATTGCACAAGATATTGTTATGTGTATCTTTTGAAAGGCAAAGATGAAGCTTTAGTAGCTTTTAAAACTTATAAGAATGAAGTTGATAATCAGCTTAATTTGAAAATTAAGACGATTCGAAGTGATAGAGGCGGAGAGTATGTTGCTCCATTTGAAGAATTTTGCTTGGAAGCGGGTATAATTCATCAAACGATCGCTCACTACTCACCTCAATCAAATGGAGTTGCGAAATGCAAAAATCGTACTCTTAAGGAGATGATGAATGCGATGTTGATAAGTTAAACTTACCTCAAAACTTGTGGGGAAGCCATACTTTTTGCAAACTACATTCTTAATAAGATCCCACACAAAGGTAAAAACGAAACTCCATATGAGTTATGGAAGGGACGTAAACCATCATATAAATACTTCAAAGTATGGGGGTGTTTGGCTAAAGTCAAAGTACCTAAGCCGAAATAAGTTAGAATCAGTCCGAAGACGATCGATTGTGCTTTCATTGGATATGCTAATAATAGTAGTGCATATCGCCTTTTAGTGCACAAGTCAGCAATTCATAATATAAATGAAGGTATGATCATTGAATCAAAATTGGCCAAAGCACCGTTTCATTCGGTAACAAGAAGTACCAAACCTTTCAAGCTAATTCATACAGATGTGTATGATTTAAAACTTGTGCAAACTCGAGGTGGGAAAAAGTATTTCATAACGTTTATAGACGATTGCACAAGATATTGTTATGTGTATCTTTTGAAAGGCAAAGATGAAGCTTTAGTAGCTTTTAAAACTTATAAGAATGAAGTTGATAATCAGCTTAATTTGAAAATTAAGACGATTCGAAGTGATAGAGGCGGAGAGTATGTTGCTCCATTTGAAGAATTTTGCTTGGAAGCGGGTATAATTCATCAAACGACTGCTCACTACTCACCTCAATCAAATGGAGTTGCAGAATGCAAAAATCGTACTCTTAAGGAGATGATGAATGCGATGTTGATAAGTTAAACTTACCTCAAAACTTGTGGGGAAGCCATACTTTCAAACTACATTCTTAATAAGATCCCACACAAAGGTAAAAACGAAACTCCATATGAGTTATGGAAGGGACGTAAACCATCATATAAATACTTCAAAGTATGGGGGTGTTTGGCTAAAGTCAAAGTACCTAAGCCGAAATAAGTTAGAATCAGTCCGAAGACGATCGATTGTGCTTTCATTGGATATGCTAATAATAGTAGTGCATATCGCCTTTTAGTGCACAAGTCGACAATTCATAATATAAATGAAGGTATGATCATTGAATCAAAATTGGCCAAAGCACCGTTTCATTCGGTAACAAGAAGTACCAAACCTTTCAAGCTAATTCATACAGATGTGTATGATTTAAAACTTGTGCAAACTCGAGGTGGGAAAAAGTATTTCATAACGTTTATAGACGATTGCACAAGATATTGTTATGTGTATCTTTTGAAAGGCAAAGATGAAGCTTTAGTAGCTTTTAAAACTTATAAGAATGAAGTTGATAATCAGCTTAATTTGAAAATTAAGACGATTCGAGTGATAGAGGCGGAGAGTATGTTGCTCCATTTGAAGAATTTTGCTTGGAAGCGGGTATAATTCATCAAACGATCGCTCTACTCACCTCAATCAAATGGAGTTGCGAGAATGCAAAAATCGTACTCTTAAGGAGATGATGAATGCGATGTTGATAAGTTAAACTTACCTCAAAACTTGTGGGGAAGCCATACTTTTGCAAACTACATTCTTAATAAGATCCCACACAAAGGTAAAAACGAAACTCCATATGAGTTATGGAAGGGCGTAAACCATCATATAAATACTTCAAAGTATGGGGTGTTTGGCTAAAGTCAAAGTACCTAAGCCGAAATAAGTTAGAATCATCAAAGACGATCGATTGTGCTTTCATTGGATATGCTAATAATAGTAGTGCATATCGCCTTTTAGTGCACAAGTCGAAATTCATAATATAAATGAAGGTATGATCATTGAATCAAAGAATGTTGTATTCTTTGAGAATATCTTTCCGAACAAAGAACAGAGAGAAGAAAGTTCGAGTAAACGAACTTATGAAACTGCAAGGTTACCTCATAGTGATGATGAAGAGGAACCAGGATGCAGTAAAAGGACAAAAATAGCTAAGTCTTTTGGTCCTGATTTTCTAACTTATATGTTAGAAAACGAACCCAGAACTATTCAAGAAGCATTGTCTAGTCCAGAAGCTCCTCTCTGGAAAAAATCTATCAATAATGAGATAGATTCCATCATACAAAATCACACTTGGGAGTTGGTTGATCTCCTACCGGGTTGCAAACCTTTGGGATGGGAGTGGATCCTTAAAAGGAAGTATAAAGCAGATGGATCTATTGACAAGTATAAAGCCCGTTTGGTAGCTAAAGGGTTTAGACAAAAGGAGATATATGACTTTTTCGATACATATTCTCCTGTTACGAGGATTACGTCCATTCGTTTTCTCATTGCTATTATAGCTTTGCTTAACCTTGAGATACATCAAATGGACGTTAAGATTGCCTTCTTGAATGGTGAGCTTGAAGAGGAAATCTATATGGATCAACCCGAGGGGTACGTTGCACCCGGTCAAGAGCGAAAGGTGTGTAAACTTGTTAAGTCACTTTATGGACTAAAACAAGCACCTAAGCAATGGCATGAAAAGTTTGACTCGACTATGAAGTCAAACGGTTTCAAGATCAATGAATGTGACAAGTGTGTCTACATTAAAGGTACTACAAATGATTACGTCATAGTATGCCTTTATGTAGATGATATGTTGATTATGGGTAGTAGTCATGATTTAATCATGAACACTAAGAACATGTTAAAGAAGAACTTTGATATGAAAGATATGGGGGTATCTGATGCTATATTATGGATTAAAATTTCTAGAACTTCAGATAGAATTGTCTTGTCATAATCCCATTATGTCGAAAGCATACTTAGAAAGTTTAATGCTTTTGATAGTCCTCCGTCTAAGACACCTGTAGATCTAAGTCTACACTTGGCCAAGAATAGAGGTGAACCAGTTTCTCAGGTAGAATATGCAAGGATAATTGGCTGTCTAATGTACTTAACAAATTGTACACGTCCAGACATTGCATATTCAGTGAGTAAGCTAAGTAGGTTCACAAGTAACCCAAGTACGGATCACTGGAAAGCCGTGACAAGGGTACTTAGATATTTAAATTATACCATGAACTATGGAATACTTTATACGAGATATCCAGCAGTATTAGAAGGATATTGTGATGCCGATTGGATATCAGACACAAAGGACTCCAAGTCCACAAGTGGATATATTTTCACAATAGGTGGAGGAGCGGTGTCGTGGAAGTCTTCTAAGCAGATGTGCATATCTCGATCCACTATGAAATCAGAGTTCATTGCTTTAGATAAAGCTGGAGAAGAAGCAGAATGGCTTAGAAACTTCTTAGAGGATATTCCTTGTTGAAATAAGCATGTGACTACTGTTTTGATACATTGTGATAGTCAATCAGCAATTGGAATGGCACGAAGTAGTATGTATAATGGTAAGTCTAGACATATACGTCAGAGACACAATACCATTAGACAGTTGATTTCGAATGGGGTTATTTTGGTTGACTACGTGAAGTCAAAGGAAAACCTTGCGGATCCGCTTACGAAAGGCATAATATGAGATCAATTGTATAAACTGTTAAGGGGAATGGGTTTAAAAATCCACAACTTAAAGAATGTTCATAGCGGTAACCCAACCTTGTGAATTGGAGATCCCAAGACCTTGGTTCAATGGGACAACTAAGTTATGAATGTTCAGCTGAATACCTGGAAAATGTGTTAGCTCATTCTCGAAACATCCAAGTGAATGAAAACCTGCTGAATGTGGTGAGGTCAAGTTTAATACTTTTAATGATTTCTATACCGAAAGGTGGAGTATGGCAGGATACTCTTCAATAGAAGATCACCTATGTAAGCGAAAAGTAATGGTCGCTTCAAAGAAACTCTTATGAATCTAAGATATGGTCCAGGTCCGAAATGGACACAACGCGAGAACAACAAGTGTTAGAATTGTTATTGTGTAAGTACAGTTGTCTCGGTTTACATAAACGGCTGAGTCGTTCAAGACATCGTGTCACCAAGCTGCTAGTAAATCCGATAGTATTTTACTAAGGAAGGTTCAAAGCCACAAGGCAAGATACCTCTCCCGATGCAATAACAGTTTGCCGAGACTTTCAAGCGAATATGCATACACGCATGCATTAATTTCATTCATGTGGGGGATTGTTGGAATTGTTTGGTAAAATGGATGTTGACCCAATTTTGACCAAATAATTAAGTGGTTTCCATTAGTGAAAAATAGAATTAAATTATTTGAAAAAATTCTACTAAGAGAGTAGATGAGAATAGCATTTGGAATTTCTCAAAACCAATTCCGGGTGAATGAGAAATTAATGCTAGAAGTTAGTCACTTAATACAAGAAAATGGTATGGAAAATAGGAAATGTGGGGAAGGAGAAATGCTCCATCCCACATAGGAAAAGGAGGCAAAGTTTGCACACTTTATTTATCCCAAGTTGAACTTATGGGTTTGGGCCCTTGGGGGCACCCAAGTTTTTAAAGGGGTGAGGACCTACATGCTTGTGGGTTTGGTTCAAAGCACACACGCACGCGCGCCGCCACCGCCAGGCTCAGTCGGGCCCCAGTTTGGGTCGTGGGTCGCAGGCCTGGGGTTGGGCTTGGGCTTCAAGGCCCTTGTTCTTTTTGGACCAAAACCTTTAAAAATAAATAATTAATTAATTTTTGTAATTAATTAAACGATTTACAACTGGGAAGTGTTCCCACCCGAGCACGGGCGGACGCATGGCCCGTGCGTCGAGTCATGCATTAGTCGGACCTGTACGCATCCGAGCACGGTCTGATGTACGGCCCATTCATCGGGCCGTGCGTCAGGCCGTAACTTTGTCATTTTGGTTCGCATCCACGCACGGGCAGGCGCATGGGCTGTGCGCTAGGTTGTGCATCAATGTGAAGTGCAGAACATATGCGTGTGTTTAGTGAAAACCTGTCTTTTTGAGTCAAAAGACGTGATCTTTCCATACGATGCACCTATATAATTTGACCCCTACAGATGAAATAAAGAGACGAAATCATCAAATAATAAACCGATCATTTGCATTCGAGCATATTCACATATCTCCTTCAAAAAGCTTGAAAGTCTTAACACCTTGATGTTCATTGTGTTTCGGGTTTGCAAGTGATGTAAACTCGAACTGAAATAGTCGTTGTATCTAGGGACATATGCTGGAACCATTAGCACTTATATACGGGTGTTTTCGTCTTGTGGAGATTGAATCCAATTCAGGCCTCGACTAAGCCAAAACACCCAAACACTTAGCATTTCTGAAACCGAAACCAGTTAAATTTTTCCTAACATGCACAATATATCGCTTTTGTTGTCAATCTACTTAGATGATACAGCTCCGAGCCAATCCAAAGACTCTTGAATGGTATTAAACATATTTTTTGTTACCTCGGTAGTACTATAGATTTGAGGTTATTCTACTGAATCTACTCATAGGAATCCACTAACTATGAGTTAATTAGTTATGCTAATGTGAGATATAAATTTGACCCGCATAAGCTTGATCACAAATTTGTTATTTATTTTGCTATAATAGTACAACTATTCATGACAATCTACCAAATGAACACTAGTAGTTATTTTTTCCAATCACTTTCAGATAATTGCTCTTTATGAGGCTCCCAAAGAGTGTGTTTGATTATAATCAGTTATAGCTTAAATACGAAATAATTATCAATTGAAGTCGGCAATAAAAATCTTACTGTTATTTATGAGGATAATGGAGCGTGCATACACAAATGGGATTTTTCGACGCTACCAATTGGATAGAATCCAAGTCCCATTTGATTTTGACATGTGTCCATTTATGATATGTGATTTTTTTTTATAAAGAAAATCAAAATTAGACACATGTCAAAATCGCAATGGACTTGGATTCTACCCACTTAGGAGGTGGTTTCCAAAATTTGTTGTATTAAATTACCCTTGGGTTTGACGCAAATAAAATTGTTGTTTTAACTAGTTGGGGGCGTTGGGGTTGTCATTCATGGTACGATTTGACCAAATTAAGGGCTAAATATATAATTTTCTAAAAAATTGGCGAAATTTTGCAAAATACTATTTTCTATAGATCTCTCTCCCATTTTGTCTGGGATACCAAAATTAAACTATATTTTTAGGTAATTATTTTTCTAAGACTATCCTTTAAATATTATTGAAGCATCACTAACCTTTTACAATGTATTTGAAAAATAATATTATAAGAATGTCTAAAATTAATGTTTTCAACCTTTATTTCAAATCTTACCACAAAATTTGAGTCATAGAAATATAATTCAAAGTAAATTATATTTATTTTTCAATGCACATATATTGATAATGCTTTTTAGGGTAGATCACTCCAAGTCAAGGTTTCTGATAAAAGTCAAGTCTTATCATTCCCAAGCGGGAAGTCTTCTTCTCCGGGAGCTGAAAATCTTCAACTGGGAACTTATATGCACATATGCAAATGTTAGACGGGCCCCGGGGTTGTCCTAGGGAGGCCCCTCCGACACTCAAGTTAGCACAGTGATCGAAAGATAATGTAAGATAATAATTAAATACTGAATAATGATTAAGATTGATTATGTTGTAATTAACTTAAAAATAAAGATGAGACCTTTTTATGCCTGGGTAGTGGGCCTTGGTGGGCCGTGTAGAAGAAAGTGGCATATGGGCCAGTCTCGGACTCATTTGGATCGGATTATTCCATACGTAGCCCATTGGCAATTAATATGATTCCAATATATAAACTGAGTTGTATATTAATTATTAAATGTCATTTTTTTCCCCAACATATGCCCCCAGCTCTGGTGTTATGGGAGAATTGAGCAATGTGGGAGCTAAACTGATACCGTGTTTGGTTTGTCTGGTTTTTTATCTTGTATTATCTTGAGATTCTTTGACCATTCTTATACAAGGACACACTTGGGATGAAAGCTTTGACCATACCTTCCAAATGTAATATTTATCTCGCTACTCTTTACTTTGAATTTCTTTGCTTGGTAGAACACTTAGTAAAAATTTCTTCAGAATTGAGGAGAGTTCCCATGGAGAGTTGCAGTGAGGAGTGGAGTGCATCAAGTAGTGAGAAAAGAGATGAGAGCCCAAGAGTCAAGACGGGGTGCCCCAGGGAGCCTTCCCGGAGTGGGCAAGGGCACCCTCTTGTGCGGGTCCATTCTTCTTTCCGTATTTATCCATATTCCCCAGAGTTTTCAGATATTTCAGGCTGGATTTTAGATTCCGGCCTTTCTTCACTTCCACTCGGGGCTAGGCGTCCTTTGGTCATTTGGTTTTACGGTTTTGTTATTCGTTTCCACCTTTGCCAACGGTCTTGATATCCCCCTCTAGCTTGAGTTATGTTATGATGGTGATGAGGAGAATAGCTTGAGTCAGAGTCAAGTCCAATTGATGAAGTTCCTGAGGAGGAGTCTGAAGGGGACAGTCCAGAAGAGGTCCATCAGCCTAAGTATCAGCAAAGGCCTCCTCCAGGTGTCGAGCAGTTGTCTTAGGAGAGCTAGTCAGCAAAGTTTCATCTCAATGTATTCGTATATTGAGGGAGCATTTGGGGATCCCTTTGGCATTCTGGATGTTGGCCCCAGGGTCGGAGAATAGACTTACACATCCGCCTGAGGGCTTCATTGCAATGTATCTTTACAGCTTCTCTGTTGGTTTTACTCTTTCTCTGAATAATTTTCTTGTGGCAATCTTCAGATCGGTGGCCACATGTGTTAGACAGATGGTTCCCAAGGCTTATGTGTGCATACGGGGATATGAGCATGCTATGAAACATATGCCCGTGACTGTAGATGGTGATGAACGTTAAAAATATATAATTATTTTTTTCTTATATTATTATTTTACCTTATTAATATTATTAATAAAATAAATTTATAGTATTATTAATATGTTAGGAATAAAATAGGAAATCAACATAGAATTGTATTTGGAAGCATTTTTTAGTGCAGGTTCGGATCAACGAGCATAACTTTCATTTCCGACATGATTTTGGGATGATTCTTGAAGATATGGATTCACAATCCATTCATTTACAAGTTTTCAGAGATATTGAAACCTAAAATCAAAGATTGGAATGATATTTTCTTGGATAAAAATTCATCATAAAATGAAGATTGAAGGGTTGCTCATTTAATTTCCAGACTTGACCAAGTTTGGTATTTTGGACACAACTCGGAAAATACAAGGTATTTGTATCTGAAATTTTTACTGAGTATGTACAAATCATATATCTACAACATTGATGAAGACCCCAAAGTCAGATTCGTATTGGATGAATTTATAAAAAATCCAAGAGGTTGCTGCACTAGTCAATCTTGTATGCCAACCACATCTCAATTATTCAACCATATCTTGGCCCATGGTTGTTGGAATTCAATGAAATAAGTTGGAAAGTCAAGCTAACACATGTGATAATTGATATTTGGAAGAAAATTGAGCAAAGATGACTGATATCATGGATAAAATGACCAGTCAAAGAAGGTGGCAAAGTTGGTGTTGATTTCCTTATTTTCTTACTTGTAATAAAAATAAAGAATAAAATAATTGTAAATTAATTTTGTGTTGGCTATAAATAGAAGGCATTAGCATTAGCCAAGAGCAAGTTTTATGTAGAAAAAGTTAGAGCTACAAAGTTCAAAAGAATTTTTCTTTCTTGCTTTGCTTAAATTATAGTAAGATTTCTAGTATTTTATAAAATATTTGCTTTAGTTTTTCTTCAATCTTTTGTTTTCTCTAATTTCTTCATGTTATTCTAAGTTTATTTTGTTGAGGAAATAGGGTGAAACTCTTGATGAAGGATAAGGAATGATTGTAGATTCATATTAAATTTCATTGTTTGTATCATCAATTTGTTTTTAGCTTATACATTTTTGTTTGGTGGTGTTTCTTGATTTATGTATATCTATTGGCACAACAAATCCATGGTTCCATTTAGTTAAATGTCTGGTTTTATTTCAACTCACTACTAATGTGGATACCTTGATTTATTGTAGACAAAAGAATACATAAATACTTGATCCCATAAACAAGTATTGATGTTATAAGATAAATTCTAATTGATGATACAACATGATTACCCCATTGCATGATTTATATGTATAATATCTTCCCATTGGAACCTTCTTTGTGTATGGATTCCAATAGTGGCAATCTAAGAGGTAAGAAAATATAATCATTCCTTTATCCGGAATCAAGAGTGAATCCCTAATCCTCAACATTTCTATTAATTAAATTTCTTGTAAAAATATATATATTCTTACTAGTTAAAAATCTATTTACTCATCACTTAAATAAGAAATATCCTATAAACTTCCATCAACTTCCCTGTGGATCGACCTCGGACTCCCGAGAAATTTATTACTTGAGACAACCTGCACTTGGGTTTGCAATCTTAAAGTTGTAGCAGATCGATTTCGCTCCTTGTTCTATGCCAAGAAGTCTTTGGGAGATACTTTCTTCCATTTCTTTCCTCGCCCCCAATGTAAGTTTCTTATGGGAATCTCTTCTCCTAGTGTGCCATGGAAATAATTCTTCTATGTGTGGGATAACAGTTGGGAGTCTCTTCAAGTGGGTTTTGGAGGCTAAGTCAGCCCGTGGCACTGTTGCTTCGCGCAAGCATTGTCGGAAGTTTATAGATCCAAAGGGTTGTTTAAGAGTCTTCTGAATGTTAGGGGTTTCTTGGGTACTCATTTTTTTTGCTTCCTTGCATTGTTCCATGCTTTTACTTGTACGTTTGACTGTTTATGTTCTATGATACTGCTTCTTGTTATTCTTTATGAAAGTAGAGCTATAGTATTGTTGAGATGATGGCCTTCAAGAAAAATGAGAAAGAGAAGGTCAAGGGAAAGTCTGTTGCTGGCAGGGGCTCAACCCCCCTCCCCCCAGAGATGGTGAGCGAGGGTCATGCCCTCACCGGCTAGGGGGTGACCAGGGCCCTGGTTCTCGCTCCGAGGATTGTGTTGATGTTGTTCTTACTTCCCGTCCTCCTTTTGGCTCTTTTAGGGGGAAGAAGCCGAGGATGGATCCTGATGATGTTGTTCCTTGGATCATTGGTCCCCGAGTTCTCTTTTCTGGTGGTGTGAACCATCGCGAAGGGATTCAGTCCCACTGGGAATTTACAGATTCTGGCATGGGATATGCCAGTACTAGAGGAACACTGTCGGCGAATGATCAGTCCCGCCAGGGATGTCTGTCCTTCAAGGCATTGAGACGCATCTCTATGGAGATGTTGCATGGGTAAGCTTCGTGGTTACTTTACATTTAGTTCTTCATTATTGTTTCCTTTTATTCAATTAAGACTTGTGGAAATTTTGGTGCATATTCTGAACCTTGTGGCGGTATCGAGCCATCAGGGAGAGGTTGTGGAGATGGAGAACTGCCAACTTTAGGGTAAGATGAAGAACCTCAAGTCGGGAACTACCCAGCATGAGAGCCAGATGTCTGATCTGCCTGAGAAGTATGATTGGGCAAAATCCTAACTTGAGCACAAGGGAAAGACGAGCGAGGTGTTTCTCCAGTCCTCGGTTGATGCACTTTTGCTAGCAAGGGCGAGGTCTGACTCTGTGGAGACTTGTAGGGCTTCCATGGAGTATCCCTCGGATTTGTTGAGGGAGTCCTCCATTAACTTTGATAAGGCGGTCCACCATTGCTAGAAGCTGCTGTAGCAGAGGAAAAGGTCTCTAACACGATGATAGGCATTTTGGACTGTGGAGTCTCTGACGAGGAGGAGAACGAAGAGATTCAGGCTTTAGGTGGCGGCGGTGGTGTTAGATAAATGTTTTTATCAAGATTTTGATGATTTTGTTTAAATGAGTTTTTATACCAAAACAATGTTTTTATATGTTGTCCAAATACTCCTAAATGATTTAAAATGTTTTTGCTAATTTTTTGGAGTATTTCTTAGAGTTTTTAATTTGATTAAAATTGGACAACACTTTTGATGATTTTGTTTATATTGGTTTTTACACCAAGACTATGTTTATAAATGTTGTCCAAATACTCCCAAATGATTTCAAATGTTTTTACTAATTTTTTGGAGTATTTCTTGAAGTTTATTTTTGAAAAAAATTGGACAACATTTCAAATTGGAGGTCGGCCGTGCATACCAAAATGGTCGACTGTACACAAGAAAAGAAAACACGAAATGAACTTTCGACTGAAAAATGGAGCGGTGGGACCGGTCCGGGAGGCCGGCCAGACCCGCACCCTGGCGACGGTCGACCCCCGACCCGGCCGCACCCCCGCACCCTATCTGGATCGCACTATTTTTTTCAAACGGTCGAAATCTTCAACAGGCAACCACGCCTGCTTTTCTATGCTATTTTGTGACAAAAAATTCCAACCGTTACAATCTGTGACAACAAGATTTGCTTTTCTATTTTGTACAATATTTTTACATCTTGTGATCCTCTTTTTGTAGACAAAAGTGAAGAAGAAGGAGCCTATGTTGGGAGCCTATGTTGGTGAAGACTTCCCTATAAATAGAGGATGAATTGAAGACACAAGATACAACACATACAAGCAAAATACACAACAAGATTTACGCAAATTGTTCAAGCTTTCATTTTTACATTCTTGTTGTAATAGCTAAGTCTTTCACTTGCACATCTTTGAGGTCTAGGCTTTTGATTCTTGATTACACTTGCACTCAATCTTTGTATTGGTTTCATAGAGTTGTAATCTTGAATTTTGTCCATCATTCAACACAAGACATCCTTTTGAAAAAGGAGCATAAAGAGCTTAAACTAGAAAAAGATAAATTATTTACCTCTTATGACTCTCTTGATAAAGCTCATGCTATTACTATTACTATGGTCCGTACACACTTGAAACCGAAAAACAAACGCTCACAAATGATATTGAAAATTTGAAAAAGGATGTGCATCGATTCAATTTAAGTACGGATAAAGTCACAAAAATTTTAGATGCACAAAGAGGTGAGCATTCTAAATTAGGACTTGATTACAAACCTTTTCAAAATGCTTTTAAGAAAAAAGATCAAGGTCCAACATTTGTACGTGCTAGTAGTCCTTGTATTATTACTTGTTTTTATTGTGGTAAAAATGGACACTATGCTAGCAATTGTAAATTGAAGAATAATTTTAGCTATTATTGGAGACCTAAAGGTCTCAAATGGACCCCAAAATTAAAGGACTAAAATAATTCATTTGAGGCACTAAAAATAGGGGCTATAACAACAATGGAAGATTCAAAATGGCTCGTGGACGGATGTTCACGCCATATGACCGGAAAAGAGAACTTTTTACCAACATCAAGCTCCAAGAAGAGGTATGGTCATGTTCGGCAATGGCAAAGGAAGAATTCTTGGAAATGGAGAAATTGGTAACTCTTACTCTTCTCTCTTAGTAATGTTCTTTTAGTAGAAGGGCTTAAGTTCAATTTGATAAGTGTTAGCCAACTTTGTGATTCAAATTATAATGTTGTTTTTAATAAAGAAAAATGTCTTATTTCCAAAAATGATAAAATTATTTAACTGACGGCTAACCTGTTGCTGCAGGTAAAAAGTTAGGGATAATTTCACTTTTGATACCCAAAATTTACCACATTTTCTATTTTGGTACCCAAAATTATTTAAAATATTTTAAATTCTAAACTAAAAAAACTCAATATTATTTCCAAAAAGTTATTTTCAAAAATAAATGATGTTTTAAAAATCTAAAATATTATTAAAGAACTAAAAGTTGTGTTAAAAAACTAACTAGGGCCTAATCCTCTACCACCCCAGTATCTCAGGGATGGATTTCAAAAAGAAAAAAGATTTTATTAATTACCACAATTAATACAACACCTTGAGGATCACCACAATCCTCTTACAACACATTCAAGGAGATTAGCACAATCTTCCTTCACCACCTTTGAAGAGTACCACACTCTTCAAACACCTATCACCTAAATCACCCAAGTGTATTCTTACCACAAGAATGCAATTAGAAAAGGCAATCTTTACAAAATTTGTACAAGTGATTTGGTTAGTCAAAATGTTTCTTGTCTTGTCACCAATAATGATTTAACTAGTTTATGGCATAGGCGACTTGGACATGTTGGATACAAAAATTTGCAAACTATTTACAAAAACCAACATGTAAAAGGACTACCCAAATTGAATTTTGAAAATCTTGGCTTATGTGACACTTGTCAAAAGAACAAATTAGTTAAGAGTAGTTTTAAGCCCAAAAATGAAATTTCCACTACCAAACCCCTACAAATGCTTCATCTTGATTTGTATGGGGATATTGGTATGGCTAGTCTAAGTGGAAAACATTACACTTTTGTTATAGTTGATGATTTTTCTAGATATACTTGGGCTCTATTTCTTACAAATAAAAAGCGATGCCGTTAATGAGTTTGTTAAGTTGTGTAGACTTATTGAAAATGAAAAGGAAGATACTATTAAGTCTATTCGATGATCGAGGTGGAGATTTGACGGCGAATTTAGAGTCTTTTGTGTGAAACCAAGGGATATAGTCATAATTTTTCGGCTCCAAGGACACCTCAACAAAATAGAGTAGCGAAATGAAGAATTGGACACTTCAAGAAATGAGTCGGTCCATGCTCAATGAATTTTCACTTCCAAAATATTTTTGGGCGAAGCGTAAAAGTAATCGCTTGCTATGTCATTAAACGAGTTTATATTCGTCTAAAATGAATAAAACTCCATATGAGCTTTGGAAAGGAAGAACTCCAAATATTAGTTATTTCAAAATATTTGGATGTAAATGTTTTATTTTGAATACTAAGGATCAATTAGACAAACTTGATCCTAAGGCCGATGAAGGAATTTTTATGGGGTATTCAATCAAGAGCAAAGCATATCGGGTTTTACAATAAGACTAGTGGAGTTGTTGAAGAATCCATCCATGTCAAATTCAATGAAGCTTGGTGTTGAAAGGATACCCAATGATGGAAGTGATGAAGAGGATATTATTGAACCCATTGTTCAAGATGAAACTCAAAATGATCAACCTTCAAGCTCAAGTGTTTCTCAAAGATAAAGGTGATACTTTGAATCTTCCGTAGCATTGAAATTTAAGGAGATCACCCAAAAGATCTTATTATTGGTGATCCCCTTGATAAAGTAATGACTTCGAGGAAAATTTGCCGAGAAAGCTCTTATATCTCAAAAAGAGCCTAAAAATGCTAAGGAAGCCATTGAAGATGAGGATTGGTTTTTAGAAATGCAAGAGGAGTTGAATCAATTTGAAAGGAATGATGTATGGGAATTAGTACCTTGTCCTCCATCTCAAACCATTATTGGTACAAAATGGGTATTTTCGGAACAAGCTCGATGAACAAGGTAATATTGTTCGAAACAAAGCAAGGTTAGTAGCTCAAGGTTATTGTCAAGAAGAAGGTATTGATTATGATGAAATATTTGCACCCGTAGCACGTTTAGAAGCTATTCGTATTTTACTTGCCTATTCTTGTTTTAAAAATTTCAAGCTTTATCAAATGGATGTAAAATACGCATTTTTAAATGGTATTATTCAAGAAGAAGTCTATGTAAAACAACCTCCGGGGTTTGAAAATTTTTCTAGGCCTAATGATGTTTATAGACTTAAAAAGGCCTTGTATGGTTTGAAACAAGCACCCCGTGCATGGTATGATAGACTTAGCTCTTTTCTTTTGCAAAATGGTTTTACAAGAGGTAAAGTTGACACTACTCTCTTTGTTTTTGAAAAAGGGCAAGATTGCTTATTAGTGCAAATTTATGTTGATGATATTATTTTTGGTGCTACTAATGGATCCTTGTGCAAGAAATTTTCTAAGTTAATGCAATGTGAATTTGAAATGAGCATGATGGGGAGCTCAACTTCTTCCTTGGACTTCAAATTAAGCAATGCCAAGAAGGAATTTATATTTCTCAATAAAAATATACAAAGGAGTTTTTGAAGAAATTTGGCATTGAAGAAGGAAGAACCGTCTCTACCCCAATGGCAACAAACGTCAAAATTGACAAAGATGAAAAAGGCAAGTCAGTTGATGAATCCAAATATCGAGGTATGATTGGTAATTTACTTTATTTAACGCAAGTAGACCGGACATTCTTCATGCCGTATGCCTATGTGCTCGTTTTCAAAGTAATCCCAAAGAATCTCATATGAGTGCCGTTAAAGGATTTTTCGATATTTGAAAACACTATTCAATATGGTTTATTCTATCGAAAGAATGAAAATTTTTCTCTTAAAGGTTATAGTGATTCGGATTATGCGGGAAATATTGATGATCGGAAAAGTACTTCGGGATCATGTCAATTTCTAGGTGATTGCCTAGTTTCTTGGTTTTCAAAGAAACAAAATTGTGTTTCACTTTCAGCGGCGGCCGAATATATTTCCGCGGCATTTTGTTGTACACAACTTCTTTGGATGAAACAAACCTTAGCGGATTATAAATGTTCTTTTGAAAGTGTTCCTATCTTTTGTGATAATATATCCGCTATAAACATTGCTCAAAACCCGGTTCATCATAACCGCAGTACTAAATATATTGAGATTCGACATCATTTTCTAAGGGATTACATTTTCAAAACGAAAAATTGAGATATCTTTTGTACCATCTCAAGATCAATTAGCGGACATTTTTACAAAACCACTATCTTCCGAGACTTTTGCTTCGATACGAGCTCGGTTAGGCATAATGCATATTGAATAAGGGTTACGTTTGCATTTTGCACGTTTTTAAAACTTAGGGGCGAAAAATCGGATTTTTGGTTGAAAATTCGGATTTTAAAAAAAACCGACAGACAGTGGGCTGAAATGGTTGAGGGCAACCGGTCGCCCTCAACGTCGACCGGTCGCCCTAAGCCTAAAATTGGATTAAAACCGTTCTGTCTTCAGCATTCCTCATTTTAACTTATTTTGGCCATTTTTCGTCCCCTTTGCCAAAATCACTCAAATTTCACTTCAAATTTGTTTTCTTGCATATGTTTTATATTTTGAACTTCATTAAGCTCGATTATCATCATCATTGCTCATCGTTACCGAATAAATGGTAAGAATTCTACTCCATTTGCTCAATTGCGTTGAACCCTTGAGATTTTGACTTATTTGCAAAATTCTTGATGCTAGTTTCATATGAATGTGATGAGCTTAATAGTTATGATGTATTGAATGTTGTTTGAACTGAATTGGTGATGAAAATTTTTGGCTTAAATGAATGTCAAAGGCGTTATATCTTCTAGTTTTATTCGGCGCATGATGTTCGACAAAATGTTTCAATAAAAGATTCATCACCAACATGATTTTCTTGATTTGAAAAGTCTTATAAGTTTATAGAGATCATGTTTTATCAATCAAATGAGCTTTTGCAAGTCTATTGATCAATTTTTCCCTTTTATTTGGAATTTAAGCTTCTATTTTCAAAACGCTCGATAAATCGATAAATTTGCGCACTTTGACATGAATATATGATGTTTTTATCGTGCTAACATTCTTTTTGATGATTCCAAAGGGGGAGAAACAAGAAAAACGCTCATACGCTCAAAGAAGCGAA
This sequence comes from Rehmannia glutinosa, assembly GCA_016081115.2. NCBI lineage: Eukaryota > Viridiplantae > Streptophyta > Magnoliopsida > Lamiales > Orobanchaceae > Rehmannia > Rehmannia glutinosa. Next base: position 67,718,618 of record CM071935.1, read on the forward strand.
AATAAGCTTGCACGAAAAGCTATAAGCTAGGGCTCTTAAAAGCCATAAGCTGTTGAATATTGCTTAGTTCAATTGATGTATTGTGGACTTTTATGATTGACTAATGATGTTTTGTGACAGGGGAGCTTATAAGCTCATGGAATTCAAGCTTAAGTTGTAAAAGCTAAGCTTTTAGCTTTTAGTTGTTGCTTGTATACTTGTTCTTGATATACATATTGATAGGGGGAGCTTGTGCAAAAATGATTTTGAGTGTGTTTGTACTTATGATGAATCTTGCTTGCAATGGTTGATGTTTTAAGACCGGAAAATTGGTTTTGTTTTAAAATCAACTTCCTAAAATTGTTTTGGTTTGTAATCATCAAAAAGGGGGAGTTTGTTAGATAAATGTTTTTATCAAGATTTTGATTATTTTGTTTAAATGAGTTTTTATACCAAAACAATGTTTTTATATGTTGTCCAAATACTCCTAAATGATTTAAAATGTTTTTGCCAATTTTTTGGAGTATTTCTTAGAGTTTTTAATTTGATTAAAATTGGACAACACTTTTGATGATTTTGTTTATATTGGTTTTTACACCAAAACTATGTTTATAAATGTTGTCCAAATACTCCCAAATGATTTAAAATATTTTTACTAATTTTTTGTAGTATTTCTTGAAGTTTATTTTTGAAAAAAATCGGACAACATTTCAAATTGGAGGTCGGCCGCCCCAATGAAATGGTCGACATGCACGAAGAAAAGAAAACACGAAACAGGACTTTCGACTGAAAAATGGAAGCGGGGGACGGTCCGAGGGGAGGGCCGCCGCCGCACCCACTGGGCGGCCGTCGACCCCCTCCGACCGTCGCACCCCCGCAACCCCTACTGGATCGCACTATTTTTTCAAACGGTCGAAATCTTCAACGGGCAACCGGTTGCCCACTATGCTATTTTGTGACAAAAAAATTCCAACAAGTTACAATCTGTGTGACAAGATTTGCTTTTCTATTTTGTACAATATTTCTACATCTTGTGATCCTCTTTTTGTAGACAAAAGTGAAGAAGAATGAGCTATGTTGGTGAAGACTTCCTATAAATAGAGGATGAATTGAAGACACAAGATACAACACATACAAGCAAAATACACAACAAGAAATCATGCAAATTGTTCAAGCTTTCATTTTTACATTCTTGTTGTAATAGCCTAAGTACTTTCACTTGCACATCTTTGAGGTCTAGGCTTTTTGATTCTTGATTACACTTGCACTCAATCTTTGTATTGGTTTCATAGAGTTGTAATCTTGAATTTTGTCCATCATTCAACACAAGACATCCTTGTGAGTATTCTTGTGGTAAGAATACACTTGGGTGATTTAGGTGATAGGTGTTTGAAGAGTGTGGTACTCTTCAAAGGTGGTGAAGGAAGATTGTGCTAATCTCCTTGAAGGTGTTGTAAGAGGATTGTGGTAATCCTCAAGGTGTTGTATTAATTGTGGTAATTAATAAAATCTTTTTTCTTTTTGAAATCCATCCCTGAGATACTGGGGTGGTAGAGGATTAGGCCCTAGGTGGGTTGAACCTCTTTAAATCAACGAGTGTTGTTTAATTTCCACATTTACATTCTTGTAATTTACTTGTTGATTCGAAAAAGAGGGTGATTTGCGAAAAATCAGCATAATCTATTCACCCCCTCTAGATTATCGTAGCCACTTGGACTAACAGGTGGATAGGAGACTAGTGGCGTTAATATCGAAGGGGAGGATAGAGGCCTCTGTGGTTGAGTAGTGATAGTTCTTTGTTGGCCTAGATGGCCCTTGATTTCAGCCCACCTGTTTAGGGCATGCTTTCTGCACCTGTATATTTCTTTTGTTATTCATGTGAGATGTTTTGCCCCTGAGGGGTTGGATGATGTTTTGCTGCTTTGATGTTATATTCATATTTGTGTTTTTTTCCTTACGCATATTTGTGTTGTTCTTGTTGTATTTCCATGTGTTGTATGTTAGAAGAAAACTTTTCATGCACTCCCTTGCGAGGGAGTCTCTCCCCTCCAGGAGCGTCGGATGAGGTTTATTTATGAGGACCCCGTGAGGGAGCCCCTCTTATCCGGAATCACCAAATGATGTTTATTTACGAGGACCCTCGTGAAGAGGCCCCTCCCATCTGGGAGCGCCGGATGAGGTTTATTTACGAGGACCTCCGGGAGAGAGACCATCCCCTCTAGGTGCACCGGAGGAGGTTTACTAAGGAGAGCGCTTAAATCTTCATCGACCTGTGGACTTGATCACTTATTCGGTAAAGCTAATTAGAGGTGTTGGAACTGGGATGACCAGTGATGGGCCAATCTTCATCTTGTCAAATGCTTCCCGAAATATGAAATCCACAGCACTACCCGTATCTACTGGACCTTTTTGACCACGCCAACATGACAGATATAACAATAGCAACCGGGTGGACCTGGGTTTCTGAGATGTAGTCTTGAGTGCCAAACATTATAGGCATGTTCTTAGCATGTTGTGATTCCACAATTCTTTTCTTGGACAGGGCTTCCTCCGGGCGTCCCCTTCGTTCCTTGCTACATTCCCATAGAGAGCTTCGGGCATCTTTCGCTTTTGGTCCTCTGGAGATCACGTTAATGACTCGCTACGTGAGTATCACACTTCATTTCTCTGCTAATCAAAAATGCGGGCGCGATGACCTGTGGGGTTCTTCTTCCACGTGGCCTGGTCATGGCGAAACTTATTTTGATCCAAATAGTCCTTGATGGAGACCTTCTCAATGAGTCGCTCAATTTTCCTCTTTAGAACAAAATAGTTTCATGTAGTGTGCCCCCTTGTCTGTGCCCCGACCAAACGGAACTAGAACTAGAAAAGGAACAGGAACCAACCGTGGTCAGCGGTTCTGGAACCGTGACCGGTTCCCCTAATTACGAACCGCGAAGGCACCGGCCTCTATCGGTTCTGGTTCGGTTCCTCCTTTGGAAGAACCGTGGGCCGTCGGTTCCAAGGTTCGTTCCATGGTTTTGGTTCCACCCGATTACGAGCGTAGAACCGCCTTGACTAATATATGTTTTGAATTTTTCTTAATATATTATGTCATATTCTGAATTTTTATTATTAAAGATATGACCGTTGCTAAGCAACGGTCCAATTTGATCAATTGGGCCTTATACTTTGGCTAATTGGTCTTGGAATTGGGGCTGCAACGTGCAGCCTCCAATTTTTTTTATTTTTTTTTAATTTTTTATTTGTTTTATTTTTCTATAAATACCCCTCCCCTAATTCAATTTTTTCACACCACTATCTCAATCTCTCTCTAATTTCTACCTCACATTTTCACTCTTGTTATTTAAAGCCAAAAAAAATTCTCTCAATCTCTATGTAATCTATAATTCATTTGTCTATAACTTATTATTTGAAATTTTCTTCTTTTAAATTCAATAAATTACTTTCAAAAATATTACTTATATTAAATATTAAATTATCTATTTGATTTATAGTTTTATATTTCAATTCTTGTTTCTATAAATTTAATATATATGGCAAATTCATCCGAACCCCGTGATATCAGGATTAAGCGGCGAGGAGCAAGAGATCGAGCAATTATTTGAAACGCAAGAAAGTGTTGATCAAATTCCAACAAGTGGTAAAAAACCTCGAGCTCCTAAATCCGACATGTTTGTTAAACATTTCAACAAAATCAAGCTTCCATCCGGTGAAATCCGAGCTAAATGTAAATATTGTGAGGTGATTCTCATTTTTTTATTTTTTGTAATTTTATATTTTAAGTTTTTATTAAATAAATACGTTACTATTTTATTTTTCTTATTTTTTAGACTTCTTATAAATTACAACAAGGAGGTGGGTATGGATCTTCAAAGAAGCACATGGGAAAAAAACATCCTGTGGAATTTGGATATGCTCAACACAAACTCAATTGCACGGGTATGTCGGATCTTCAAGTCTCGGTGGAGTACGCAAAATCAACCCGATTTATTTAAATATGATGATAGAGTATGGAGAGAAAATTTAGCTAAATTTGTATCTATAGAACATCTTTCGTTTAGTTTTGGAGAAAAATTAAGTTTTGAAGAACTTTGTCAATCTTCACTAAATCCCATTTACTAAACGTGTTCCTAGAACTTCTCTCACATGTTAAATTGGAAAATTAGTAAAAAATGGTATAAAAAAGTTTAATTAAGGAATTTGGTTCTTTAGTTCAATAAGTATCTATTTGTTCCGATTTGGAGTGATCATTGGCGAACACATAGTTATATGGGTATTACATGTCATTGGATAGATAGTTCTTGGCATTTACAAAAACGATTAATTGCTTATAGATTATTTGATGAAAGACATCTTTGAGAATATTGTTAATATGATAAATTTAATTTTGCAAGAATATAATTTAGTTGATAAAATATTTTCTATTTCATTTGATAATGCTAGTTCAAATAATGCTAGTATTGAAGAACTTACTTCATTATGTCAACCATCTTTAGGGGGTAGATATTTCCATATTAGATGTATTTGTCACGTCTATATTTATGTGTTTAAGTTGGATTAACTTATTTAAACGAGCATATTCAACCAATTAGAAAGCGCACTTCAATATTTATGGGGACATCAGACAATTATGCATCAATGGGGTAAATATTGTAAAAGCGAATAATAAAAGACCTAAAAGATTTCCTAGAGATGTACCAACACGTTGGAACTCAACATATGATTTATTACAAGCTTCATTTGATTATAAGGAATTATTGTGTTCATTTTTTAACTCTTTGACTGTAGGAATTCGTTTATATCCTTACCAATGGAATAAATGCGCTTTTTATGTGAGATCTTGGAGTTTTTTCCAAATCAACAAATTTATTATCCGGTGTTTATTATCCAACCGCAATTCTAGTATTAATGAATTGTATTAATATTGCTACCGCTTTTAATGAATGCATAACTGATCCACTTTTACATGATTGTATTGAAAAAATGAAATTGAAATGGTGTAAATATTTTCAAACTATCCCACAACTTTATTTAATTGCTTTTGTATTAGATCCAGATGTAAATTAGATTTATTAGAAGATTTGTTAAATGTATATTATGATGTTTTATATCTGGATACTGATCCAAGTCCGGATAAACCTAGTGTTCGACTAATTTTACTTCAAGTTAGACAAGGACTAAATGAACTTTATAATGAATAAAGTTTAAAATTTAAGGGAGAAAGCAGTCAACAAGAAATACAACCTACACCTAGTACTTCAACCGGTTTAAAGAAATTTAGCATAGCACAACGATTAGTTAGGGAAAAAAAAGCGACCACGAAGTTCCTCAACTTCTAACATAGAACTAAAGAATTTTTACACTACAAGTATTGAATTTAGTGAAGCGGATAATGATGATTTGGACATATTGCGGTGGTGGTCACAAAAAAGCCAAAGTTATCCAATCCTTTCAATCATAGCCAGGAGATTTTAGCATGCCCCATTTATTTTGTGGCGGTAGAGCAAGCTTTTAGCTCAGGTGGGAACATGTTGGATGAGCAAAGGTCGTGTTTGCATCCGGACAACTTAGAAGCTCAATGTTTGTTGGCGATTAGACTAGAGCGGAAAAACGAATACAAGGAATGGAAGCTCAATTAGATCTCAACGATGACTTTGACACATAAGGAACAACATCCACGGCCGGAACGGAAAATGGGAGTGATTGAGCCACGCCACCCCCAAAAGGTAATAAGGGTAAAAAGGTAAGCGGACTACTTATTTTCCTTTTTTTTGTTCTATTTAATTTAAAGTCTTACAATAATCTAAGATAATATTCTAAATTAGGTATTGAATTATATAGTGTTATATTAAATAAATTTTTTTTTTAAAAAAAAGAAGACGGTTCCACGGTTCCAGAACCGAAATGGAACCGCCGGAACCGGCGATTTTGGAACCATTTGTTTAAGGTTCCGATTCCGGTTCCACTATTTTTTGGAACCAGAACCGGCGATTCTAGAACTGGCGTTTTCGGAACCGTGGACAGGCCTACCCTTGTCCCTATAATAGCGACATAACAAATTGGAGCGTGCTCATAAGAGTTTATTCTTTAGTGGCTGAGATGGATCAGAGATCCTCTTCTTCTGGGCAGCTATCAATACTTCTACCATCGGTACGTTCAGAGGGGTGAAATTCAACCCATACTCATTCCTTGGACCTTTATGAGATTGATTCTTGTCGTCTTCCCTTGACTTGCGCTTGGTACTGGGTTTAGGCTTGGTGGACTCCTCCACTCGGATATTATTCTTTGCTCGGCTTAATAACTTCTCCAGGTTGGGGGGAGGTTTCCTGGCCAAAGATTCTTCGAGATGTCCTTGGTAAAGATTCTGCTGCAATATTCCGGCCAAAGTCTCATGTTGGACGTCGGCAACTCAATGACGACGTCTACGAGTCGCTTCATAAACTCACACAACGTCTCTATTTCTTTTTGTCTCACCTGGAAGAGGTGAGCAATGGTCTTAGGGCACTTTCTTTTGATGGAGAACTGTTGCATAAAAACTTCATTAAGTTTGTACATCCCAGAGATTGATCTTATCGAGAGCTGGTTGAACCAAGTCAGTGCCCACTTGATCAAGATGGTACAGAACACCTTGCAGTAAGAGGCGTCCAGTCATGTCGTAGAGATCTGCCTTTGCATAGAATTTATCCAAGTGTTCCTAGGGATCTCCAATTCCATCATACTCCGAGGAGATTGGAGGTCTTGATTCCCAAAGGTAGTTGCTCGATTAGGAATGCGGGGCGAGTGAACTTCTCTTCATCAGGGTGGTGGCTCTCAAGTTGGCGTGGCTAGGTTGTACAACTCGAGACACTTCAGCTAGTGGTGATTCCTCACGATTCTCGTTATGTCCTTCATCTCTTCCTCCCTAACCTACCATGTCAGGGTCTTCAATGGTTGGCGGAGCACAGGGGAGGTCTCCCATGACCCCCGCGCGACTTGATTCCTCATGGCATTACGAAAGATTTATCCAAAGAGCACAGTAGGGCTTCCCGAGTCGACAAACTTTTTTCAATGGGCGGAGCCCAGGAGGAGGGGCGACACCTCTCTTGCATACGGTGGAGGGGGCGACACTCTTCCCGGGAGAGAGGCTGTCCATCGTCTTCCAGGCGACCATTGTTCTTGCTGATATCTAACCTCACGACCAATAGATTGAGATCCGACTTCATGTGCTTGAGATCAGGTCTGCATCTTCGTGTGCTTTGGCTAGTTCCCAAAGACGACGCAAAATGATGTTGTTTTTTAGGGAAGATCACTCCAAGTTAAGGTTTCTGATAAAAGCCAAATCTTCTTCTTCCCAAATGGGAAGTTTTTCAAGTATTCTTCTCCGGGAGCTGGAAATCTTTAGCTGGGAACTTGTTTGCACACACGCAAACATGAAACAGGCCCCAGGATTGTCCTAGGGAGGCCCTTCTGACGCTCAAGTCAGCACAGTGATCGAGAGAAAATGTAAGACAATAATTGAATACTGAATAATGATAAGAGTGATTATGAGAGAATTAAATTACAAATAGAGAAATGACCTCTTTATATCTGGGTAGTGGGCCTGGTGGGCTTCATAGGAGAAAGTGGCATGTGGGCCAGTCCCAGATTCCTTTGGGCCGGGTTATTACATATGAAGTCCATTGGGCAATTAATATTATTCTACTATATAAAATTAATTATATATTAATTATTAAATATCGTTTTGGCCCAACATGTATATATATATATATATTTGACGTATTTAGATCTTGTGAGTCCAGATAAGTTATATAAATACATGATACCGAATCTGGAGCGATGGGTTATTTTTTAAACAGTTTAGATTTAACAGGTTTTTGGGTTTTTTTATAGTAAATTTATTAATGAAAAGGGCTCTTTGGTAATTCCAACTTAATATCAATTATTGAGAGGGATTTATTTTTGGTGGTGCCTTTTCACGTTCCTAGAATAATGTGATCATAATCAGAGATGATTTCATTGTATATCTCTTCCTTCCAAGTCTTCTTTTTTCCAGTCTGTAGAAATTGAAACAAGTCTTCTCTTTTTTTGTCATTTCTTTTATCGAAAATTGTGAAGCAAGTCCTCCCAATTTCGTCTTTTTGTTTAACCCATTTTTACATCTCGAAAACACCCTCTTGACGGCACCCACTTCGACTGTGTCTACATCATATCCATATCGGCGGCACCCTATCGACAACAACAATATTTTCTCCGACTCGACGGCACCCCCACCGTATACGACTCGACAGCAATGAGGGTTTGTAAATTTTTTGATGTTGTTATAGTCTCAAACCCTGGAATTATTATGGGTTTCTTTTTTTTTTTTTTTTTTGGATTGTAATGTGTATGGTTAGATTATCTTGTCTTAGGTTTTCATGGATTTTGACAATTTTGAGTTTTTTGGTGAAGTTTGGAGTTGGGTAAACTTGTTTTGCTGTAATTGGAAAAATATTTAGGAAATAGGATTTAAGGATTGCTCTATTTTTAAGTATGTGGCAACGCCTATTGATGTTTTTTAGTATTGTTTATTTATGTTTGGTTCATTGTTTATGTATGTTTTGTTTACTATTTTAAGTAAATAGGGTTTTAATTGAAAACAAATTGGGGAAATAGGGTTTAATTAGGATTGCTCTGTTTTTAATTGGGCAAATAGGGTTTAGTTAAATTGCTACGTTTTTAAGATTGACCACCGCTTTGCTTATCGAGTTTTTAGCAATGCTTATGTAAGTTTGTTTTATTGCTTATGTATGCGTTGCTTTAGTGTTTTTAATAAGGTTACACTCTCATCAACTTAATTTAATTTTAGTGTAGTCAATTTTATATTTTTCATATATCGATAAAATAATTGGTGAAATAGTATTTAACTATGATTGCTCTGTTTTTTATATTTAAATATGGTTTTCACTTTGCTCATTGGTGTTTTTAATTATGTTTATTATCTTTGCTTATGTATGATCTATATTCTGCTTATAATAATTGGTAAAATCTATATCTATATCTATATATATATATGTGTGTGTGGACTGGTTCAAATGAGAACAACCCATTTAGGTTAGTCCATAGGAACACTTATGGACTCTTGATTTAAAATTTTAAATGGTGTAGATCATTCTAGTTATTTTAGGCTAATAAGGGTATATTTGTACTTTCTATACCATCAATTTATTAAATAGGCGGGTTAATATCTTTAATTGCTATTTTTAAGGCAAGTGCAATCTTATCTTTTCAGTTGGCCGATTTTTAGGGAGAAAAAACGCATCACTTTTATACCTGGTTTTGTTTTATCATATATTTAGTTTAGTGGAATTGTATACTTAGTTCGGTGGACTTGTATACTTAGTCATGTTTTTTATTGTATATTTAGTTCAGTGGATTTGTATATTTGGTTCAGTGGAATCGTATTCTTAGTTATATAAGTAGTTTAGTAAGTAGTTTAGTGAATTTGTATACTTCGTTCTGTGGATTTGTATACTTAGTTATATAAGTAATTCAGTGGAATTGTGTATTTAGTTCAATATAATTGTATTCTTAGTTAAATGTTTTTGTATACTTAGTAATATTTTAATGTATAGTTAGTTCAATGTAATTGTATACTTAGTTAAATATTTCTGTATACTTAGTAATGTTTTAATGTACAGGTAGTTTAGTGTAATTGTATAATTAGTTAATTGTTTATGTATACTTAGTAATGTTTTAATGTATAGTTAGTTTAGTGGAATTGTATACTTTTCATTAATTGTTGCATGATTTTGTTGCCAAATTTGAATAATTTGCAGGTTCTTGTGAAGAAGGGAGAGAAAGGAAAGGTGAATCGCGTGATTATGGGGACATGATCAATAACAGATCACGTCCCTAATTTGTAGGAGGTGGTTACCATATTTAGTTTCTTGGATTCCTATTTTACCCCTTCTAATGTATACTTTCATATGAATTGTTGTATATATTTGTTTATATATTGACCATTGATTTATTTTTTTTATGGTGTAGATTTGTCATATGGTCTTACCTAGCAGGGTGGTCTCACAGGATCCCCTCCCTATATATATATATATATATATATATATATATAGTAACAAACCTATTTCTAAAATTATTTCCTCACCTAAAACACTTTGATAAAAATAGTAAAATATATTTAATGCTTATATCAGAATTTCCATCTAGATTAATGATTTAAATTTGGTAAGAGTTTGGTAGATAAGTTCAATATTTAATGTTGATTTTTAAATTTGTAGATTCAGTGTAATTATTATATTCTTTTTTCTACCATAAATATTGTTTCTATATTTTGAAAATTAATAACAAATCAAAATTTGTTCTCTTTTCCACCCACAAATTTGGTTTATAAAAAAATAGTAAGATTTGAATAATGTACTCATGTTTATAATTCAAACCCATAAATTTGGCTATTAAATCGTGATTTTTTTTCTTTCTAAAATTCAAATTAAATGGTGTTTTCTTTATTTTGGAAAATAATTAATAACAAATCAACTTATTGTATTGAAATTATTTTGGGTGTGTTTAATGTGCACAAGATATTGGAGTTGCACAAATAACGAAAAATAAATATATAACAATCAATCTAATATAATCTAATTTAATCTATTAATTTAAAAAATTAAATCGCAAGGTTTTTTTCTTTCTATAATTTGGAATTAATTGTTGTTACCAATAGTTTGTGTGTGTGTGTATATATATATATATATATATATATAGAGAGAGAGAGAGACTATTTTCAAAATAGTAACCATATAGTTTTCCTTCTCATTTTTCATTGCGCTATAAAAATCAATAAAATTCTGGGGGAAAAAGCAGGGTAAAAAATTATTTGTGATTTCATGGTTTTCAAAACTGTGTGTACTGCATTAATTAGTTTTGGAAAAAACTGGGTAAAAAATTATTTGTGATTTCATGGTTTTCAAAACTATGTGTATTGCATTAATTAGTTTTGGAAATATGTGTGTGCATTAATTACTATATTTGTCTTTTTCTTTCTTTTTAAAATTTTATAATATTTTTGTTTTTGATTAGTTTTTGACATATAATATATAACATTAATCATATTTTTACGACCTTTAGTTTGCACCTATATTGCATATATATATATATATATATATATATATATATATATATATATACATATAATATAAACATAATACATAAAAATAAAAGATATATTTACTCAAAATTTTATGTTGTGGTGGGTTTTAAAAATCATGCATTCTGGCTATTGAACATCAGTTTGTATATTCATATATTTTAACTATTGCAATTTCTTATTTTCAGAATTTCAGTAAATCGGGTGTTCAAGTCAGAATAATTTGGTAAGTTCTAATTATTAATGTAAATTATTTTGACAATAACTTTATACTTTCTTTATTTTAAGAAATAAAAATTTCTTAGTTTCAGTAAATTTGATTTTCACATAATTCACACTTTTCTAATTTAAAATAAATAATTTTATATTTTTATCTCCAAAAAATAATGAATATCACTGTATAAAAAATTGATAGAATGCTTATATTTTTGTAATTGATAAATATTTCGACATTTTCTTAATGATGCTTAACAATTTATTTATTTTATTAACAAAACCAATATTTATTTTATTTATTTTCTTACCAAAAATAGTGTTTCTGGACAATTATATATTCGATCATGTTTCCTTTTATCAAAAATATGAAAAACACAAAATATCTGATTATAATTTTAAGAAAATCCAAACAATAACAACAATTACAGAAAATAATCAATGTTTGAAAAAAGCGAACATGAAATACAAATACGACAATGACATTGGTAATAAATGAAATTGTATTACAAAAACGTGAATAAATATATAAGTTATATATATAATTGTAAGTATCTATGTATTATATTTGAGAAAATAATCCACCATAAATATTCCATGAAATACGAAATATTGAAATCCTATATACATACAATTTTTGTATCTATGTATTATATTTGATAAAATAATTCAATATATAAGTATTTTATGAAATGCAAAAAATATTGAAATCCTAGATATATATATATATATAATTGTAAAATGATTATTGAAATTATATATATAATTTAAATATTATAGTGTACATACTTTTTTGAATATATAATAAGTAGATACTTATTACATAAAGGAAATTCTATTTATTTGTTTTTTAACTTATGTTATATTAATTTGTTTTATATTATAAGATAGTTTATCAAATAATTATGATTTGAGTAGAATGATAATGTTATCGAGAAATCAAATGATACTATGAATTATTTATTAAATTAATGTACATAGTAATCTATTGGTATAAATTTCAATTATGTCTCAGTTGATATAATTTAGTTTAGTTGTCGAAAATTATTAAATAAATATATAATTTTTAAAGTTTTAAACAACTTAACAAGTGTTTTTCAATAGGTGTATAAATTTGCTTCAAATATATAATCAATTTATTTTCTTTATTTTTTTTTATTTTTTAAAGTTTTAATTTATTGTTCAATATTATAACGTAATACTTTGTGAAAATATTAAATTAGTATTTCCTAAATTATTTCTCTCAAGTCAAGACGTATCATCCTGCAAGTTGCAACCATTCCTCAGTTCAATGGACATGGCCTTGAGATACCTTGCACTTCGTGCATCGCACGGGCGATATACTAGTATGGTTTAAATAAGATTGCTCTTTTTTTTATATATTTTAAACATGTTTTTAATTATAATTATATATGGTTGTTTTACTGCTTATGTATGCTTTATATTCTGATTATATTAACTGGTGAAATATGGTTTAACTTGGATTGCTCTTTTTTTTTAAACATGGTTTTGACTGCTCATTGATGCTTTTAATTATACTTATATATGCTTGTTTTAATGCTTATATATGCTTTATATTCTGCTTATTTTTCATATAGTTGACTAACTGGTGCTTTTTTTTTTTTGATAGATTTTGGTTTGGAAATGACAAAGATAGTAGTAGAAGGAAGGCCATAAGGAAATATGCAGCTACAATTTGTTTGGATGATATGAATGAGCGAGAGAGTTGAATTTGGGAGAGGCGAAAAGTTTCTTTGAAACGACGTCGGATTATAACGAAACAATTATGTTTTTTTGTTTTTGATCAAATGGTTGAATATTGCAGACTTTTTTTTTTTTGAATTTAAATTTATGGTTGGTTTTGTGTAGTTGACATAAATCGTAGTTTGCTATAGGAATGTTTTGAGTTAGTTGCGTATTTTCTTTGATGAGCGTTCGATTTTTGGTATAACATGTTACGTGTTATTCATAGTTGAGTACATGGACAACTTTTTTTTGTTTGGTATCATGAACAATTTGATCAAAAAACAATAAAACAAACATATGTAAGCAATACTTAACACGTCGATAAGTAGTTAAACATATGGACTAAATAAACAATTTATTTGGTTCTGAACAATTTGCTCAAAAAAGTCAAAACAAATATACATAAATAGTGTTTAATACGTCAATAAGCGGTAAAATATATGGACTAAATAAGCAATTTGTTTGGTTCTGAACAATTTGCTAAAAAAAGCGATAAAAACAAGCACACATAAGCGATCTTAATCGTCGATAAGCGGCACCCGAATTGTTTTTCCTTAAACACGGACACACATTAGTGGTGTTTGTAGTCCATATGCAACAATTACTTGATAGACAAGCATTCTGAGTATATTATATAATCATATTATTTTTTTTGCATAACATCACACTTTATATTCAACAAACTATATTTAATGTGAGAATGCAAAATACATAAATAATTAAGCAACATTTTTCATATTCACAAGCAATTAATGTTTATTCACAACTAAGCAACATTCTAAACAATTGTGGGTAATCGCTCATATTTTCATGGGATTTAATTGATTTATCGAGATTATGATCAGGATCCGTAAGGTAAGATAGCACCAATTGTAGGTAACTGCTCCTATTTTCATGTGATTTAATTGATTAAGGCGCCTCCTATTTTTTCTGTGGACTAATATACCCCTATTTCAATTTTATTAGTTTTTTATATATATGTTAGGCAGATCTAATATTAGTCGTTGAAAAAGATAGATCGTAGTGCGGATTTGGTCCTACGTCTTACATAAGGCGTATGGTCCTATATAACCCTCCCTATATATTTGACAACATAATTTCCATTGATGACATTTATAAAATAAATGCATTATTTTATAAGATAATATGAGTTTCATTTCAATATATTTAAAATAATATAAAAATATAATATTGGATTTTATTAAATTTTGTCAAATAATTTCTGATTATCAATTCCAAATCCAAAATTCTGAATTTTTTACTATGTTTGGTACAGAAAGAGAGCGGGTAATTACATAGAGCAAATAGTTACAGGAGTTCTGAATTTTCCGTCCCGTGGAAAAAAGTTTTCGTGGTGTTATTACGTGCAAAAATGTCCTCCAGCGGTGTCACGGTGGCGGACGGCGGTCCGCAGATGTACTTCTGCCACCAATGCGAGCACACCGTCTCCATTACCCCCTCCCTCGCCGGCGATATTCTCTGTCCGTCTTGCAACTCCGGTTTCGTTGAAGAATACCAAAACCCTAACCCTAATCCCAGCATTCCAGACCCTTTCTTCCCCGATCCCCTGTCGCTCTTCCTTTCCCAATTCCTCCTCCCATCCACAAACCCTAACCCTGTCTCGCGGTCTGTCCCGGCTGGAGAGTCTCCATTCGGGACGGACGCTTTCGACCCGGTATCGTACTTGTTGAACCTTCTTGCCAATCGCCGTGCCAGTGGTGTTGATTATCAGTTTGTGATCGAGGACCATCCGTCGGCTTCCGGGTTTTCTCTCCCGGCTAATATTGGAGACTATTTTGTGGGGCCCGGATTCGAGCAGTTGATTCAGCAGTTGGCGGAGAATGATCCGAATCGATATGGTACCCCGCCGGCCTCCAAGTCCGCCGTTGAGGCTCTGCCAAGTATTAATGTCGACGAGGCTTTGCTGAAATCGGAACTGGCGCAGTGCGCCGTGTGTAAGGATGACTTTGAGCTGGGAACTGTTGTGAAACAGATGCCTTGTAAGCATGTTTATCATCAGGATTGTATTCTTCCTTGGCTTGAGTTGCATAATTCGTGCCCTGTGTGTCGCTACGAGCTTCCGACTGACGATCCAGATTATGAGAATAGCGGTAATTCAGGTAGGAGGGAAGTTGCTCGGCAGAGTGATGGTTATAACAATGGTGGTGATGATTTAGCTGGGGGTTCGGATGGGGCAAGGGCGGTGCAGAGGAGGTTTACCATACCATTGCCTTGGCTATTTGGAGGGTTTGGTTCTGGGTCAGGGTCAGATTCTGGTGGTGAGGGGCCAGAGCAGCACAGTCGGGAGCAGAATTAAATGTGTCACGATGCGTGTCGTTTGAATTTACACATTTGGTAACTGGCTTCAACTTTCCCATTGTGGGGATTCTGGTGCATTAGGTTAAATACCAGTTCAAGCAATTTATTATTCGTTATATGATACTAATGAACGCGTGTCCCAAATGAGCTCAAGTGTGTCATTATGTTGTTTATTCAATTACTGCATTGAATGTCCCTTTTATTCAAAGTAGTGATCCGTTTACTAATGAATTTGTGTCCCGAATGAGCTCAAGTGTGTCATTATGTTGTTTATTCAATTACTGAATTGAATCCCTTTTATTCAAAGTAGTGACCAGCTTATTTTTAAGTTATTTGGCTGGAGCTTTTACCACTTGTTCCTTCTCTATGATTGATTGCCCCTTTTGTTTTTCTATTTCTTTATTTGCTTTGTCCAACTTAGGCCCCAAGATGAATGTTCTAAGAAAATTATGTCCAAGTCTCATGGATGATTTGATGTTTGGGTTATGAACACACGATCGCTGGTGTGGAGTATGAACATAGCTTACCCATTGAGCTCATGTTTGACATTACTGGGTTCTACCTGTTTTTGATGTGTGATCTTTTCATTGTTATAACAAAGAAATAAAAAGAGAAGAACATCATATAGTTACCGAGTTTTCCGCAATGACCAAATTGTCTTCTCTTAATGTTTTGACCGCCTCAACTGAATAACGTATGATAAAAAAGCCTCATACATCTGCTGTCTGATTGTGAGATGTTCTTTCAATTCAACTGGATCATCATCGTTGCATAATGGATAATCTGAATCAATCCCTAGAACCATGGCTTTAATGGAAGTAACGGCTTGCTCAGTCTGTGTCAATAGAAACTTTATTTTAAAATGTGAACTTAAGGTTTATGAATACAGATGTGTGCTTGGTTATCTGTTGTCTGTATATTTTTATAAATGTAAATGGCTTTCTTACATGCATTACTGGCTGACATTTACGTACAAAGTGACTCTGGTTTATTTTAGTTCATATTTTTCGCTGTTGGATTGGATATTTTGACTTTTTATGGATGTGAAGAAGTTGGATGTGCTCTAATTTTCTGTAAAGACTTCTTTTCATACGCCATTTGATGGATCCTTCAATGAGATCATTAATGATCTTCTCATGTAGACTCAGTGTAGATGACATGGATGAGTCATAGATGTACGAATTCATCCATGAAGCCTCCTAAAGTGGTGTATGTAGTGATGGGTTTGATGTGAAACCCGATAATGTGTAGAAAGCATAATCATTGTGACGAACTTTCCTCTTAAAAATTCTTAAATATGTAATTATGTGAGTGCCGTACAGACATCCTACTGAAACAAGGATTACAACATTAAGCTGGAAGTTAAGATACTTTGACCAAAAGGCTGGTCTCGATTAAAATCAAGATAAGACTCTTGCATTAATATTACTCTTGTTTAAATTGTTGAAGGATCAAAAGGAATTTTCTCTTGTGTATATCCAGTGGCTTTCCATTGCAAAATAGGACATATAGCTTCTGCTGCCTTAACCGTTCCTAATTCCATTCCCAGTTTTCCCTTCTTGTCTGATATCATTCCCTGTTACATTCTAGATAAGGCCTCTTCAAGTTTCGGAGTTCTGTAGTAAAAGAGGTGATTATGCTTGTTGATATAATAAAGGAATGAATGGAGGACATCGATCCATATCATTACATTCGTCTGGTAGTATTAAATTAATCGTGAAGTCAATGGTTGTATATTTGAGAGGATTTAAATTGATTTTCAGCTTTATTTGAATTGTAGAGTGATGGTATGAAGTAGCTGACCTATTTTGTCTAGTACATAAGTATAAAACTCCCCCTTTTTCAACGTGACACCACATAACTATACTTTTTCATGCAAGTTTTAACTTGGCAAACGTAGCTCTTTGACGAAACTATGGTACTATTGCTAGAGTCTCCAAATGATTGAATTATTCATAGCCTAGTTGTTCCTTGCAGATAGTGGAACTTTTTTTTTTGCCTTCTAATATGCCTGAGGAGCAAATATTAGTTGTAAATTTAGGCTTCAGCACCAAGTATTTGTGAAATAGTTCTACGAAGATTTGCAGGAAACCTCCGAGGACAAAATTTTTCATTTGGTTCATGGTGGCCACGTGGCCAATGGCTATGGAAACAGGTGATTTTTTGGGAGAACTGATCATGTTTTAGTGATAGTTGACGGTTACTTTCGAGCTGAAGATGAGTACATAAAAAGCATAATTTCAAGGCAGTTATGTTCATTGGTTTATGATGTGGAGAATGGTAGTATCAAAATAAATGTTGTGAACGAAAGTTAAGAAGAGGAGTGGAATACTGTATTGGTCAAAATACCTTTTATGAGAAAGAGGCTTAGGAAAAGTTAAACTATGGAATCTTAGGCCACCAGAACATTTTAGACAAATAGGATTCTAACCAAAGAAACTGCATGTCTAAATATTAGGAGGACCCGTGGTTGGAATGTGGATATTATCCATGTCTAGATTGCTATAAATTGGATGAGAAATGGTAACAATTTTCAATTGCTTCTCGTAGAAAATATATTATGCAGATGATGTTTAAAACATGTTCCAGATATGTAGATTTCAGGTATTTACTACAACTTTCTTTTGCTTGAGGAATTCATACCTATTCCTACACTTTTTATGAATTTGATGGGGTGCATCCGTTTTAAGAATTACTGGAGCTTGCACCATTTTGCCATATATTTTGAATGCTCTATCCTGAGAAAAAATGAAATTTTCATGTTGTTGCAAGAATTCCTTATTGCAGGAGAAGCAGTAAGTGTCTTTATAGCAGACAAATGAATAAAAAAGTTCATAAAAAGTCTGAGTTAACTGGATTACTGCTAAAGAGTGTTCCCCAGATACAAAAATTCAAGCAGGACTATTTTTCTATAACTCCTAGATGCCAAACAGAAGGCATTAGGGTTGTGTTTAGCCATGAGTTCCCCTATGACATATGCACTCTTGCGTGGAGTTGGCCGTCATTCGCCATGTCTTTTGAGTGTCTGTCATACCATGGGGTTGGTGCAGTTGGCTGATCCAAAGAATACTGTTTCCGTGTGTCGCGTGACTATTTGACTTCTCATCTTGCAACTATTGAAAGGAAACCATGAAATTAGAGGTGGCTTGTTGGAGCTATTCCTGCAATACCATATATATCCCATGGTCTTCTCGGAAAACCTTTATGGCCCAGATGAAGACAAAGTGAACAAGTAAAATGAAGACAATACATGCTCTAACACCTTAACATTTGAACCCAAACTTACCCATTCCAATGGAGGTGGTTGGTGTGTTAGTTTAGAACTTTCTCCTACTTCAGTAGAATAGGTTATATGATAGGAATACTGAAACTTTAGTTATAAAAAATATCTTAATGTTAGAGCAAATAAAAGTGATAGCCAAATAACAAATGAGACAGTGGAAGTTATGTTTAATTCAACGTTTTATGTGCATATATAGGACCATAGGTATACTTAAAACATCAACATATACAAGGAGAAAAATACAACCACTTGTAGTAACTGGAACACAGGCCAATTGGACTTTTGAAGAGTGAAATTGAAATGGCAATCCTTCAAATCACACACGTAGTTCACCATCAATTGCTGATATCTATCGATCCCATCGCGAAGTCAAGCTTTCAGTACAACCTTTCTCTTTGCATGTCCTTTGTGGGATTCTCTTAACTTGTTTTGACATGCCACTTTCAATAACTGCTTGTCTGTTGTCAAATTATATACGGTAACTGTTATGAAATGGAAAGACCTTCCAGCAGTTAGTTAAGTTAGTTCTTACCATTATGACTTCTCGTCAAACTTGATATGCGAATTCCCAAAAATCTCAGATATAATTAGTTGTGAACTCACCATAGAAACAGAAGCTATAAAATGGTTTTCAAAAGCCTCTTAGAACTCCAAAACGACAAGAGAATTATGTATTAGGATTATTTTTGGAATGCGTGTTACATTCTTAAAAATCATTACTTGTATTTGGAATGTGAATATTTCTTGATTGTGGAATATGATGTTTGAAGTGCTGTTTAAAGTGTAGCTAGCTTATTAACTAAATGGTTTTATTGAATCCATCAAACATTGTAAGTTTCTGATGCAGAGCTTTTAAAGATATTGATATAATTGTACCTTAGATAACATTTACATTTAGAGAGCCACTTATCCAGTTGTAGACCATCGTGGTTAGGGTTAAATTTATTTTTCGTTTGTATTTTCTGTTTTTCTGTGTCTGGTTTTCTTTCTCATATCTTTCTGCTTTATATTTCTGTTTCTCTTTTTTTTTTTCGGGTCGGCTATGTCTGTTTATAGAACAAGGAAAAACTCCAGATAAAAGAGACCCAACAATTACATACTGTTATTTATTGAGTGATGCATGTTAATGCGACACATATAAAAATGCAATCGAGTGTAGATGTGGCTGATTATGGATTTTAATTGTTGAAGTGGCGTTGAAGTCCACTCCAAAGTCCCATCAAATTCTTCATGACTTCTGACATGTTGTCATGGGAGCTATTTGGTATGTGGTGGTATGTTATTTGAAGAGTGGATATTTTACAGAGTTGGCCATTAATAAAACTTTCATAGGATTGCCGTGTTTATCGTGTGCTAACCTTTAATTTATTTTCTTATTTTGGCAGCTTTTATCGCGTGGCAAAAGTTCGAGAGAGTTATATGAGCATGGAGGACTTTGTTGGACCTTCGTTTCTGCTTGTAACTTAGGACAGATACATGACATGAATGAATTGTGACCATCATTTTGAGCTTTTGCCCGAAAGTGTTTATTGCTTGATGGAGAGCTATAAAAGTTTCTTGCATTTTCTTATTCAAGGAAGTTGGTATATTTCCATTTTTGTATAGTCAATCTTTGTAATCATGTTAAAAGTACCGATTTTGACTGTATGCCAATGCCTCCTTTTTCTTAGTTTCTAAAACCACATTCTTAATTTGAATTGCGACAGTGGATCCTGTAGCTGATATGCATTAAGCTTTCTATGATCTCCAAATTCTTGTTAATATTATTCTATACATTGCCGTGTATACTGGTTTCTTCATTTCTACAGATTCAATGTTGGATTAATTACTATGACAATTGGCTCATAGCATATATTGGCATTTGCAAATATGAAACTGCTGTTTGATCTTCCATCACCTCCCCTTTTGTTATCGTCTTGCATTTTACATCAATAAGCGCGATTACTACATGAGCTTGATTACTACATTCAGAATTGTTACTCCAGGTGAGCATCAGCCATTATACGATGCTTGGCTATCTATCTTTCATGGGTCCATCGAATTTTTCTACTGGTAAAAACCAAGATAGGTTGTAACAGGGGCCGTTGGAAAGGTTCTTTTGTCTGGCTTGCAATCTACAGCGAATTAGTACAAATGAATCTAATTTCCACAAGGTCATAAGTTAGAGATGGGTTCATTTTTCTCTCCGTTCATCTCCATGTTTATCTGCATGTCATATAAAGTGTACCCGCATTCACCAACCATGTTCTCCAAAAGCTGTAAGCAAATTTGCAAGACAATAAATTTTAGGGTTATTTACAAAAAAAGTACCCTTGAGGTTTGACCTAATTCAAAAAGTCCAGTTAATTTTCAAAATTACAAAAATAACCCTAATGTTTTTATTGTGTCTAACATTACCCCCTTCCTAAGCAAAAGATATTTTAAAATACCCCCACATTTATATAAACATTACAGTTAGCCCCTTAATTTTAACACTAAATCAAACCTCAGGAGTACTTTTTGTAATATTAAAACTTAGTTGGATTTTTTTGTAATTATGTCAAACCTCAAGGGTACTTTTTGTAATTATCCCTAAATTTTATAAGTGTCCAATTTTTTTAAGGGATCCAAGATATTGTTTCCATTCTCCAATGGAAAAGCGTTTACTTATGCTTTTGGCAAAACTAGCTTCAAGCACAAGGTAACATAATGAACCAAAATGTAGGACACAAAGTAAAGGGGAAAGAAGACGATAACCATGTTAGCAAAATACGTTGATCAGCTCAGCCTTTTCTCATTTAACAAATGCAAAATGTCTAGATCACTAGTGTTCCCATTTCAATTTGTAGAATAGCACAGCACAACATTCAAAGCTAACAAGTTTCACAATTGTTACAAGGAATAAACGAAGTTGTTACTGGGCGGGAGCCATATGCTTCAATTTTGCTTGTAAGACTGCCCCAGCCTCATCCGCTATACTTTTCTTTTTAGTAGCCACCTGCATTAACAATGGATGTGATCAAACAAACACATAAGATAATTCGATCTGCAGACATTAATCATTTCCTTCTCCAACCCGCCCCTTGCCCCCACCCCCACCCCCTTTTATCAAAGGTTTGTAAACAATTTCATGATAACAAATTACAAGAATCTTTTGCCAGATAAACACTTGATAATCCTAAGGGATAATCACAAAGAAAAAAAATTAAGGTTTGGGCTAATTACAAAAAACTACAGACATGTTTCAACATTACAAAAAGGCCCCCTCAGTTTGATTAGGTCATATATTTAAGGGTGTAACTATAATATTTCTATAACTATCGGGGTTTTGAAATGTTTTTTTGCTTATGAAGGGGAAATCGAAAAAGATATCAAACCTCATGAGGTTTTTTTTAATTTTCAAAAAACATCTAGAGTTTTTGTAATTAGCCCAACCTCAGTTTTTTTTTTTTTTAGTAATCATCCCTAATCCTAATTTCGCAATTAGTTAGCCAATTTCTATCTTTCGCTATGGTGTCCTGATTGCTCTCCTATAGTCCAAATGTACAATTGCAAACATGCTATTTTCCATGACATACAAGAAACTTCGTGTCGACTTTTGAGTCTTTAAGGATACCTCGTTATTCTCCATCTCTTTCATTCTTTTTCTTATTGTTCTTTGAACACAGAGGGCTTGCTTGTTTATGTTTCCATGGTCCATTTCCAGTTTCTGGAGTTGGAAATAGAATTTTGAGAATTTATTGGTTTTCGTGTGGAAATTGGAATTATGTTTGGATGAATGAATTGAAATGTGTTTTATGTAGGGTTGGAAATGAAATTGAGTTTGGTTGAGCAGTTTTGAAATATTATTTTATGTATATAATAATGGAAAAGTTGATAGTGGTGGGGTCCACTTTCAATAATTTAATTTGAATATATAATATTATATTTGTAAGATTGTAGATGGTGGGTCCCATTAGATAGATATAATTTAAAAATAGTAATATTTTAAGTAGATAAAGTTGATAGTGGTGGGTCCAACATGTATAATTGGGTTAAAATATGAGAATAGTGATTGATGAGTGATGTAGGGTAGTGTATAGGTTTGAGAATAGAAATTATAGGTTTGATATGTTGTTTTATGTGAAAAATAGAAAATGAAAATGATGATTTACAACAACCACCACCACCACCACCTAAGCCTTAATCCCATTATGTGGGGTCGATATCACTATATACGGAAAATGATGATTTCCATTAGAAATTTTATGGACAAACATAATCTCACTTTTATGAATAGTTGGAAAATGGAAACAAGCTCTTGGAAACATAAACAAACAAGGCCAGAGTAACTAACTATTAGATTAGCTCAAGGACGGCATCAGAATACTAAAGTTGAAGGGTACAAAAAGTAAGGTGCACTACCTGTGAGGATGCCTAATAAAAAAAACCTTGAGGTTCTAGCAAATTACAAAAAACTCCAGAGGTTTTTGAAAATTACAAAAAAAAAAGACTTGAAGTTTGATTCCATCTTACATTTTCCCCCTTCATAAGCAAAAAACAGTTCAACACCCCTCTGATATTTATAACAATTACCCCCTTAAATTTAAGACATAATCAAACGTGAGGGGGCTTTTTGTAATTTTGAAACCTCTCGGGATCTTTTTTGCAATTAGCCTAAACCATAGGGAGGTTTTTGTAATTATCCTTAATTTTTTTATTAGGTATTGCACTAGCTCTCTCTTAATATCCGTCACAGATCATATTGACAGTCAATAAAAAGGATACAGGATATCTGTTCGCAGATTCCAATGGCTATTCACAACAACAGAAAATTGGCCTGAGCTTTAAAAAAGACAAGGTCCACGAAAGACAAAAGGTACACAAGAATATCAAGACACTCTATTTATGAAGTCTGAATTCCAAGACCAAGGAAACTTGTCATGAAACATAAAACCTTGAGATTTCAGAATTTGCAACATCTGAAAAGGTAATCTAGATGTTGTGAAAACATACCTCAAGAAGTTGGTCATAATTGGACTTGAGCAAAGAGATTTTACGCTCGCAATAATCTTTGCCTTCTGCCATCGTTTTCTGGTCAGATAAAAAATTAGGAGTTAGATTAGGTCATGAGATTGTTCCCGCCAAAAAAAAAAAGGACCAGAGACCTACAACATTAAGACTTAAGAGTGTGCTACCCTGTTAAAGTAACGAAACATAGAATACATGTTTCAACATGAGTTACATCACCTGAACTCTTTTTTTCACAGTAGGTCTAAGGTCAATATGTCATAATCATCATATATTATTTCTTGGTAGAAAGGCTTCAAGTGCTCGGCCAAAACAATGTAAGTTAAAGGTACTGGCCAGATATAAACCATCAAATACCTTTGCATATTTTAGGAATTTCTTTTACCAAATATCTTATCCAATGAAAATATAGGCATAATCAAGCATCCAAAAAGAACTGGAATGGTTAAATCGCGGGGAGAATTCCCCTAGTGTAGCAGGCATGAATATGATCACACATCCCATCACTGCAAGTACTTTCCATTTTGGTACGAGAATGTGCACAAGTTGTCTTCATTCAAGATCCGAAAGCTTTCTCAAATAAAACCCCACCACCATACTAGATTACAACAACATTGCCCAAGTGCTATTGGCCTATTAATTATTATAGTTTGTCAATAAGTGTTCTGAATAGCTTCCTAAATGGAGCACATAAACACTCTTATGTTGCGGAAGCCAATGCTTCTGTTTGAGCAAGTTGTGAGCTATAAATCTTTCGGTTCAATCATAAAGCATATAAATATTTATCACCTACATTACAAAATATCTCTACCATCCTAAAAAAATAAATTTTACATCTTATAAGCATACTAAAACAGAAACTAATAGACCAAGAACAAAGGCTACATATTCGTGGACCAAATGTGGCATCAACTTACAAGAATTGTGCAAACATCCTCTACGTAAAGTTCTTATCTCATTAAACTTTCTGGACCTTTTCCTTAGACCTGTGGGGTTTTGGAGCAGCATAGCTCAGAGGGTTAAATACAGTTTGGACCTTCGAAGATTTAACAAATTGACCTCTCAATTAACACAAAAAGGCTGCAAGCATAAAGATCTCAACCCATCACAGCAATATGTCAGATCAGCTATACTTATTAAAAAAAAAAATTTCCAATGATATAGCTGGATATAATTAACAAAGAGAAATTTCATTCTGCAGTAGTGAAGATCAGAATGAAGTTACAACGTAGAAACCAACCGACCTCAATGAAATAACCAGTGCCCACGTCGACCAAAACCTTCTCCGCATCGTCTAACATTCCCGGCACGTAAAGCGACGCCGTTAAGGGCACCAGCATTTTCTTCCCTGATTTAAAACAAAAATCAAAAACAAACTATCAGACACCATAAAGAACCAAATAAGAAAATCGAAATTGCTTTGTTTAAAAATATGAGAGGGAAGAAGAAAAGTAGCTAGTGAGTTGACCTTGGGGGCGGAGGGAGAGGTCGTGAAGGGCGGTGGAGGCGAGCTCAAGGCGGGCAGTGGCAGTGCGGATGTTGTTGAGACTGTCTTGAAACAAATTGACTTCCATATCGGCTTGCTCTTTGAGCCCCCTCAGCTGCTCTACGCTCATCTTCTCAATCTCCATTCGAGATGACGCCGCCATTGATGCGCCTCTGCAAAACTTCTATCGATCAACTTTCCTTGCTTAACCAGTGTTTTATCACTTTTAAAAAGTATAAGCGTTATCAAGGATTCTTGGAACAAGTGTACGCAACAGCCCCTATAGCTCAGTGGTAGAGCGTCAGTCTTGTAAACTGAAGGTCCGTAGTTCGATCCTGCGTGGGGGCAATTTTTTCCTCAATTTTTAATTGGGAGCCGCTATTTGCACTGGCTGCAAATTTCGAATGAGCCGGCCATTTCGTGGTATTCGGGCTCGATTCGATAAAAGCTCATTCGAGTTCGTTTAATGAGGCTCATTAAAATAAACGAACCAAACTCAAACTTAGAGATATTCGGTTCGTTAGCTCGTGAATAGGCTCGATAGTAAGCTCTTATAAATTAAACTATTTTAATTTTAATTTTTCATATTTTTACTTGAGATAATATAAAAATATTTCAATAAATTTATTTTTTTGAATAAAATTATAAGTTTTAATAAATATATTATGAATTTTAAATATAAATAATTTTATTTTTTGTAATCAATTGAAGAATAATTTAATTTTTAATTAATATTTACTAAGTTCGTTTAGGCTCGATTAAGCTCGAAAAAGTTCGTGAGCCATCAATATATTCGATAAATTCAGGCTCGAGTTCGACTCGATAATAAACGAGCCAAACTCAAACACTCAAAAGCTCGGATCGGTTCGATTGCAGCCCTATTTGCACCCCAACTTCTTATAAATACACCTTCTCCCTATTTTTACAAAATTAAAATGACTAATATACCCTTATTGTCAAAAAAACACCCACCACTTTTTTTGAAGTGTGGCACGATCGTGCTTTATTTTAATACATGACACGATCGTGCCACATTTAAAAATAAGGCACGATCGTGCCACATTTAAAAATAAGGCACGATCGTGCCACATTTAAAAATAAGGCACGATCGTGCCACACTTTTTACATCAGTTTTTTAAAGAAAATCGATGTTAAAAGTGTGGCACGACCGTATCCTATATTAATACATGGCACGATCGTGCCACAATTAAAAGTAAGGCACGATCGTGCCACACTTTTTACATCATTTTCTTAAAGAAAACCGATGTTAAAAGTGTGGCACGATAGTGCCCTATTTTAATACATGGCACGATCGTGCCACACTTTAAAATAGGGCACGATCGTGCCTATTCGAACATGGCGAAAAAATGGACGATCTTGAAACAAAAAAATCCAAAAATTATAACACCACTTCGAACTCAACCTATAAAACCTTTAATCTATTAAAAATGATACATTTTCACACTTAATGCTACAATTAAAATGCTCGGTAGCTAAAAATAAAAATCAGCAACTGAAACCCTAGGGAGAAAAAAATCTGGAAAAAAAATGGGAGTATTTAGAATTTTTTGTGATAGTAAGGGCATAATAGTCATTTTAAGTCATTTTAATTTTATGAAAATAGAGTGTGGGGTGTATTCATAAAAAATAAGGATGCAAATAGCGACTCCCTTTTTAATTTTATATAATGAAAATAATGAACTTTCTAATATTTTTTTATGAAAAATAATGAGAGAGCAATCTCAATAAGGAA
This sequence comes from Rehmannia glutinosa, assembly GCA_016081115.2. NCBI lineage: Eukaryota > Viridiplantae > Streptophyta > Magnoliopsida > Lamiales > Orobanchaceae > Rehmannia > Rehmannia glutinosa. The sequence continues at coordinate 67,745,505 of CM071935.1, forward strand.
GGGAAAAGTAGATGTTGTCAAAATAAGGTCGGCCCAGTAATATGTGTCGGGTTGGACTTCATAGGCCACGAAAAAACTGGACCTATTTGACCCGGAAAGCTAGACTAGTCCAATGAGTCCGATATAATTTACCTGTATTTTAAAGTCCTGGAGCTGTGTTTGGGCTCCAAAAGTAGCAATATGAATGAATTTTAGTCTAACCCGATTTTTCACATTGTCCCGACAGTCCAGCACCCGGCCAAATCGGAACAAAAGATTCTTTAGGATGAGGTAAAAAAAATATAATTTTTTTTCCTAACCACAAAGTAAAAACCACAACTTAAAATGTCCATTTATGCTCCATTTGGTTAAGAGAAAATAATGAGAGAAGGATTTGATTTCATGAAAATTCTTAACAACAAAAAATAACTTTTTCCATAACTTTTCAAATTTTGACAGTATCTCAAAATTTCACAATAATAGTTACATTTCTTACTTCACATTAGAAGTAACAAGGATGTAATAATAACTAAATAATAGTTGAAGCAGCCATCTAGCATACATAAATACTAAGTAAACTTGATGTTTTGCCTGTATGTAGGTATATATCTACAAATTAGTGTAGTATATGAATGTCAAAATTTTAAGATGATTTTGATGATATATTTTGTTTAACTTCTTATTTTGACTTCGTATTTGATAGTTTTTTCGAATTTAAATTGTTAATGACACTCGTCTTATTGCAATTTTCATTCATATAAAAAAGAATTTGGGATGGTATTCAAATATAATTCTCTAAAAATATATATGGGAAAGTATGATTGACTTGATTTTCTAGTATATGCAAGATTATTTATATTTCTTATCTCATTCACATACCCCTTATACATGTGAGGAAAACTCTCACTATATCTCTTTATCATGTATATAATTTATATGACCTATAAAAGCTACCAATTTATTTGTGTAGGCAGTCTACAACTATTCTTCAAGAGTGAATTGTATTATGAAAAAATAATAAAGGTTAGAAAAATAGAAAAAAAAAGTATATTAAAAAAAGATACAAAGAAAGAAAAATAGAATTTGCTTACCCATGAATCAAAAAATTGCCACAACATTCATGGTATTCATGCATTTGATACTAATATTTACAGGCAATGCATCAGCAGCAATATCTTTTCCAATATGTTATGGAGAATGTATGGTTTTTTGCTTAATATTTGGATCAAAAATTACATGTGCATTACAATGTTTGGTAAAGTGTTACATTAAGAGCAATGAATCACAACAGCTTTACTATCACAATCTTGGTTGTGTAGTTGATAAATGCGTTAAATTTGGCAATGGTACTTTTTCTCTTATCTATCTCTCTACATATATATGTATGTTGTATGACATCGATATATATATTCATTATTAATGTTTTACTAATATATTGAAAGAAGTTGATTTTTTTCTTTCTTGCAGATGCTGAAAAAGTGAATGGTTGCATAAAGGATTGTGAGGCTAGTAAGTTGGGACATTGAGAACCGCTAGAGTTGGTAATCTTTGAGAGTGCTGTTGATTTTAAATAATTATAATTGTCTATGTTATTAATGAGATTCCAGAACTTTTTAATAATTGATGTTTATTTAAACAAAAAAGTCAACTACACATTATTGGTTGAACTTGTTCTTCATGTGAAATGTAGGTTTTTGTTTAAATAATGTGAAATGTAGGATGATGCTATGGATGTTACCAAAATAAGTATAAATCATGATGCAACAATTGTTCCTTAGAATGATGTATTAAAGCCAATATGTTGATATTTGGAGTAGGCCTAAATTTAGAAGATCTACAAATTTTTGGTTCTAATGTAATGTAGACAAAATGGCATAACAACTACATAGGTAATTCTTCGCGGTCCGTTTTGTTTTGCATCCTTGATTTGGGAGATAGAATGTGGGATCAAGAAGGCCACAGTTAAAGTGATTTATGTCAATGAATTCAAATAATGACAATAACTAAATAGAGCAACAATAACTAGATAGAGCAAACGAATCTAGTTAGGTTTTTAAATTCGGATAGAATTTGTCGATAACACCAATTAAATTAGGGGTGACAATTTGGTTCAGATTTACGTGTTGGATTGATACACATCCCAAAAAATGAACTTGCCAACTTGAACGCAACATGTTTATTCAGGTGTAATCGAAACTTGACCAATAATAATCTAATATTCTAAAAATTTGAATAATTCGTCTATTTATATGGTTTTATGGGTTAAATTTAACCTAAAAATTATTTTTACGTCCACTACACAATTGTCTAAGGTGGGTGTTCCCAACATGGAATTTGAAGGATTTTTTAGTTAATGGAATTTCGTAGATTTTCAGAGAATTCCATGGATTTCATCCGATTCTGATGGAATTTTATACCATAAATTAATAGATTTAAGTGGAATTTAATAGTATTATAAAAAATAATAATTAATGAATGTAATTAACAAAATTAGTTAATAAAATTTATAATTAATTATTATAGTTAATGAATTTTTATAAAGCTAATAGCATAATCTCATCATCATAAAAAATTAAAATAAATATAAATATTAAAAAAATTATTAACAAAAAAAGGAAAAATAGTTTCACAAACTTTACAAAATATAATTTAAAATTGTCAAAATGTGACATAGTTCCATAAACAACTATTGTTAAAATAGTTATTCAACCACACCAATATTGATGATCAGAATTATACCAGATAATGTTAATTCATGTTGTTTAACACATAATAATGTGTCAATCTAGATAAATTAATAAAAAATCATCGAATAATAATTCCGAACAAAGTATTGTTATGACAGTGATTTTTCCTACTAATTTGTGTATAAAATAAAAAATATTAGTAATTGAAACATGGCGAGAAGTCAACTCTACAATGAATATTCACGAAATTGAGGTAGAACTCGCGTTGAATTGTTGAGGTTAGGAGATAATACGTGAGGAGATATACGAGAAATAAGATGTTTTTCTTTTTTACCATGTACAATATTTATTATTATTATTATTATTATTATTGGAAAAATAGAATTTGAATTCCAAGGGGGGAAGATGGGAATTCATTCTTCATAAAAATAGCTTCCAACTCTACCGAATTCCACCAAAATTCATTTATAAAAGAAATCCATGGAATTCATCGAATGTTTGAGGATGCTGGATTTTCGTGCAATCCATTAAAACCCAAATTGAGGATATCAAGATTTAATGGATTCCATAAAAATCCAAATTGAGGACACCTAGAGTGTTATGTAATTCTAAATTCCACTAAATTCCATGGTTGAGGACACCCCCGTTAATTAATCAATCAAAATTATTACAAAAGAAAATATAATAACAACACAAATGGGTCAGACATGCTAAATGAGTCATTTTAGGTTGACCCGAACCCTACTATTTATTATTTGTGACATTAATGTTTAACCCAATAATCTGCCAAGCTTAAACTCTAATTCGTTTATAATGCATTAAGCTCATATTGGTTTTCGTTTCATGTCATAAATTGTCACTCATAAGTTAAACTACTAATAACAAATGTGGTCAATTTATGTTCTATAAAAGTTGTTTGTTTTATGGTTCTTGACATACCAGGCCATAAAGACCAAACCTAACAATCCAAACGAACTCAATGAGCTTGGGCTTAGACTTCAATCATATTTTTCTCTATTTTTCCTCTTTTTTTTTCCAAAAAGGTGATTAAAACAGTTACGGAGTTGGTTGACAATTGTCCAAAAAGAGTATGTCTCTCATAGGATCGTCTTACAGATCATCATCCTTAAAAATGGATTCACGATCCAGATCCGATACCCAGATTCATTAATAAACAAAAATAAATCAAAAACTTTTTTCTCTCTTCCTATTTTCTCTCTCCAGTTGAGATATGATCCTACAGCAAATTAGATCTCGCCCCCTAAACCACAAACAATGTGCAGGCTTCTTTCCTCCTAAATGGGGATCTTATACTAAAGTCCATGCTCCTTAGAGAAGGATCTTCCTTGGGATGCCTTTTTGGAGGTGGCAACAACTAACCCTTCTGGCTCATCAAATTGGAAGATGAGATTGTTGTTCTTGCTCACTATTTTTTCTATGGCCCATTTGAATTTTGGGTAATAATAAGTCCATCTTTACTTCTTCGGACATGGTGAAATTGTGTCAACTTTCTTGTGTCCTAAATTAAGATTGTGAAATTTAAACAATAAACGCTTTCGGCAATTCGTGAAAAATCTGACTAGACTCTAAGCTTATGGCAAATTTGAGATCTATGTAGTTGAATTCTTGGATTTTGATGAGTTTTTTCCCTTCCTTTTGGGAGTGGTGACCAGATGACTTAGAAGTTAGAGGAAGACGTTAGTGAGGTTAATGCATGTTGGGATTCAACACTTGAGAAAAATGAATACTTTTTAGGGATAAATAATACTTTTCAAATTAACAATAATACTTTTCAGGGAGATTACTAATATTTTTTAAGAGGATTATTAGTATTTTCTCAATATAAAACTAATATTTTCAAGGGAACTACTAATACTTCTGAGGGGAAAAACTAATAATTAACAGTGGAACTACTAATACTTTTCGGATGAAAAACTAATATTTTTTATGAGAATCACTAAATACTTTTAAGTGGAAAAATTAATAATTTTTATATGACCTATTAATACTTCAATTTAACTTGTAACACTTTCACTTACACGTATAATACTTTTCAGTTCAACATGTTATTAGTCCAAATGGCTACGAAAATTTAGAGGGAGGTGAGTAGATTTTCCCGATTTTTTAGATTTTTCTTCTCTTATTCGTATATGTGAAAAACTCTCAAGAAAGTAATAAATAGAAGGAGAAATGAAGACAATGATAGTGGTTCAACAACATAGAGCCTAATCCACTACCACTTGGTATATCCGAGTGGATTTTTGAAAAAAAAAAAAGATTTCTTATTCGATACCAGACGATTATAACTTTACCTTGAAGAGTAGAGATGGCAAAATCCCCGCGGGGAACCATCCCCGTTGGTACCCGAGCAATATGGGATGGGGAATTCCCGATTAATTCGGGGTTGGGAAGGGGATGGTGATTCCCCGATTCTTTAGAACCGGGGATGGGATGGGGATGGTATTTATATCCCCCGTCCCATCCCCGTCCCCATTTTGATAAAATGGGGATTCCCCATCCCATCCCCATTCCCCGATACATATCTATTATATTTATTTATTATTATATTAATTCTAGTTATAATATTTATTTTATTAAATTTAAAGACTAAATTCTTAAGTATTTATAATTTTCATTGTTCTCATTAATTCTTTTATGTATTGTTTTACAATTTTTTTTATTTTAATTATTTTAAGTAATTTATTTTATAATTTTTTGTTATTAAAAATTACAAATGGGGAACCCGGTTTCCCGTGGGGACCCCGATCCCCAAATGGGGATTCCCCATCCCCGTCCCAAATGCACAAAATGGGGAATGGTATGGGGATGGTATTTGGGATGAGATTCTGGGATGAGGATGGTATGTCCAATACCAGCCTCGTCCCCGCCCATTGTCATCCCTACTTAGAAGTTAGAGGAAGAAGTTAGTGAGGTTAATGCATGTTGGGATTCAACACTTGAGAAAAATGAATACTTTTTAGGGATAAATAATACTTTTCAAGTTAACAATAATACTTTTCAGGGAGACTACTAATATTTTTTAAGAGGATTATTAGTATTTTCTCAATAGAAAACTAATATTTTCAAGGAAACTACTAATACTTCTGAGGGGAAAAACTAATACATAACAGTGGAACTACTAATACTTTTCGGATGAAAAACTAATATTTTTTATGAGAATCACTAAATACTTTTAAGTGGAAAAATTAATAATTTTTATATGACCTATTAATACTTCAATTTAACTTGTAACACTTTCACTTACACGTATAATACTTTTCAGTTCAACATGTTATTAGTCCAATGGCTACGAAAATCTAGAGGGAGGTGAGTAGATTTTCCCGATTTTTTAGATTTTTCTTCTCTTATTCGTATATGTGAAAAACTCTCAAGAAAGTAATAAATATAAGAATAAATGAACACAATGATAGTGGTTCAACAACCTAGAGCCTAATCCACTACCACTTGGTATATCCGAGTGGATTTTTGAAAAAAAAAAGATTTATTATTCGATACCAGACGATTATAACTTTACCTTGAAGAATGAAGAGTACCAAACTCTTCTTACAACCTTGACGAACACCAAACTCTTCAACACCTTATGTAATCAATCAAGTGTGTTATTGCCAAAAGAACGCTCAACAAGTAAGTCTTGTTTTGGATGATTTGGTTAATGAAGATTACAACTCAAATGAATATACACAACTTAGAAAGTGGACGTGTAAGCAAGAAAGAAAGCCTAATAAACAAAATGTGATAGTGTAGTGCTTAGGCTATCACAACAAGATATGAAAGTGAGAGCTTTAGGCCGCGATTGGATATGGAAGAAATTCCATTTTCGTTCTGCTGGATAATTTTTTTTGACCAAACATGCGATTGTTTATGAAAATTTTCAGAAAGTATATTATTCTCTCATTTTCACTTTTTCTCATTTTCATCATAGTCACATCCAATCATTATTTTACTATATTTAAATCAAATCAACTTTTATCATTATTTTTTTTATCTCACATCTAATCACACTCTCAAAATTCAGGGCGCGATTGGATATGCTTTCATTTTGAAAATTTTCATTTTGCTAGAGAATAGTGGTAAAAGAAATTTTGGAAGAAAAAATATGAATTTTGAGAGTTTGATTGGATGTGAGATGAAAAAGTAATGATGAAAATTGATTTGATTTAAAAGTAATAAAATAATGATTGGATATGATTGGTAGTTAGAAGTGTGTGAGTGAGTGAATAGTGAAATTTGTGGGAGGATGTGTAATAATGATTAGTTTTTTGTGAAAAGATGTGTAGATGTGATTGGTAAGAGAAAAAATGAGAAAAAGTAAAAGTGAGAGAATAATATATTTTTTGAAAAATTTCATAGACAATCGCATTTTTGGTCAAAAAAAATTCTCCAGCGGAACGAAAATGGATTTCCTCCCACATCCAATCGCAGCCTCATCTTTTTTCTTCCAAATTTTTTTTACCACTATTCTCTCGTACAATGAAATTTTTCAAAATGAAAGTATATCCAATCGCGCTCTTAGAATTTTGCTTAGATATTCTTGTTGTGATGTTATTAGTGATCTTTCAAACTATTTTCCTCTATTTATAAGAAGATTTTTGCTTTTCGCTTGCATAAGAGTTCATGACTATATAACCGATCAAAAAAAAAAAAAGAGTTCATGACTATAACTATTTATTTCATTACTCGTTTATGTCTCAACTGTAGAATAAAAGAGGTCCTATGTTTTGATTGCTTTGGTCAATCAAGGAATAATATAACACGTTTTTATACAAAATGTTTGTACCTTTTCCAATTCCAACATTTTTCTTCATTATCATCTTTTATGATATATATTTAATTAATGATTGTACTCAATTATGTAAATTCTAAAATGCATTATATTCAATCAAGTAACAAATATCAATTCAAGAAAATATATTGAATTCTTATTTTATTTTTTACATTCTAAATTAAAAATCTCTTTTTTCAGCAATTAAATTAACATTGGAGTAATTAAACTTTTTCAATTTTCACATATACCTCCATGGCCATGGAGTCTTCCTCATTCATAAATCACAGTACCTTCGCTCCAACATTTCCCTCTTGCGATCCAAGAAAATGGAACCCCCACAGGGCGACACCTGCAGCCACCACGAAGAACAGCCGTCACAATTCCCACCACCGCCCTCAGTATGCGCCAAGTGCGGCGGCCCCACCTGTTTCCCCACTCCGCCGCCGCCCTCCGCCACCCCTTCCTACATACCCATCCGTTTCCCCGCCGTCAACCTCCCAACATCCCCCGCCAACATGAAAGAGGTCATAATCCGTACCCCCGTCCCCCAGGCGGAGAAGGTGGAGCCCATCACTCTCCCCCACCAATTCACCATCCCTTCCAAGAAAATCCGCTCCCAAGACGACGTCGCACAGTTCCACTCCTCCGCTTATTTCCGCAACTTCCTTGGCTTCGTCGTCTCCTGCTCCGAGTCCATCAAATCGCGTAAGCTCTCTGATCCCTGCCACGTGTCCCCCGCCGTCGAAACCCTAGTCTCTATTCTACAGAAGCTGGTTGCTTACGTGGATGAAATTTCGCGTGTGGCACGAGCGAATGAGCGGTGAAGCTGAGGGGTTTATGCTGATGCTTCTGCCGCCGGATCTTCGCGATGCCGCCGTAGAACTCGTGCCATACTTCACCGACAGTTTTGGCAATGCCTCTCGCATTGATTATGGTATAAATATAGTATTCAATTATTTGGTTGAACAAGTATTTTGTTTACATATAGATGTTTATGTTATGTGTGCCTGCCAGCTCTTTGAGTGTATTATTGATGACGTAATTTGTGTATGCTTCATTGAAGTGCATTCTTTCGCTAAGCATCCTGAGTTGGCTATTTGTTATGTGCCTATTCTCATTAATTGAAAAGGCTCTTGGAAACTGTACTTTATGTATAATAGAATTGATTAGGCAAACTGATTAGGAATTAGCCCACGTTGAAAATCTCTTCAGCCCATCCAAATAACTTCATTTTTCTTAATCTTGGGAGATTCCCAGCTAGTATCATCGATTCCATATGACTGAAGCGCATGTCTTGTGACTCTGCAGTATCATTAATATCACATGAATTCGTGCATATATGTGTGGTACTTTTTTATACTTTATTTTCTACAAGAAGCACTGGTTGAAACACTATTGCACTTGCACTAATCTCCACTTTCACTCATAAGACTGTTGTCTCATAAGATTGAAGTCAAATGGCTTTAAATTATTAGTATCAAGAACCATCACATAAATGCACATATACATGGGAACCAGCATGTTTCATTTTTTTTTTCTTAGATAATTTATTGTATTGGTTTTGATAAGAATCAGTATCATTTTTATAGATGTTGGCAGACTCTATACCAGGTTTATCTAGTTAATTGTTGGATAAGGTGGGAAAGCATATAACCCGTGCAATGATCTTCTGATTCTAATCCTCTTATCAAATAGGCACTGGCCATGAGACAAATTTCGCAGCGTGGTTGTATTGCCTAGCAAGATTGGGTATTGTGAGAGAAGAGGATTATCCAGCCTTGGTGTCAAGAGTGTTTGTCAAGTACTTGGAGTTAATGCGAAAATTACAACTTACTTATTGTTTGGAGCCTGCTGGATCCCATGGTGTGTGGGGACTTGATGACTATCAGTTCTTGCCATATATATTTGGGTCATCGCAATTGATTGACCACAAGTATATGAAGCCAAAATCAATTCACAATGAGGATATTTTGGAGAATTTCTCAAACGAATATATGTATCTCTCATGTATTGTTTTTGTGAAGAAGGTGAAGAAGGGGTTGTTTGCTGAGCATTCACCTATGTTGGACGACATAAGTGGTGTTCCTAATTGGAATAAGGTGAACAGTGGGCTGCTAAAGATGTATAAAGTAGAAGTTCTGGAGAAGGTTCCTATTATGCAACATTTTCTCTTTGGCTCAATTATCAAATGGTATGCGACATGTTCTTTAACTTCTCTTATTGTTTGATAAGTTGGTAAACTCATGACTGTGATTTGGAATTACTTTTTGCTCTGTCCTTACACTTCTTCTTCTTCTTGTTTACATTTTAAGTTTCTCTTATTTTGAAATTATCCATGAAGGATGAATTGCAATAGTTAAGAACTTTATTGTATAGACAGGGGAAAGAGATGAACTATCTTCAATCGGATCTATTAAGGTGTGGCGTCAATTTGATTTTTGATCTAGTTTTTTGACAGAATAGTTGCTACCTCATAGTAATTGAAATTTATGTAACTTGAACTGCTAAATTCCCAGACTTATTCATGCATGAGAGCTATTTTAGTTCCAACCATATATAATTTTTGAGTTTTCTTCAATCAATTTTCAATTGACTAGGTCGAACTTAAAAAATAAAAACCCGATTTCATGTTCCGTATCATTATCATATGAAACGGTAGAATCACTGATTCACTGTTAATATCATGAAGAAGGTCAAAATCACCAAATTGTGGTCTGGTATTTCCTTTTTCCTTTCATGAAAGGCATTTTCTCTCTCTGCTACTATTCCTCCTTGGTTTGTATAGTCCTTATTAATCTACCTTATCCTCTCCATTTACATCCCTTCTCCTCCTGTCTTCTTATCATTGTTTCATCTCCATTTTTTGTCCTCTTCCATGTCTCCTTTCTTTGTCTGTGCTATTCTTTATGTTCCCATTTCTTATCTTCTTCATCTTCTAAATTCCTCCCGTAATGCAATAATGGTTCTCTTACCTATAACATATCAGCCTAAGTCACTAAAGTTGCTTGAAAGTTATGCAGTGGTTTGTCATGTCTTTATATAGGTTGGCATGAGTTAGGTCGTATGTGATATAGTGTATGTTAATTTGATTAATATTTTCTTATTTTATTTTATTTTGTATTTTTCTACTGGTTCCAGTTTATTGTTTTGTAGTTCTGAAATATCAGGCTACCTCTAGTTTTATTCCAGCTACATATGATTTTCATTTGGCTAGTGCTGGGTCTAGACTTTTGGAAGAAGTTTCTTGAATAGGTTGCAAACCGACTTGAATGCCAAGAGGGCTGCTAAGATTTCACCGTCTTTAAGAATGGTTGTATTCGAGTTATTTATGATAGAATGAGAAAATATTTCTTGTTATCTTGTAAAATCTGTATTGGTCATGTTCCATGATGTACATGTTAATTTTACAATATCAATCATGTAATGGGACATGACTAGAGCAACTATCTCAACTCATCGCCGTCTCATCGTATTTTCCATGCAAATGGAAAAACCTATGATGATGATGGTTTTGGAATTTCATCTCATTTGTCCTTCGTATGAAGGTTACGTCAGGAAGGGCATCCGGCGTAAAACTTTGCCACTTTGCTTAGGTGCAGTTAATGATGATTATCTTGTAAAATCTGTTATTCATCTCCCCCTCTAAGGCATTTCTTTGGTGATGCTTTTCTCTCTCCTCCCTTTCTCCTCCCTGTCCTTCTCAACTTTCCGTTTTAGTTTGGCTGCAATCAACAGGTTAACCAATTTTTTTCTATTGAAATCATCCCTTTGAATTGCCTATTATGTCCGTAACTTTTAAAACGAATCAGAACTGTCTTTCTGCCTCCCAGAACATTATCGGATTGGTCATCAGAACAGAAGATCCTAAATATGCTCAAGACATAGATATCATGCAATGATAGAACATCCAGCATGATAAAAGACTGAAACTCTGGCCGAATTGCCCATTAAGAAGACTTCTATTGCTGCAGTGCCACTCTCTACTGTCATCATTGGCTATATAATTCTATCTGCTCCTTTTGCCTGGTTTAATAAATTTTGATAAGCAATGTTAAAGACCCAATGTCAAGCTGATCGCCGTATTTATCTGAAGAAATGTGAAATACAATATTGAGCAGATCAGCAGCAGAACTAAATGCAAATAGCTTGTGGAATATAGTAAATTGATTAAGTATTACGCTTCTATCTCGAGTCAGAACTTAGTTGTTTCAAATCATGATTCAGAAGACCCATTTATTAGCTTCCCAACTCAAAGTAAAACAAGAATAAGCATGATTATACTAGTGAAGTTCGAATTTTGTATGGTCATTCCAAAGTTTATTACACCAGGATTTTGTACTGTGCTCCTTCCGTATGCCCTCTGGCATTAGAAGGAAAAGTTTAGGAATTTGAATATTTATGATAAGAAATTCACATTCCTTATAATTTTGTTACAATTTTCTTTGTTGTATCAACAATTAAATTACAATTGTGTCTGCATCTCAAATATTTTTAACTAATGACGTTTAAAAGAAGACTATGGCAGCTTATAGAGCTTGTTTGGTTTCATTACAAGTCATTATTTTTATTTCTTCATTTTAAGGTTGAAAATGTTTCACCTGGTTTTGTGTGAAAATGGTGAGGTGTTTGGTTTAGTTGTGTAGAAATACGACTTTATATGGTTGGAAATGAAAATACATTTGTTTTGTGTTTCCATGTGGCAAAGAATGAAATCTAAAACTGCATTTTGTTGTGTTGTTTCCAAAAGAATAAAGTACATATGAAAATTAAATTTTAATCTGAGAGTGATAATTTGTGCTTCCCACTATTTTCTTTATATTCAAATAGTAATGTTATGTTGGAAGGATAAGTTTTCAAATTTATAGTGTGTCCTAGTACTCTCTCTTTGTCACATTTGTGTTCTTAAGACAGAAAAAGTAAGTAAATTCATTTAGTTAATAGATTTTAGTTATTGTTAAATTAGTGAAATATTGTCACATCACACATTAGTGATGTAGGTCTTAGTTTGAGAAAATAGGGGTTCGTATGCCATTGGTTTGAACGGAAAATTTCATTCAAGTTTTGACTGTGAGAATGAAAATGAGTGGTGTTTCTGTTGATTTCGGTAGGTAACATAAACATGTTTTCGAGTTTTCGAGTAGTAGAAATGAAAAGATTCTTTTGAAATGAGACAAGGATATTTTGAAAGGAATAAGTTGCACTCGTGATCCTATGCTGTAGATGGTCAAAGCTCAGATAGCGTGTGACATCAAAAAGAAGAAACATGCTTCTGTTGTTGTAGTGGATGGAAATTTGCTTACCAATGGTTGTTTTTAGTTATTAACTGCTTTCCAGGCTGGTAACCTTTGCTTTGCCCCGTGTCGCTCGCTAGCCTCATATTTGAATAGATTTAAGCATCCTCCGCTGCTTGATACCGATCCTATTTGATGCCTATGTGCTGGTGAAGTAGGTGTTTCCTTTCATCATAGTTTTAAACATTCATATGTCGAGTAATTTTAGTAAATGTGTTCTCTGCCATAAAAAGGAAGTATCGTTACTCTCTTCCTGGATATCTAAAGACCAAGATCATGTAAAGAATGGGAACCAGAAAATCACTGGATAGAAAACTGTTGCTGAGGCAACGAGAATAATGAATAATCACTATCCTGCAGATGCGGACCAGTAGTTTGCAGAGAAACTTAGGGCCTGTTTGTTTATGTTTCCATGGTCCTGGAGTTGGAAATAGAATTTTGAGAATTTATTGGTTTTCGTGTGGAAATTGGAATTATGTTTGGATGAATGAATTCGAATGTGTTTTATGTAGGGTTGAAAATGAGATTGTGTTTGGTTAAGTAGTTTTGAAATATTATTTTATGTATATAATAATTGGAAAGTTGATAGTGGTGGGTCCACTTTTAATATTTTAATTTGAATATTATATTTGTAAGATTGTAGGTGGTGGTCCCATTAAATATAAATAATTGAAAAATATTAGTATTTTAAGGGCATCAACAACGCCCGCTTTTTTGATGGGTTTTCAAACACAAAAAGCCCATCCCATTGTGGGCAACAGGTTTTTTCAGTTCCACAAAAAGCGGTACCGACTGCAAGGTACCGCGTCTTTATATTAAAAAAAAGATTCTTTTTGAGATAATCATTTTGTATAGATATTTGTATATTTCATTTTGACTATATTATATACATCTTGACTATACCAAATAGTTATATTCAACAAATCCATATAAATAAATATATATAAAATATATAATATATGTATAAAATATATTTTTATTCATAAAATAAAAATATAAATGATATATATTTTTATATAAATGTAATAATACATATTATATAATGTAAATATAATAAAATATATGTGATTTTATTGTGGGAATGTAGGGTCCACAAAAAAGCTGTTTAGAGGTTTTTGGATTGTGTAGATAAAGATGAGGTTTTTTCTTTTAGAGGTTTTTATGATGTGGTACTATGGGCCCTACAAAAAAGTAGGTTTTTAGAGGTTTTTAAAAATATGGCACTGGAGATGCCCTAAGTAGATAGAGTTGATAGTGGTGGGTCCCACATGTATAATTGGGTTAAAATATGAGAATAGTGATTGATGAGTGATGTAGGGTAGTGTATATGTTTGAAATGTTGTTTTATGTGAAAAATAGAAAATGAAAATGATGATTTCCATTGGAAATTTTATGGACAAACATGATTCCACTTTTATGAATAGTTGGAAAATGGAAAAAGGCTCTTGGAAACATAAACAAACAAGGCCTTAGTTTTTTACTTTTTGCAGACGAGCATATTGATATTCTGATATGAGTTAAGTGCAATTGTTGGGAGATGAAAATAGTGGTGCTGGACTCATCATGGAGGAAATAATTTGAGCGTGTGATCTGAAAGGATATGTCCATCGTGAATGGACTTTTGTGCTCCATGGTTTTCATAAACTTTGCATATGGTTACAGGTGTCTGCCAAAAGGTGTGGTAAAATGGTCCACTTTTTAGTTCTATAGGGTTAATGAATTCTGATGTGTAATCTCGAAGGGCATGTACATCCTGAACGCCGTGTTTTTTTCTTTTATGTGCTTTTCTTTTTTAGCTGCGTGTTTTTTCATAAAAGCTAAAGCCTGGATCATATAATCATATGGCACGTATTACAGGTGTCTGCCAAAGGTTTTTGAATGATCCCTTTTCTAATTATATACATTCCCTCACCTATGTCCTATTAATTTGCATATTTATGAACAGCACTAATACCACTGGAAAAGTGTGCTATTGAAAGCATCTACTATGTGCACTTTTCTTAGAACTAGTGAACTAGTCTATGATTTCGATTTAACAGCAATTAAGAGATCTTGAGGCAATCATTTTGTGGTTTAATCTGCTGGTAAAAATCCTCTTGGGCATGATTTCGTTCATTAATGTGGCCTCTATTATTTACGATCTTTTCCTTTGAATCTTTTGCTTGCTTTTCGGGTGTCGCTAGCATCTGATAAATCTTTTTTCATGAAACAAGAAAATTATGTTATCTGATCTTAATTAGCTCAGTATAAACAGTTGGTTGGGAAATCTCTTTCATTTCTCAGACAATTAATGTTAACTCTTTTATTCATGTTCTCATCCCGTTTTCGTTTCCCTTTTGCAGGGTGTAATGAGAGGTGGGAAGACAAAAATTCTGAAACAAATTCCGCAGGGAGTGTATCTGATGCATACAACACTTAAATGATTATTTTTTCTTCTTTTTGTATTCTATGGAAATCAAACGCGATGGAAAGTCAGCGGCTAGTGAATGCTCTAGAAGTCATCATGATGCTTTTTTTGGTACAATATTGTATCCATCATTTGGTATGAAGATAGGAATTAGAAGCTTTTACTCAACGCCCAGAAAATATTGCTACCTGAAAATTATGTGCTTACTCTTGCCTATCATCTATGCAGCCATCAACACTACTTGTCTACACAATCACGTGTAAATCGCATATATTTGGATCTGTAAATGTGTCTGCTCGATATGTAGTTCTGGATGGTGAGTTTTAGGGATTCTGGGTCGTAAGACAATCCCAACTGTTTATAAAATGGTTGGTTTATTACAAAAACTACCATTGATGTTTAGCCTAATTACAAAAACATCTAGTTATCTTTCAAAATTACAAATACCCCCTTGTGTGTCTCTTACAAACTGCACGCTCAAGAGGGGTGTAGTTTGTTAGGTGAATACAAACTTCAAAGGGTGTTTGTAACACTTTGAGGAATACTTGTAAGTTTGAAAGATAATTGGAGTTTTTTGTAATTAGGCTAAACCTCAGGGATAGTTTTTGTAATTACCCCTACAAAGGAATAAAATCCATGTTGGTTTCTCCACACATGGATGGTTGTGATTGTTTGGGACCCCAAGTCGCATGACTTCCTAAGAATTACTAACTGTCAAGGTTTTGGAGGAATAGCCCTGCAACCATACAAACTGCTTTGGAAGCCTCGATTTCTTCATACGGGATCTCCTATTCCTTATGGTGTTCTATCTGGTATTTATTCACCTGGGTTTTTCAATACATCATATAAAACGCAGTATGACATAGGAGATCCTCACTTTGTTCTATCCTGAACAATAGTTACACTCTCAACATTTGGATTGGTTGGATTTTATCCAGGATTTGTTTTAATGTATACCCTTGTTCAGGTATATGTTGGAGGAAGGTAACTACGTGAGTTTACATGATTCTTATGGTAAACTCAAAGACATTGTTCATCCCAAGTGATGAAGAGATAACAAGAAAGCAAAGGAATGATGATAATTTCAAGTGGGAACATAACTTAATAACGCCAACATAACACATTTACAAGAAATTTGTAAGGACCAACCCTTTGGTACATGCATCAACATTAGGATTACTACAATTCTTATTAGACTCAATGACAACCTCTTATTAACCCTCATAAATTATTTGACATAAGCAAGATGGAAAATTGTTTAGCTTTCTCATTACAATTCCCAAAGGAAATAAGAATCTACAAACACAAGAAATAAACCAACAAGAAGATAAAAGAAAAAAAGGAGGATGGTCTCATCATTTTCATTTCCAGTTGTTTGCAACAATGTCAGCAAGATCAACCACCCTCTGTGAGTAACCCCACTCGTTGTCATACCAAGCAATCACCTTAACCATGTCATCTCCCATGACCATAGTCAACGAGGAGTCGACGGTCGACGAGACGTCGCTGCAACGGAAGTCGACCGAGACGAGCGGCTCATCGCACACTGACAAGATGCCGTTGAGCTCCTTATCGGCGGCCTCTCTGAAAGCAGCGTTCACTTCCTCGGCAAAAGTCTTCTTCTCGACCTGGACGACGAGGTCCACGACCGAGACGTTGGGCGTGGGGACACGGAGAGCAATGCCGTTGAGCTTGCCTTTGAGCTGGGGAAGGACGAGGGCCACCGCCTTAGCTGCACCGGTGGATGTCGGCACGATGTTGAGGGCCGCGGCTCTTGCACGTCTCAGATCACGGTGGCTTGCGTCGAGGAGCCTCTGGTCTCCGGTGTAGGAGTGTGTGGTGGTCATGGTTCCCTTGATGATGCCTACATTCAAGCATATGATGATTAAACTAGTTTTTGTCATCAATACGAGAAAAGATTGGTAACAAATTCTAACTAGTTGATCACTTGAGAAGTATTTCAAAAAATTCCTGCTTGAAATAATTTATTGTGGCAGAAGCAAAAAATAGTTAAGAATCGTAGCGTTTGCAAATAGAAGCTAAAAGTTGATTAAATTAAAGGAAAGTGTGTGATGAATAAGTCGTAAAAGTGTATTATTTGGGTATAAAAGTAAAACTAACTAGAAGCAGAATCAGAAATCTAAAACACCCCTTCCTCTGCTTCAGATTGTGATTCACTTATGCAAAATTAGAAGCAGAAATTGACATGAATACACTAAAAGCTACTTCCTCTCCCCCCCCCCCATCTTTATAGCCAAAAGCTGACAATCATTTTTCGAAGTGTTTGAAAACACGCTCTTATTCGTCTTCGCATCTCACTACCAAAAAAAATTATGTTCACCGACAGAAATAGAAATGATTTGTTCACTAAATTCAGTTTACCAGCAAAAGTTTTTTTTTCAGTGGCTCACCGAATTTTTGGTCGAGGACTTTGACAAAAGGTGCAAGGCAGTTGGTGGTGCAAGAAGCATTACTGATGATGGCCTCATCATGGTTGTAATCATCTGCATTAACACCCACAACATATGTAGGAATATCACCCTTTCCGGGGGCTGTGATGAGAACCTTCTTAGCCCCAGCTTGAATGTGCTTTCCTGCTCCATCTCTGTCCACAAACACTCCTGTTCCCTCTATCACTAGATCAATCCCCATTTCCCTGCATCCACATTCCACCACCATGTAAACAAACTCATGCATTTCTTATTTTTGGGATAATTACAAAAACTACCCCTAAAGTTTAGTGTAATTGCAAAAACATCCAGTTATCTTTTAAAATTACAAATACCCTATGGATGTTTGTATTTGTTTTTTGTAATTTGTAAAGTAAAAACATGTGTTGAGGATATATTTGTAATTTTTAAAAATAACGGGTTTTTTCATAATTAAGCTAAATTTCAGGGGTAGTGTGTGTAATTATCCATCTCTTTCACGAATTTCGAGATATTAGTGTCCCTTATAGTTTATATTTATTTTACAAAGTACCCCGCAATAGGGTGTAATATATAAAGAGACAATGATAAGGAAAAAAAAAAAAAGAAGTTCCGGTAATAACAGAATAAACCTAAAGTTTTTCGAAATTACCAAAATTTCTTTGAGGTTTGATTCCGTTTTACATTCCATCAAAATTTTTATAACTCAAAAACCCCCATGACATTAATAAAAATATTATAATTACCCTCTTAAATTTAAGATAGAATCAAACCTGAGAGGTATTTCTTGTAATTTTGAAACATATTTTTCGTAATTAAACCAAACCCCAGGGTAGTTTTTGTAATTATCCCTTATATAAAATAGAAACATATGCTAAAAGGGGTATATTTGTAGTTTAGAAAAATAACTCGGGGTATGTTTGTAATTAAACTAAACTCAAGGGTAGTATTTGTAATTATCGAAGAGTGACTAAGTTTTTTGACACCAGAAATGGAATTATTACCCCCATGGGAGGTTGGAAGGGTTTCGGTCTGAGACGACTTGGATGACTTTGCCGTCGACGGAGATTTTGTCGTTGCCGACCGGCTTGACGTCGGCGTCGAATATGCCGAGGGTGGAGTCGTATTTGAGGAGGTGAGAAGCTTGTTTGACACCGCCGGTGTCGTTAATGGCGATGACATCGAGAGGAGAGTCCTTTCTTCCATGCCAGCACCTCAAGAAGTTTCTTCCAATTCTACCAAATCCATTGATTGCCACTTTTAGCTTTGCCTCTACCACTCCTCTCTTGTTCTTGTCTCCACCAACCTATTAATGAAATTAGCGTACATATATATGGTTAATTACAGAAACCATCCTAAGGTTTAGCTTAATTACAGAAAAAAACACTAATTATCTTTTAAAATTACAAACGCCCATTTAACATATCTTTCTCATTTATAAATTGCACCCTCTCAAGATGGGTTATTTATTAGGTAAATACAAATTTTGAGGGTGTTTGTAACACTTAGAAAATGGATTTTGTAATTGTGAAAGATAACTGGAGTTTTTTTGTAACTAGACTAAATTTCATGGATAGTTTTATAATTATCCCTGCATATTTATAGCATAAACAAATGTATAATTCTAATTTTAGTACCTATATCATGTTTTCACTTTTGATATCCCGCTTTCAAGCATATCAATTTTGGTACCTCGGGTTTTATTTTTTAATTGCTTTTGTCACATTTTGTATTCATAAGGTATTTAAAAGTAACACATAAATACCAAAATTGATGATGAAAAAGTAAAACATGGGGTAACTAAAATTAATATGACCTAAATGTGGGGTAACAAAAGCAAAAACAGTGCATAATTTAGGTACTAATATTGAAATTATTCCCGTAAACAAACAATAATTCTTGATGGTGAAGTTTCATACCATCCACTTTAGTACTAGAAGTAGGATTGAATTTGTAAGCGGGTTTAATTATGCACGATGATATGTTCTGAAGTCAATTTGAACTTGGTGATATATAGATTATCAGCCATATTGTTGTAAATCAATGAAATCAGTGTGATCTCATAATACATATATATAACATAAAGAAACATAAAAAAATAACTGACTGACTATGTTTTAAGATCAGTTAATTTTAACTTGTTGATCATAAATTATCCATACATATCTTAAACTTTTACTACATCATTAAGTTTGAAATTAAAGCACTCACAACAGAAGTCTGGAAGGCAATAACAGAAACGAAATCATCGTTCGATCTTTTGGCGAACGGGAGAGACGACGATGAGCTGCGTAGCCCTGCAAACTCAGAGAACCCCTTGCTGCATCCCACCTGCAATTTTGCAAGAATGTATGTGTAGTTAGATATACATATATTTAGATTCAAGCTAAGTGAATGTATAAGTGTGTGTATGTATACAGATAGATAGATATAGATTGTGTGTTGGGGTGGTGTGAAAGGGGACCTGGAGAGATGAAAGGGCAGCAGAAGCCATGTTGTTTTAGTAGAATGCAACAATGCAGCAGGCAAAAACCAGAAGCAAGTGGTTAAGTAGTATGTAGTCTGGAGTTGGTTTATTTGGGTTTAGAAAGGGAGAAATAGAGATAGGGGGAGATGGATATTGGTAAGTTTATGGCCTTAGAGAATATGAGGTGTGATTGTGGGGTGGAGAAAGAGAGTGGATTAGATTTTGGATCATAGCTTAGCCCCTCTCATCAATTGTATGGCTGTGCTTCTTTATTTGCATGTGTGTCCCTGTGTGTATGTGTGTGGTTTGTCTAAAGTCTATTCATTGTATTTTTCCCTTTTGTGTTAGTTTTTTCTTTTTGAGTCCGTCGGATTTTTTTGGTCATTTGTCCATAACAAAATGTTTTCAGCTATGCTTTTTTTTCAGAAATATGTTTTTTAGCCATTTTTTTGAGTTTAATTATCCACTTTGTTGGATTTTTCATTTTTTAGGACGGGTACTCATTTTTGTATCGAGAAAGGTAACACATCGATTTTTAAAAATATTGTCAAGTACCTCGCCAATGAATAAAAGAAGGGTAAGCCCGTTAATGACCATTTACTACTTTCTTTTTTATTCTTCTTCATGTTGTTACTATGGGATTGAAATTTGGATTTGGCTGGAAGATTTCAAATGACTATATAAGTGTGCTTAGAATCCAAAATGATTCATAGACCAGCTCAAAAGGAAATCATCCAAACAAAATAAGAATGTTAATATCAAGATACTCAATTATATTGCGAAGAAATAACATATAGTTATGAGTTTATTTGAACTTTTTTTATAATATGATAGAAAGAATTGAAAGAGAAAAAAAAAACTTTTCTATATTTACATTATCTACCACATGATCTTCACAAATGTGTCCACTCAGAACAATGATTAATATATTTCTTGGGTGGTGCAGATTTGTGATATATATACAAGTCTTGGCTCACAACCTTGAACTAAAACCAGCCAATGAAAATTTCTTCTCTGTAATTACAAAAAATGCAACTATATGGGACAAATACCCATTGATATTTGTTATTATTTTTACAAATTGTACCTTAAACGGTGGTATTTGTTAAGAAACTTCACATCCGGATACGAGGGTATTTGTAATTTTGAAATATGAATTGGGTATTTTGTAATTTATAATTACGATAAATCTCAAGGGTAATTTTTATATTTTTACTAATTTTACTGTAGAATGCAAATTATAGAGGATTTCGTACACTCGAAATTGTAGCTAATTGAACCTTTTTTTCTTTTTTTTTATTAATATACTTGAATCCCCTGGATTTAAGTGAGGAAAAAACAAAAGTAAGGTTGTGATGGTTTGTGAAATATTTTCCAAAATTTTTATTTTTGAGTGAAAATTTTGTTGGAAGTGTGATTGTTTGTGGAAGAAATGAGAATTTTTCAAAGAAAATATCATTTCTCTCTAAATTAACTCATTTTTCTCTTTCAATCTCGACAAAAACTCATATAAGACCGTCTCACGGGTCATATTTGTGAGGCGGATCCCCAAAGACCTGCTACCCAACCCAAAAGACCCATGGCATTTCCATAAGTATTGGACTAACAGGCGGGTGAGATTATAATTCAAAAGTATTAGTTTTTTCTCAAAAAGTATTACATGTTGAACTAAAGTATATTACAATTTTAGGTAAAATTATAACACGTTTAACATGCTGGACTGAAAAGTATTATATATTGAATTGAAAATATTAGTTTTTCATCTAAAAAGTATTTAGTAGTCCTCCGAAAAATATTTGTTATTTTGTAGAAAAATATTAATTGTTCCCCTAAAAGTCACTTTTACTCTAAAAATATATATATATAAAGTAATAAAACTAATATTAGCAGTCTCCTAAAAAGTATTATTTTTTTTTTTTTTGTAATTCCCCGAATTTTGTTATTCTTAACCTTAATGTGTATTGAACACAACAGGGTTTTCCACTATCGTCTTTCTTCTCTTTTTCTTCCCTTGATCTTCTCCTCCTTTTTCCTTTGTTTTTCTTCCCTTGATCTTCTCCTCCTTTTTCTTTTGTTTTTCTTCCTATTTTCCCTTTAATTTGCCAAACCCAAAGCTTCAATATGCCGAAAATAATTTAGATCTGAAACATAAAATCTCCATTAATGGCGTTTTCAAACAATAAAAAGTTTTATGTTGTACTAAAACATAAAATTAAAGAAATCCATTGACATGGTTAAATGTTTGACTCTTAAACAAAACAAAATATAACACCATCAAATAAAAAAGAAAACGGTGGAAATGCCTTGACATGGGCTTTGAGAATAGTCAAAATAGGTATAAAACATCTTTGTATCATCTTTTGGGGCTTCCACCAGCATCGTGATGTGCTTCTTCTTCCACTTAGTTCTCATGGTGAAGGAGAAATTCTTTGGAAAGCTTTCCTTTTTAAAGTCAATCTTCTCCATGGTTTTCGTTGTCTCTTCGACGACAAAGGGTTTACGGGTTTTCCATGTCTTGTTTCATTTTTTTTTCTGGGCGGGTACGATATGGATCCGGGTTAAGGTTGGATTGGTCCGTCTCACATATTTATATTGTGAGACGGTCTCATAAAAGACCTACTATTCAATCTCACACTTCACAATACCTACTTATACTATTTATTTCTCTCTCCTTTTCCTATTGATATAAAAAATTCAAATAATTTCTTTAATTTATCACTATTTTTATTATTTACTCTTATTCTTGATAACAAAAGGTATAAAATGAGATCCATATTGCCTTTTTTTTGATCCATTTTTCATTTGTTATTCAATTTTCTTGCATTATATTTTATATTATTTTTTTCACAAAATTTTTCTCAAACAATCATCTCTAAAAGATTCTCCGTCACATTAACACCATCATTACCTTTTCTCTACAAATCCAACTTCCACTTTAAAAAAAGAAAATTCACCACTGTTCTTACAGAAAATGAAAGTGGACGGAATGAAAGCACAACCAATAGGGATTTGTGCATGGGCATTGTGATTATTTGGCTCGCCGTCAGTTGTGGAGGATTTGGTTGACCTTACCCTGGCTAATTTTATGGTATTGGGTGACTTTAATGCCGTTCTGGGTAATCATGAGCGTCTTGGCAGTAGTATCGCTTCTCAAGCTGCCTGTCAGGATTTTCGTAGTTTTATAGATAATGGAGATTTACTTTCGATTCACATAGTGGGTAAATCTTTTACTTGGTGTTCGACTCATACTCCCACACGAATGGTTTAGGCTAGACTAGATCGGGCCTTGGCTACGGTTGGTTTTTCTTCCCTTTGGCAAAAGGTGGAGGCCCTAATTCTTCCTCGGATTTCTTCAGATCATCATCCGATTTTGGTCTCTTGTCTCACTCAGTTACACAGAAGCCCTGCCTCCTTTCGTTTTCAAAATATGTGGGTAAAACACTCAGGTTTCTTGGATTTAGTTCGCTCTTCTCCGGAGGCTCCTTGTTTTGTCATCAACCCTATTACTCGTATGATGATTAAACTTAAATGACTTCGTCTGACGTTTAAAGTCTGGAACAAGAATGTTTTTGGTGATGTGAATCGTGCGGTGGACTCTCAAATTCAGCAGGTACAACAAATTCAGTCTGATATTGAGAATTAGGTTATTCGAGTGATCTTAAACAGAAGGAGTTGGATGCCCAAAAGTCTCTTCTTCATTTATTGATGATGAAGCAGACTTTCTTCGTCAAAAATCTCGGGCTTCTTGGCTTAATGACGGGGATAGGAACACTTTCTTCTTTCATCGTCGCTGCAAGCTGCGCACCCTCCGTTCTGGCATCCATAGTCTAGTTATTAATGGTAATATCTTTCGTGACTCTACAGATATTGGTCTTCATATTATTAATTTTTATAAGGATCTCTTCGCAGCCCCTCATCGTATCAGTGTGGATTTTTCTCTAATTGATCGTATTATTTCCCGGATGATTTTGGATTCAACAATCATACCTTAATTTCCATCCCAAATGATTTAGAAATTAGGAATGTTGTCTTAGATTTGGGTTTGGATAGTTCCCTGGGGCCTGATGGTTTTAATGGAGTCTTTTAACAAAGTTGCTGGGATATTATTGTGAGTGAAGTGATTGGTGCGGTCCATCAGTTTTTTGCGATGGGCATTCTGCCTATTGGCCTTAATTCTAGTTTCATGGTTTTAATCCCTAAGACCAAGGATGCTATGTTGATTGAGGATTTCAGACCTATTGTTATGAGCAATTTCTCTTTTAAGGTTATTACCAAGATTTTGGCTAATAGGTTTGGTATTATTTTTGCGAAGATTCTCTCACCCACTCAGTTTGGCTTCAATCATGGCAGACATATTCATGACTGCATTGCAGTGGTCTTGGAAAGGTTTTAATATTTTGCAGGGACGTCGAAATAGTAATATGATTCTCAAAATTGACATCAGAAAAGCTTTTGACACGTTGAGTTGGGATTTTCTGCTTCATGTTCTTCGTCGATTTGGGTTTTCTGATAAGTTCATCTCTTGGATTTCGGTTATTCTTCACTCAACTCGGATTTTGATTATTATTAATGGCATGCCTACGGGTTACTTTGAGTGTGCAAGAGGCGTCCGGCAGGGAGATCCCTTATCTCCCTTGCTTTTCTGTATTGGAGAAGAGGTTTTGGGTCGTGCCACTGCCTACTCGATTTCAGAGCATTACTTACTCCTTTTGATTCTATGGTCTTCACCAGACTTCGTAGTCGGTTTTTCTTGGATGATGGCTCTATCCATCGCTCATACTTACCATCTTTTATTTGGGGTGGGATTCGACCAGCAATTGAGGATTGTATGGAAGCTTCTAGATGGATCCCAGGATATGAATCGAAAGTGTTGTTCTGGTTGGATGATTGGTTGGGTTATTCTATTGCTGACAGAATTGGTATTCCACTTGAGCATCGCCACAATTTTCAGCAAAGTATCTCAGAATTATTCTTCAATGATTCATGGCACTTCACTATATCTTTTGTGGATAAGTATTTGGATATCATCAGGGATATTGTTCAATTCCCTATGGCGCTTCCCTCTTTGGATAAAAGAGTTTGGACTCACTCGTTGGATGGGAATATTTCATCCAAGTGATGAATGTAAAATATGCGTGCATTTGAGGGTTTAAAATGATATATATGGGATGCATTTGCACGCATATTTAGTGTGTTTTACTTGGTTTCCTTTGTTGGGTGTGATACTACGTACTCTTGTGAATTTTACAGGAAATGGAGCTAAATTGGACAAAAAGATATATCACGTTCCAAAGTATAGTCAAAAGCTAAGGTATGAGCAAAGATATGAAGGAAAGAAGCATGGACGGTCAAACAAAAAGGAATTTTCTTCAAAAACGTCAAAACGCGGGCAAAAATGTTTTTTTAGTCCACTAAGTGGACGACTTGAGAGATTTAGTCCATACTTTTAAAAAAATTTGAAATTGGTCCACTAAGTGGCAAAAATTGGATTTTTAGTCCATGACTTTGCTATTGCGAACAATCCTATGTGGAATTTTTTTCTTTTTGCATTTTTCTTGCCTCAAAATATGAATTGTTTTTGTTGATGTGGCATTTTGGAGGAAAAAATATTATTTTCAATGTAAATTAGGTAAAATATAATATTCATTATGAATAAAATAAAAATAATTTACGAATATATTTAAATTATTTGTTAATTTGAAAAACGAAAAATAATTAATTTTTTAATTTACAGAATATATTTAAATTATTTGTTAATTTACAAAATATAATATTCATTATGAATAAAATAAAAATAATTTGCAGAATATATTTAATTTTTTTATTAGTCGAAAAACACAAAATATTTTTTTAAAAAAATCGATGAAAAATAAGAATAATGTTAATATAATTTAAATATTTTGATTTAATAAATATATTCAAAATATTTTAAAATTTATTAACATTATTCTTATTTTTCAAGAAATTTTATAAAAAAGCTGTATAAGAAACTTTGAATTATAAAAAAACAGTATAAAAAACTATGTAAATTTTAAAAAACTGTACAAAAACTATTTAATTACAAAAAATCTGCATAAAAGATATTTAAATTTAAAAAAACTGTATAAAAACAATTTAATTATTTCTCTTTAATTGTAAATATAAAATATTATTTATACAATTAAATAATTTATAATTTAAACATATGATATAAATAATTTTTTATTTTATAATTTCGAATATATTTCTCCAATTAAAATATCTTAAATTTTATTAACATTATTTTTGTTTTTCATGGATTTTTAAATTTTTTTCCGTTTTTCAAATTAACAAATAATTTAAATATTAACATTTTTTTGTTTTTCATGGATTTTTAAATAATTTTTTGTTTTTCAAATTAACAAATAATTTAAATATATTCTCAAATTATTTTTATTTTATTCATAATGAATATTATATTTTTACCTAATTTACATTGAAAATAATATCTTTTCCCTCCAAAATGCCACATCAACAAAAACAATTCATATTTTGAGGCAAGAAAAAAAAAAGAAAAAAAAAAAAAAAATTCCACATAGATTGTTTTGCAATGGCAGTTCTTGGACTAAAAATCCGAATTTTTGCCACTTAGTGGACCAATTTCAATTTTTTTAAAAGTGTGGACTAAATCTCTCAAGTCGTCTACTTAGTGGACGAAAAAAAAAACATTTTTGCCTCAAAAACGCGCTAACGATTTCCAAAGATTTGGCGGGGTTTTAGTATTTTGGCCATAACGTTCTCTACAAAATTGATATTGAGGTGATTCAAGTGGGTATGGAAAGCTAAGAGAAAGTGTTATAACCTTTGTGAAGACCCCAGAAGCTAATTCCGATTGAACGACCCGACCGTGTGGGATTACACGGGCGTGCGATGTTTCTGGGGCTGAATTGGTCTCCTAATCCTATCAGAACTCTACAAGTGATCTCTCTAAGCATCTATAAAAGGGACCCAAGGCTATCCATGAAAAATCATCACTTCATACAGCAAAAACACATCAAATAACACAGAAACGAAGGAATCGAAGAGCTTCTGAGAGCAAAAGGCTAGGTCGCGAAGGACACCACAAGGCTTTCGTATCAACGGGAGCACAAGAGCTTCGAGGGCTTGGAAGGGGAATCCATCCTGACAAGCAGGGGTTTTCTTTCTATGTCTAAGAACTCTTGTCTGTGCTTAAACGATGTCATAATGTTGATTCGAATCTGTCTATGAGTTTGTAATCAATGTTTGGCATATTTTTCGGATCTTAGGGGCATAATCGAAACTGTGGATTTGTATTAAATATGATTACTTATTTTCTTAATTAATTAATGCTTTCTATTTTATGAATTCGAGTGCTTATTCTTTAATTGCTTTTTATCTGATCAATAATTAGCATGTCATATTTGTTAGTGCAAAATTTCGGACGATGAGTTCTAACAAAGACGGAAATCGGATTCAGACATAAACGGATGTAACGAGTCGGGAGACCTACAACTGTTTGTGGGGAGTCATTCAATTCATAGATCTTTTGAGAGTTAGTAATAATTGTAACGAGTCGGGAGACCTACAATTGTTATTAATCAACTGTTTATTTATCGTCCGGGAGGGGGAATAGACTAACTTAGGAATTGAACCCGTAGAATTGCATGAATTAGTTTTTAAAACGTTATTTGCATTTAATATTGAAGAAGCATGTTGAGATTATGTGCCTAAGATTGCTCCTATAGATGGTGAAAATACTTGTGGGGTTCGCAAATTTATTTTTGTTTTTCTTTTATTTTCGATTTTTTAGTATAAATTACTCAATATTCGGTCGTTTCAATAAAATTTGAATGTGATGTTATTATAGCCTAAGTATTTCGAATATTAATCCTTGAGGAATACAACCTTGCTTGTCATTATTCTATAAACTACACTGTACACTTGCAGTTGTATGAACCAAAATATTTTTGGCGAACATCAAGGCGGCTTACTCTCATCTTCGGCATTCACTTCCGGTGGTTCGCTGGGGTTCCTGGATCTGGTCCCCTCATATCCCGACACGGTGATCTATTGTGGTTTGGTGAGTGATCCATAACCGCCTCGCAGTTTTGGATATTCGCAGACTTTGAAGGTTCTTGGGCCCACAACATGTTGGTTATGTCTTTCACACACTGATTCTATTGATCATCTTTTTGTTTCGTGTGCCTTTGCAAGGAACCTTTGGGTTTGGATTTTTAGTTCTTTCGAGATTAATTATCATGTTTCTCACAGCTTTAACGAGTTCTAGTCCAGGCTATGAATATTCGCCTAAGTGATCAACTCTCTTTCTTATGGCGGGCGGCAATTATCTCATGTGTTTGGCTTATTTGGTATATCTGCAATAACATCATTTTCAATGACAAGGTTTGGTCTAGTGAAGCGGCCTTGATTCAGCTCCAAGCCCTTCTCATTGAGTCTTCTACTTTAGACCAAAACCGCATGAACAATACTCAGCAGGATCTACTTTGCCTTAGGCGCCTTAAGGTGTCAGGGCGTCCCAGAAATGCTCCTAAAATTATTCAGGTCGACTCGCATTTACCTCTGCCTGGATGGATTAAGGTTAATACGGATGGATGTACTTTGGGCTCTCCCGGCCTTTGTACGGCGGCTGGAGTTTTTCGTACGCATAGAGGTTTTTTCAGGGGTTGCTTTGTTGAACAATGTGATGTTGGTTATGCTTTTGAGGCGGAGCTTTTGGCAGCAATGATGGCTATCTCCGTTGTCTTTCATAAATGATGGTATAAACTTTGGTTGAAGTCAGATTCTACATATGTGGTTGATCTTTTCCAAAAATCAGACTCAGTCCCCTGGCGCCTTCTGGGACAATGGCGCTACACCCTTCATCTTCTATCTCAGATGGAGTTTGTGGTTTCTCACATTTATCGGGAAGGAAACAGAGTGGCAGACTGTCTTAGCAAGCTCCAATATACTTCCAATTGGTGAGATTCTCCACCCCTGGGCATCACTAAGCTTCTTATCGATGATTATGTTGGAAGATCTCAGTATAGATTTGTCAGATAGTTTTGTTTTGTTTCATTTTTGTGGTGTGACCGTTCTCTATGGCTCCTTATGGTTAATGTTTTTCTTCCGGGATACTCTTTTTCCTTCCAAATATTTTCCCCACAATGATGGGTTTTACCTTGGGAGGTTTTAACGAGGCCCCAACTTTAAGCTACATGATCGGCTTGTGATCAGAACCCATATTTTCTTTTCTTTATATATATTTTATTTATTCAAAAAAAAAATCACAGCCTAAAATGTCTAATTTTATAAAGTAAAAACTAGAGTTACATATATTTTACGTTATAGGGGAAGGGATTCTTCACTTAAGTTCAAGACATTACGTTGAAGTTAATAATGGATAGCCTGGTTAGATATTATTTTTGATTTTCAATCAGAAATGTGGAATAATCTTTGAATTTGTTTTAGTACAATGTCTGGGAGGGGTGAGACTGGTATCTGGTGATTTTTGATCCTAGAAATTGAACAATGGTATATTTACAAATGATCAACCAACAACTACAATCAATTCCCGAAATTATCTTTGAATTTGAATAATATAAGAATGATAGATATATCAAAATTGGAGTAATGCACACAACAAATGTAATAGAGGTGACCATATTTCCTATTTCACTCCATGATTCCATATTGCTAGATAAATAATGCATGTCATTATGATATAAATGTGTGGTTGGTTATTGGAGTGTATCTACACATGTCATTCATCCAAATGGTGCAATAGGAAATGGAAAAGAAAATTGGAATAGGAAATCTGAATCCATAATAGAGAGCATATCTCACATTCCTCACTGTTTACAATGGAACTTTAATTAGCTTGAGTTAAGCCCCCATGGTATTTGTTAGAGCTGTCAATTTTGGCCAGGTCCATTAGGCCCGAAAAACCGGGCCGGTCCGGTCGGCCCCGACTTTTTCTTTGTATTTTTATGGGTTGCGGTTATTGTTTGGCCCGACCCGATCTTTTACTTTGGCCCGGCGGTCCGGCATCGGCCCGACCCGTTTGATACCTCTAATATTTGTTTAGAGATTATAATTTTTAGGGAAGATTGTAAAATTGGTCTGATAACTTAGACATTTTAGACTTTTGGGCCTCTAAGTTGTCAAAGCTTGGTCTTAGTTTAGTAACTTTAAAATTTTCGAACATTTAGTCTGATTTTTGTTTGAAAATTTTCATTTTATCGGAAAATTGGTGATTTGGACCGGAATGTTGATAACATAGACAACAAATAACTCATTTTTTAAGAAAAACTGCCACGTGTTCAATGACTAATATTAAAGTTCAAGTTTATAAAAACATAAGAAATTAAATAAAAATGACAAAGCGGAACTTAGAAATCAAATTTCAATGACGGGGTTCCCAATAATTTGGCTAGATCCTAGTCAATAATTAGTCGAATATGTGACAATTTTCCCTCCAAGTCAGAAATCACCAAATTTGTTGTCCATCTCATCAATATTTCGATCTATCATTAATTTTCGGCAAATTTAGAGTTTGTCGGCGAAAATCGGATCAAATGCTTTTAAAGTTACTGAACTTACTAAACTTTGACAATTACTAAGCAAGCCAAAAGTCTAAAGAGACCCAGTTATAGGACCGAATTTACAATTTTCCCTTATTTTAATGTACCAAAGTGCAATTAAATATTACATATTATACATGGATAATAATGTGTGTAAAGTTTATGAAATCAATTCAAATTTGAAAAAGTGCAATTAACATATACACTTTATTAGGTTTAGATGATGATCTTTATTCAGGTATGGAATGCAAAATGTCAGTAACATATAATAATTATTAATTTATATATAAAAAAAAACATAATAGAAGTGACTCCAGTTTTTATCACTTGCCTTTTAATTGGATAGAATTGCTTACATGATGGACAATTTACATTTATTCTGATCATGAATAAGAAGCCGTATTGAAATTCAAATTATATAAACCTATAAATACATTTTAGTGTCATATTCAATGTAGCTACCCTAAAAAAGTAACTGCCAATTATGTGAGTAAATACTTTCCATTTACACGTAGTACTAATATTTTCCATTCAAAATATGTATAATACTAAAAATGTTCAGGTGTATTACAATCATACGATGCTTTAAGTTCGTATTGGATCGAACTAAGGTCAATCGTGCTTACAACATAAGACTCTATTTCAATTTAACTTATTAATTTTTAACTAAGATGGTTTGTGGTTATCCTTCTCTTTTTTTCTTTTTAATTTTTTTAATTCTTAAGAGTAAATTTTGATGGACCTTCCATTAAGAGTCCAAATTTCCAATAGTAAAGTCGAAGCCCAATACTCATAAAACCGTAACGGCATGATTGGTATGAATGAATGGAATTAGGCTGGGATGGAATGAATTTAGGAATGAAATAGCATTAGGAATGGAATGATGTAATATTACTATTCCTATGATTGGTATGTACAAGGAATGGAGAAATGAATGGATGACGATTTTTTACTTGATTTAAATATCTTGATTAGTAATTATAAATTAATGATAATAATTGAGAAAAATAATTTTAAAGTATCAAATTCTCTTAAATAAGATTTTTTAAATAAATTTTATTAAATATGTTATTCGTAAATTGATATAAGATTATTTTAATGTGTGCTAAATAATATATATATATATATATAGATTTATATCTATGATATCAAATATATTTTATATAATATGTTTTAGGGATAATTACAAAAACACCCCTGAGATTTGGGCTAATTACAAAAAAATCCAGAGATGTTTTAAAATTACAAAAAATCCCATCAGGTTTGATTATGGGTTAAATTTAAGGGGTAACTATACTATTTTTATAAATATCAGGGAGGTTTTGATATTTTTTTGCTTATGAAGGGAAAAAATGTAAGACAGAATCAAACCTCAAGGGTTTTTTTGTAATTTTAAAAAATCTCTGGGTTTTTATGTAATTATCCCAAACCTCAGGGGTATTTTTTGTTAGATAAATGTTTTTATCAAGATTTTGATGATTTTGTTTTAATAAGTTTTTATACCAAAACAATGTTTTTATATGTTGTCCAAATACTCCTAAATGATTTAAAATATTTTTTGGAGTATTTCTTAGAGTTTTTAATTTGATAAAAATTGGACAACACTTTTGATGGTTTTCTTTAAATTGGTTTTTACACCAAAACTATGTGTATAAATGTTGTCTAAATACTCCCAAATGATTTAAAATGTTTTTACTAATTTTTTGGAGTATTTCTTGAAGTTTGTTTCTGAAAAAAATCGGACAACATTTCAAATGAGAGGTCGGCCGGTGCGCCCAAAGTGGTCGACCCAGGTGCACGGAGATAAGAAAACTCGAAATGAACATGCATGCTTAAAAAGAGGGGGGGGACCGGTCCGGGAGGCCGCCGGGCCGTCGCGCCGCACTGGGAGACCTGGTCGACCCCCCCGACCGTCGCGCACCACTGCAACCCCTACCTGATCGCACTATTTTTTTTTAAACGGTGAAATCTTCAACAGGGCAAACCGGTCGCCTCTATGTTATTTTTTGACAAAATTCCAACCAGATTTGCAATGTCTGATGACAAGATTTGCTTTTCAATTTTGTACAATATTTCTACATCTTGTGATCTTCTTTTTGTAGACAAAAGTGAAGATAGAGGAGCCTATGTTGGTGAAGACTTCCCTATAAATAGAGGATGAATTGAAGACACAAGACATAATACAACAATACAAGCAAATTCACAACAAGAAATCTGCAAATTTCCAAGCTTTCATATTCAACACTCTTGTTGTATTTATAGCCTAAGGATTTCACTTTCACATCTTGAGGTCTAGGCTTTATTTCTTGATTACATTTGCACTCAAATTGTAATATTCATTATTGAGTTGTAATCTTGATTTTTTGGTTATCATTCAAACACAAGATATCCTTGTGAGTGTTCTTGTGGTAAGAACACACTTGGGTGATCTAGGTGATAGGTGTTTCAAGAGTGTGGTGCTCTTGAGGTGTTGAAGAATTTGGTATTCTTCAAGATTGAAGATTGTGGTGATCTTCAAAGGTGCCGTTGAAGGAAGATTGTGGTAATCTTCAAAGGGAGATTGTGGTAATCTCCAAAGGTGGTATTAAAGAAGAGTGTGGTGCTCTTCAAGGTGTTGTAAGTTGAATTTGTATTAATTTTGGTAATTAATAAAATTCTTTTTCTTTGAAATCCATCCCTGGAGATCTTGGGGTGGTAGAGGATTAGGCCCAGGTGGGTTGAACCTCTTTAAATTGACGCGTGTTGTTTACTTCCCGCACCTTTATTATTGTCTTGGCGTATTTGTTTGAAAAAGGGCATAATCGAAAAGATGGAGATAATCTATTCACCCCTCTGATTATCGTGAGCAGCTTGGACTTACAAGTGGTATCGAGACAAACTCTTTGGCAAGCTCGTTCCACATTGCGAGTAAAGAGGAGCGATCACCGGATACGAATGAAGTCTACCCTTCACCGCGCCTCCACTACCAAGCCACCACTATTCGATTCCAAAATTTTTACATTTTGGAAAGAAAAAATGGAATGCTATCTACAAGTTTGCGGGTTCGATATTTGGAACACGGTCATAAATGAAGAATCCATTCCAATGATGGACACACCACACAAAGGCCTCAAAAAGCTTAATGATGAAGAGAAGAAAATCATATCTTTAAATGGTAAAGCTCTTAATGTTATTTATTGTTCACTTACCATTTTGGAATATGATCATATTGTAGGAATTAAATCGGCTCATGAAGTATGGAGGAAATTAGAAGAAGTATATGCAAATGAAAGGAGCCACTCAAAAGCATCTACTTCTCAAATGGATACAAATCCAACATGGGATGAGCTTCCTACAACTTCCGACGTCGATGATAACGAACGATGTCTTATGGGCTTTGAAGAAGAAAATGAGGTAAGTTCTAAACCCTCCACTTCTTATGATAATGTATTACAATATGATTATAGTGATTTGCAAAATGATTTTGATGAGCTTCAAAATGAATTCCAAAGTTTACTTGTTAAATACAAAAATTTGAAAAAGGAATTCAATATTTTAAAAATTGATAAGGATAATTTATTTTCCTCTTATGAATCACTTTCATGTGATCACACCACCACACTTGACAAGGTTAGAAACCTTGAAAAAGAAAATAGTACTATTGTTAAGGATATTAATTGCATGAAAAATGATTTATCAAAATCCAACTTGAGTACCGATAAAATGACCGATATTATTGGTGTTCATAATTGTGATAATTTGAAACAAGGACTTGATCATAAGCCTAGTGTTGTTAATTATGTGAAAAGAAATCAAGTCCCTATTCATGTTGGTCATTATGCTCCCAAAATTACTACTTGTTTTTATTGTGGTAAAACGGGTCACACGGTTAATACTTGTTGGGCTAGAAATAGCTCTAATTATTATTGGAGACCTAAAAGTCTCAAAGCTAATTCCAAAGGACCCAAACACTTGAGGGTACCACAAAACAATGTCATATTAGGTACCGTGGAATAATAATCGAGGAAAATACATACTGCGAAGACATCAAATGACCATCTCATTTGATCAAAGAAGAAGACATCACCAAAATGAATTTCCAAGAAGGAAATATTATAAACAAAAGAAAGGATATAATCCTTGGAGATTGAGTAATCGGAGAATCCACCATCAACATGAAGATTCTCAAAGGGAAAGATATCATCAACAATGGGAACGACACAACCCATTGAAATGGCGTAATTGGTAACCCGTATCTCCCCATTTAAATATGCATTTTATTTTGTTATTATGCATGTTTTTATTTGTGTCTTAATTGCAAATGAGTTTTCAAGTATTTATTTTTTAATTAAGGTCTTCAATATATATTTGTGCTTTTAAAATATTTTTGAAAAAGAAGACCTTATATGATGTTTTTAAAAACTCTTGTGCATTTTTGTAGACTAAAGTGTGTTATCATCTCTTATGGATTTTTATGGCATGAGCTTACTTGTGATATCTCTTAGTCTACACTTTTATCATTATGATTTGTGCTAGATTTGTTTTAAGAATTGTGTAGGATTTACATATTTTCACAAATGGCCATTTATGTCATTAATTGTCAAGAAATGCATTAATTATCGAGGTACGTTTACTTGTGTTATTCTTACTCTTATAGACTCGATATATGTATTGTCATGTGCCTATGTGCTTGTTTTTCATAGTATTTCATACAAGTGTCATTAAGAGGATTTTTTGAAAGGCACTATTCGAAAATTGATTGCACATATTTGCTTTGTCAACTCTTGTTCAAATACTTCTTTTAAATGAGGTCTCAACTATATGCTATCGGATTTTCAAATTTCAAAAGAGATCTTTTGTAGCTTTCTTAAGCTTATTTGAACTTGCATGATTTAGTAGACTCTTGATGATCTTCTAAATGCATAGTATGTATTTAACTTGCTTCATACTATATATATAGTGTCTATTTCTACTATGCTCTTATGCAAGATATTTTGTGATTAATGATTGAGGCATGTTTTTACACTTGGGCTATTTTTTCTTGCTTATATAAGCGATGCCGTTAATGAGTTTGTTAAGTTGTGTAGATGAGAAATGAAATACTCCAAATATTAGTTACCTCAAAATATTTGGATGTAAATGTTCTATTATGAACACCTTAGATCAATTGGATGCCCTGTGGTGATAGTGATGAAGAAGACAAAAAGGGTATTCCGGAACAAACACAATGACCAAGGCAACATTGGTCGAACTAAGGCGAGGTTAGTAGCTCGAAGGTATTTTCAAGAAGAAGGTAATTGATTTTGATGTAACATTTGCACTCATAGCACATTTAATAGCTATTTGCATTTTACTTGTCCATTCTTGTTTTAAGAAAATTTCAAGCTTTACCAAATGGATGTTAAATCCAATTTTCTAAATGGTTTTATTCAAATATAAGTCTATCGGAGTTTAAATTTTTAGGCCAAATGATTTTTATAAAAGGTATTGTATGGTTTAAAACAAGCACCCCATGTATGGTATGATAGACTTAGCTATTTTTGCTAAATGATTTTACAAGAGGTAAAGTTGATACTACTCTCTTTGTTTTTTAAAAAAAAGGGCAAGATTGTTTACTTGTGCATATTTATGAGAATATTTTTGGTACTACTAATGAATATTTCTGCAAGATATTTCTCCAAGTTGATGCAAGGTGTACTTGAAATAAGCATGATGGGGGAGCTCAATTTCTTGCTTGACTTCAAATTATTCAATGCCAAGTAGATGGTTATATTTCAAGAGAACTCTTGAAGGAGTTAGGCATTGAAGAAGGAAGAATCATCTCAACCTCTATGACTACCAATGAAAAGATTGACAAAGGTTGAGAAAGGCATGTCGGTTGACAAATAAATTCGAGGTATGTTTTCTTGTATTATTCCTATAGACTCGACATTCCATATGCCTTATGTCTATATGCTCGACTTCAAACAATCCCAACGAATCTCATTAAAGTGACGTTAAAAGAAATTTTCAAATATTTAAAAGGAACTTCTTCTTATGACTTGTTGTATCCAAAGTATTAAAACGTTCTTATTTTTTCGGGATAACAAGTTCGGTGTTAACAATTTCTCAAAATATGGTTCGTCATAATCGAACTAAACATATTGAGATTTGATATCTTTTTA
Organism: Rehmannia glutinosa; assembly: GCA_016081115.2. Taxonomy (NCBI): domain Eukaryota; kingdom Viridiplantae; phylum Streptophyta; class Magnoliopsida; order Lamiales; family Orobanchaceae; genus Rehmannia; species Rehmannia glutinosa. The sequence goes on from CM071935.1 coordinate 67,782,253, forward strand.
AGGGATTGCGTTTTTTTTAAAAAAAAACTTGAGATGTGTTTTAAATCCGTCTCAAAGTTAACTTGCGGACATTTGTTCATTTACCGCCGAGTCTTTTTACCTCATTTCGAGCTTGATTATGACATAATGTATATTGAATGAGGTCTATGTTTGCATTTGCACGTTTTTAAAACTTAGGGGCGAAAAATCGGATTTTTGGTTCAAACTTGGATTTTGGAAAACAGGATGAACCACTGGCCGACCAGGGGCGGTGACCCGCGCCCATGTCTGCCGTCGGCCGTCGCCCATGATCCCAACCTGGCCGCCTGTCGCCCGGACCATTTTCAAGAATAAAATTGCTACATCCTTCATTTCGTTATTTTGATTATTTTCTTCCAAAATCAAACCCCTTTGCAAAATTCACACACAATTCACCCAAAATGATTTCTTTCTTGTATATTCTATATTTTTGGGTTTATAGTACGAATATATCATCCATATTACTCGACTTCTCCGATTGATTGGTAAGTTTAATTCCTCCTCTAATCTCAATTGGGTTGAACCCTTGAGAAAATGCTTATGTGTTGTTTTTTGATGGAATTCTTGTATAATTGTGGTGTGCATGATTATTGTTGATAGATGAATATTGTTGTATTGCAATTGATGATGAAAATTTTTGGCTTAAACGAATCGCAAAGGCGTTATATTCTTCTAGTTTTATTCGACGCACGCCAAGTGTTCGACGAAATGTTTCAATGAAAAATTCATCACCTACATGATTCTCTCAATTTGAAAAGTCTTATAAGTTTATAGAGATCATGTTTTATCAATAAAATGAGCTTTTGCAAGAAAATTGATCAACGCTTCCCTTTTATTTGGAATTTAAGCTTCTATTTTAAAAAAGCTCGATAAATCGATAAATTTGCGCACTTTGATATGAATATATGATGTTTTTATCGTGCTAACATTCTTTTTGATGATTCCAAAGGGGGAGAAATAGGAAAAACGCTCATACGCTCAAAGAAGCAAAAATAAGCTTGCAAGATAAGCTATAAGCTAGGGCTCTTGAAAGCCATAAACTGTGAACAATACTTAGTCCATGTGATGTATTATGGACTTTTATGCTTGACTAATGTTGTCTTGTGACAGGGGGAGCTTATAAGCTCATGGAATTCAAGCTTAAGTTGTAAAAGCTAAGCTTTTAGTTTTTAGTTGTTGCTTGAATACTTGTTCTTGATATGCATATTGATAGGGGGAGCTTGTGCTAAAAATGCTTTTGAAAAATCTTTGCTCCTATCCTTGTGTGCTTGTACTTATGATGAATCTTGCTTGTAATTGATTGTTGTTTTAAGACTGGAAAATTGGTTTTGTTTTAAAATCGACCTTCTAAAATTGTTTTGGTTTGTAATCATCAAAAAAGGGGAGTTTGTTAGATAAATGTTTTTATCAAGATTTTGATGATTTTGTTTTAATAAGTTTTTATACCAAAACAATGTTTTTATATGTTGTCCAAATACTCCTAAATGATTTAAAATGTTTTTTGGAGTATTTCTTAGAGTTTTTAATTTGATAAAAATTGGGCAACACTTTTGATGGTTTTCTTTAAATTGGTTTTTACACCAAAACTATGTGTATAAATGTTGTCTAAATACTCCCAAATGATTTAAAATGTTTTTACTAATTTTTTGGAGTATTTCTTGAAGTTTATTTCTGAAAAAATCGGACAACATTTCAAAGGGGAGGTCGGCGGCCGTGGCCGCCCAAAGTGGTCGGCCAGGTGCACTGGAGATAAGAAAACTTCGAAAAGCAGAACATGCGAGCTTAAAAAAGGGAGGGGACCGGTCGGGGAGCGCGCCCACAGGCGGCGGTCGACCCCCCCTCCGACCGTCGCACCCCCAACCCCTACCTGGATCGCACTATTTTTTTTTAAACGGTCGAAATCTTCAACAGGGCAACCGTGGCCATATGTTATTTTTTGACAAACAAAATTCCAACCGTTGCAATCTGTGATGACAAGATTTGCTTTTCAATTTTGTACAATATTTCTACATCTTATGATCTTCTTTTTGTAGACAAAAGTGAAGATAGAGGAGCTATGTTGGTGAAGACTTCTATAAATAGAGGATGAATTGAAGACACAAGACATAATACAACAATACAAGCAAATTCACAACAAGAAATCCTGCAAATTTCCAGGCTTTCATATTCAACACTCTTGTTGTATTTATAGCCTAAGGATTTCACTTTCACATCTTGAGGTCTAGGCTTTATTTCTTGATTACATTTGCACTCAAATTGTAATATTCATTATTGAGTTGTAATCTTGATTTTTTGGTTATCATTCAAACACAAGATATCCTTGTGAGTGTTCTTGTGGTAAGAACACACTTGGGTGATCTAGGTGATAGGTGTTTCAAGAGTGTGGTGCTCTTGAGGTGTTGAAGAATTTGGTATTCTTCAAGATTGAAGATTGTGGTGATCTTCAAAGGTGCCGTTGAAGGAAGATTGTGGTAATCTTCAAAGGGAGATTGTGGTAATCTCCAAAGGTGGTATTAAAGAAGAGTGTGGTGCTTTCTTGAGTGTTGTAAGTTGAATTTGTATTAATTTTGGTAATTAATAAAATTCTTTTTCTTTTTGAAATCCATCCCGGAGATACTGGGGTGGTAGAGGATTAGGCCCTAGGTGGGTTGAACCTCTTTAAATCGACGCGTGTTGTTTACTTCCCGCACCTTTATTATTGTCTTGGCGTATTTGTTTCGAAAAAGATGGCATAATCGAAAAGATGGAGATAATCTATTCAACCCCCCCCTCTAGATTATCGTAGCCGCTTGGACTTACATTTTTGTAATTATCTCTATTTTTATAAGAAAATATAGAAAATCAACAAAAGAATTGTATATCAAAATTTTGATTTAAATATTGAATATTTATAGAATTGACTATGATTTATTAAAATATTAAATATAACTCATATTTAAATTATAAATAATTTTTTTATTTATAACACTACTTTTCGAAAATATAGATTATATCCAACATTTTTAGTCATTTATAGAAAGATAATTTTATTAAAAATAAAATTTGAGTCATTCTTGATGATTGTAAATAGCTAAACCCATGGGGGAGAAAATGAATGGTCATCTTACATTTGGGAATAGGGATTCCCATGGGAATGAGTATTCTTATTACTAAAGCATACCAAGCATGTGAATGAGAATGAAACAAGGAATGCTCATTCCATTTCTACCTCATTCCCAAATATCAATCATGTCGTAAGGGCTCATGCAATAGACAAAACCAAATGGTCCAAATTACAATCATCCATGAAAAATATACAGAATTTTGATGTACCTTATTCATTTAGCTTTTCACAAAACACTTGTAAGAAATGGTTTCATTAATATATTACATGAGACAAAACCTATATTCACATAGAATTTTAACCTAAACTCAAACTCAAACCCATGATTTTTTTCTCTCTCCATATGTTATTATTTTTTAGATTCATCTCATGAATTTAAATTTATGAGACACGGTCCCATATAAAATCTTTCATCAGCATTTTCACCATTATGTTCATTGTCTCTTCAAATGTTCACTATCCGAAAGTTTGGGCTAATTATATAGAAAAAGAGGTTCAGGTTATTTACAAAAAAATATCTTTAAAGTTTGATCTCGTCTTGTATTTTATCCCTTCATAAGTAATATCTTCAATACCTTATTATATTTATAGAAATATTATAGTTACTCCCTTAAATTAAAGACAAAATTAAATTTGAGGGATTTATTTACAATTTTGAAACATCTTTGTTTTTTTGTAATTAGCTCAATCTGAGGGGAATTTTTGTAATTATATCTCTATGGTATGCTAAAATATCAAAGATAGTCTCAGAGTCAGGGATGGAGGAGATTAGAAGAAAGGCAAAGGGAAAAGAAAAGAGCATGGTAATTAGCTCTCCAACTTTTCCTCAAAAAAAAAAAAAAAAAAAAAAGGCTCTCCAACTCCCATTTTCATATCGTGACTTATGTGCATTCTGGATGCTTTGTTGGAGTTATTTCTCAGGCGTTAGTCTCATGTTAAATCGTTTAATGGATCTAATTCGTTAGATGGATTCAAATACATGTCTCGGGATTAATTTTAGGGATGGCAACGGGGCGGGTTTGGGGCGGGTTTGGCCAAACCCGGGACCCGCCCCGCCAAGGAGAAGTAAGACCCGGGACCCGCCCCGCCCCGCCCCGCCTCAAAACCCGCCGGGGCGGGTCTAGACCCGCTAGACCCGCAAAATATATTTTTTAATTTATAATAATTTATATTTTTCTATTTATGGCCAATTTTTCAAAAGTAATCAAATGTCAATAGGTTAAAAAATAAATAAATATATTATGCAACTTATTATAACTATTTTTTTAGAATTGGCTACTATTAAGATTTATTTTAAAAAACAAATACTATTATACTACATAGTACTCAACTAATACTTAAAATAAATATTCAAAGTAGAATATTACAAGATATTATATTAGTAAATTAAACTTTAAAAGTAAATAATATTATATTAGTACTCAACTAATATTTTTAAACATATAATACTCAAATTTTAAAGTAAATAATGCAAAAATATTTTAATATATATTTAAAATTTTAATAAAAATTAACATGCGGGCGGGTCCTATAGGACCGGGACCCACTCCCGGACCGGGCGGGTTTTGTAACCTTGGACCCGAGACCCGCCCGGGACCCATTTGTCCGGTCTAGACAGCCCCTTCGTCGGGCGGGTTTAATGTGGGGCGGGTTTTGACCCGCCCCATTGCCATCCCTAATTAATTTGTTCATTAACTCGCACAATCACTAACACATCAACATCCACATCCGTTGCTAAAATTTTTTAGGATGACTACTAATAATTTTCAGGAGGATTACCAAAATACATTTAATCGCAAAAAACTAATACTTTTCAATAAGATTAATACGTTTTAGGGGGAACACTAATACTTTTGTAGGAAAAAATCAATATTTTTCATTAGGATTATTAAAGAAAACTGTTCAAGGGGATTATTAATACTTTTCCGATGGGTTGCTAATAAGGGTGTCAATAGTGTCGTGTTTCGTGTTCGCGGGTCGTGTTCTGACACGGGTGTGACACGTTTGACAAAAGCACAAAGACGACCCATTTATGACACGGGTAACCCGAACACGACACGAAAAACCTATATAACACGAGAAAAAATTAAAAAAAAAAGAGAAAAAACTAAAATTATAAATGAAAATTACTTTAAATTATTAGAAAATGCATTCAATAATTTGTCCATCGTCATATAATTAACTAAAACATCACAAAATATGAAAATAATATGTCATTATATATTTAAACGAGTTAAATAAGTCAATCGTGTCGACTTGCGGGTCGACCTAACCTGACCTATTTATTTCACGTGTTAACCGTGTCCGACCTGATTTTGACCCGAACCTGCTAAGGGTTATACATGTACTTGCTAAATTCGTGTTAGGTTCGTGCCGAGTTATCGTGTCGTGTCACAAATTGACACCCCCAGTTGCTAAAACTTTTCACGAGAAAAACAAATACGTTTGAGGGTTGCCTAATATTACGTCATTGCCTAATATTTTTCATTGGGATAATTAATACATTTTAGGTGGATTACTAATAGTTTTGAGAGAAAAAATCAATACATTCATGAGGACTACTAAAATATTGTTCAAGGGGATTAGTAATACTTTTCAATTGTACTGCTAATACTTTTCAAGGGAAAAACTAATATTACGAAAATGACATCGGTCCAGAGATCTTATGACACTGCCCGAATATTATAAAATGTCACTGGTGCATGAAATTACAAAAAAATTCGGGCCCAAATTGGGTCCGACTAAAAAAAAAGTTAGAGGTCTGACCAAAGTTTTTGTGTTTTCTCATAGTCATCTTATTTTTCATACTATAAAGTATAAATGCACGCTGACTATATATATTTAGCACTAATCAGTAATCGCGATATCTGACATGTATTTGTTAAATAAAATACAAAATGAGGGAAATATTCAAAATGGAGTTGTGTTTTTCATAAAACATGATGAATAAGGATATGTTTGATCTTTCTTTTTCTTCTGGTTCTTGATAATGTATCTTGGGAGAATGTATTCTAAAATGTGTATGTTAAAACAAAAGTGTATAAAAATTTAAAATATATATTTGATTTTTTAAATTAAATTGAAAATATAAATAAGAAGGTAATTGGATACCAAAGTCCAAATGTTGGCACCAAGAACCAATTAAAATTTGCCGCCCAAGTCCGAACCAAAAGAATTGTATGAGGTTGATGTCAAAAAGAAAGACAGCGTTGCAGGTTCACATGTCCCAGCCAAATGAATTGTATCAGATTGAGGTCAGGTTCACATGTCAAAGGTCAACATTAAAAAAGAGTCCATGTAAGAGGCAACGGTACCCGACCTCTGACTCTAATTCCTTCTCTCTAGTAAATATCAATGTTTTGAATATTGTACCGGGCCACCGGTAAGCAGTTCAATCGGTCAGACCGATTCAACCGCCTATTTTATCAATTTTAATAATAAAACTAGTCATAATTTTAATTATATTATATAAAATTTACATATTAATATAAAAGAGAAGTTATATATATTTAGTTAATTTCTTATTTTTGATTATATAATTATTTGATTGGTTATCTATGCTTATAATACAGATTCGTCCAAATTTAGATTAGTTTAATTGATTATCATTCTTGTTTTATTTAGTTAAAATAGAAAATAATTAATTTGAATCATGACATAAATATTGAATAATTGGTTTGAACTCTTGTTTGATTTGAATTATGACACAAATATTAAATATTAAGTTTATAAACTTATTTTCTTAAAAAATAAAATGTGAGAAAAATAAAAATAAAAACAAAAAAATTAGTAAAATCCGGTTTAATCGATTTTGGGCAGTTTTGAACGATTTAACCGCAAAAATAGTATTTAGGGTCTTATCTTACCGGAACGGCCACCGGTATAACCGGTACGGTACGATATTTAAAACCGGTGGCGGATTTAGCATAGAACATGGGGGTACAATTGTACCCCCAATTTGACAAAATCTCAAAGTAATATTTAGTAAAAATAAAAAAAAACATAAATTTGTACCCTCTTTGTACATAAATTATTTTTTAATAACCATTTATATAGAAGTAAAAAAAGCTATAATATTTATTAACATTGATTCTTTTCTTGGCCCAACTTTTCTCAATAGGTACTTCTTTTATAGATTAATTTTGGGCCAACTTTCTCTTCTCATACATGTATTTAGTAATTTTCACTCGACAGAAAACTCATAAGCAAATTATTAAATGATTGTTTGGTCACATTTACTGAGAATGATGTGTGTCTACAAGTTTTCGATGATGATATCGTATATCACTTTTAAAAAATGAAGACATCTTGGACCTAGTTGCAATTGTTATTTCTATTTTAATGGTATGTATTTGCTTTTTTTCTTAATTTGCAGAATTTGGGTTGTAGAAATTTAAATATTAAACAATAATTATGTGCATGTTTTATTTTATAATATCAATCGACCGTACTCTCGTTTTCAAAATTCTGGATCCGCCACTGTTTAAAACACTGGTAAATATTATACATGATATAATATTTATTATTATCTACACATTTAATATTAACGAGCTCCCAATCTTTCCAATCTTTTTTCTTCTTTATAACCGAGGCTTAATTCTAGAGGAGACGATTTATTTTGGTTCGCTCTAAGTAAATTGGATACGATCAATGGTATAACTAGACCACAAAATTGGACTGAGCCAAATAGAAATTGAAAAAAAAATTATGTACACTATAACTTAAAATTTTATTTTAAATGTCTTAATGAAATTAGAGAAAAAAAAATTAAAAAGGGAGGGGGGGCGGGTTGAGTGTGACACCCGTCACCCTTAAGGCCTTACCTATGCCATTGGATATGGATTATGATCTAGTAAGGAACCTCTTTACATTGTGCATACAATAGAATTACAAAACCCTCGTATGGGCGGCGTCGTATCGCTGCCTCCATCGAGTGGAGCTCCCGATATTATAATTTCAATTTATCCCATAATCATGCTTTCATAAAATTGGGATTCCCTATTGATTCATCCCAAATATTCGAGACTTCTCAAGAATCCTAGCTCGATCTTTCGTTGCTTTCTTGTACAAAACTATCGAAAGGATTCCGACGTTATCACTCCGACGATCAAGTTAGTAAACAAAAAGATGTATATTTATTGTAAAAAGTAATTAATAGAGAGAAAATGCCCCCCTCCCCCAACATAATGAGATAGTTTACCCCTTTTTATATATACTACTTTTTTGCCCTTTTTCCTGAGCCAAATCCCTAATACGATTCCCCTTCTGGTTGGTTCAGCTGTTGTCACTTCTCACTAGTCACTACCCATTACAGTTACCTTCATACATGCCTTCCCATCCCAAAGTTACTTCTTGGTAGGTTGACCCTACAAATACTTCTTGGTAAATCAGCCATATAGATACTTATTTCATGGCAGGTCGACCTGAAGATGCATTCCTTGGTGGACCTGCTATTCATCTTTATATCTCATAATCTGTTGTACTTCACATTAAATGCGTGTTAGGCCTTCTCACATTTATGCTTTATGTCTTATCCTCTGTTGTACTTCACGTTAAATGTATGTAAGTCTTCTCACCTTTATGTTTTATGTCATATCCTAAAGTGTCTTTTATAGTAAATGCGTCTTGGGTTTTACCATTGGACAAGTCTGTTATTTGACCCGAATAGGTCACTCTAGGTCATCTCACATCCAACGACCTACTACATTCAACTATACTAATACTAAGACACCATTCTTTCCTTTGAGATGACCCATTCTACCAAACCATCCTCATGATGCAGATCCACATAAGCAACAGTAAAAATAGACCTAACTTGCCAAAACGGTTCAGATCACCTATATTTTAGCTTCAACTTGTCTTATTAGGTGCCATGCCCATAGGATATAAACTATTTTTATTATTACATGTCCTAATGGCCTACGGCCAAAAGAAAAGCAAAATTAACTCTTTAGTACATACTTATTTGTTTTTTCTTAAAAGGTACATACTTATTTAAAAGATTGATGGGCAAATTTATCCCTAAGAATTGGTATTTTACAAAAATATTTTTCTCAATTTATAAATTATAAACATTCTCCTGAAAATTGTATTTTTTCTTAATTCTAGAGGAAGCTCTCTTGCCGAATCGAAAGATTTCTCCTATTTAGGAAACATTATGTCAGGATAATACTTGAAACATAATTATAATGAGTCTATCGTCAGTATTATCCTTGAACATATAACTGACATTGTTATGTCGGAGGCTCCCTCCCAAGTTATATATTTACATGATTTTATTCTAAAAAAATACACGAAGATGTAAGTCATGCAATGTGCAAATTGAGATAAAAATTAAACGAACCTTTGTAATTTATTAATTTAAGGGCGTAGCTACGCAATCAATAGATTAAATCTCAACGACGGTTTTTATTGTAATTAATTATTTTTAAAATTATTGTAACGGCCCTCATTTCATTCTCTATTTGTGTAATAACAATAAAAACAGCAACAATAATTAGTGTTTCGAGAAGATTAATATTATTTTTTCCTTTTGATCGTAAGTTTTTCTAAAAAATAAGATTAAGAACAAAGTGAAACATTTTTAAAGTCTGTAATTATTCCATAATAACTCAATTTAAAAGATTGTTTTAACGTCCAGTTCAAACTTTAAACTCTAAATTATTTTATTTTATTTTATTCTCTAATAAACACTTGTAACAGTAATTTACAATAAAATCTCCACTCTTAGCATTTTTTTAATTAACTGCTGTCATATTTACCTATATAGGAAAAACTTCCAATTTTCCATGAAATGTAAATGATAATATGATATGATTCTAACATATATCAACATCAATAAAACGAATGATATTGTAAAGAAAAGATGTCTGTTGTTTCAAACATTCTTCATACCAATATTAAGCGTTGGGTGCAAGGCAAACGACAAATTAGAGCTTAACACTTAGGCAGGCATGGCCTAAACGAGTATAGATAATTACGCGGATTCTAATTGGAAGAAAACCACATGCACTGGTGGATGCATGATTCCGGCTTTAGGGGTGAAAAACAGACCGAGTTTATAAATTTAAATTATGCAGAAAAAAATTTCATATACTAACCATAATTAATGACTTTTAGTATTGTAAAAGACAACTATTTGAAGTTTTTATCAATTTTTGGGGGGCAATTGTAAATAAATTCATTTATTTTAGGTATTAAAAAATAATTTGAAAAATTTGTTTGGGGAAAAAAGATTTTGGAAATTTTTTGGGGCAGTAGCCCCCCTAAGTCCACCGGTGATCACATACAACCAATGAGAGCTTATCGTCTAAACGGACTAGACGGAGATTTTTAAAAAATATGGGTTAGACTAATGTTTATTTTTTCATTTTTTGAAGAGAGATTAGACTAATGTTTATTTATCCCCATAAAAAGGAGAAAATTGGTTTTAAATTCATTTGGTGCTCAAAAATTTGAAAATCAAGTGGAGCTTAAGTCCCCTCCACCCCCAACCTTCCTATGTTTGCCACAGACAGGCTCCATCAAGAAAACAGCAAAGTCCCCATAAAGAGAAAAGAAGGAAAGATTAGCCAAAGCAAAAGCTAGTCACTGCTTTTTCTGCTTTCTCCACACACCTTATATTTTCCTTTTTCTTTTAGTATATTTTCTGCTTTACTCACATTCTTTGGCTAATTTCTCTCTGCTTTCTGTTTCCCGCATGCTCTCATCCCGCCCATTTTCTGCTCTCTAAGTTTGCGAGCATTTCATCGGTGTTTCTTTTGAAGTTGGCGGTTTTTTCTACCATATATTTTGTTAACTTCATTATAATTATTGTTTCTAGTGCATTCTTATCTCTGGTCCAAATTTTGCTGTTTTTTTCACGACAGTTGATCGATCGGGACCTGCTGCAAGTTACTAGGCAAACGCAGTGCCGGAAATTTATTGTGACAAAAAAAAGTGTTTCAGGGTTTGGGCTCAATTTAATTTAATTTAATTTTGTTTTTTTTTCCTCTCATTTTTGTGAGGCGGAGAATTGTTGAAGCTTGAGCGGACTGATTTTTTTTTTTTTAAATTTCATAACGCATTTGAGTATTTATTTCAAGAACTTAAGTGCGTTTCTGCTCGAAAATTTGGATCTTTTTTCCCCAATTTTTTTGAAGTTATATAAACGTTTGGGTTGCGGATAACTAGCCAGGGTGATTGAAGATTTTTTGTTGTGGAGATGGTGAATGGTGTGGCTTGTTAAGTGAAGAGTCACTTTACCGTTGTTTGGTAAATTTGTCTCTTCCATTAGTTTCCGGCAGCTAAGTCTGTGGAACCTTTAAGCTAAAGTTTGATTCACTCTTCAAGAACAAGAAGAAATAGGCTTAGTTTGATTCATTGAACTGAAGCAAATCGAAGACAAACAGGACCCTTATTGAGGAAAATGTCACAGGAGAAAGTTCTTCAGTCCATCAAATCACTGCCTGTGGACTTTGGTTCTTTGAGTTCTTCTGAAAGTGATAAGATGATATTATCTGATAATGTATCTGGAAATGTTGTGTTATTGACTGATACTGCAGAAGGGACTGCTAGTAGAAAGGGTGATGTTGGTTCGGAGAATGATGAATCACCCTATTGTAGTTTGGATATGCCAGCCAAAGATGGGGTTTCTTTGGGTGACAATGGTGATGATCTCTATGCTAAGAATACTCCTACCCGGTTGATTAAACAATTGCATGTTGACTCTAAGTGGAGCGACACCACACCATACACGTCGAAGAAGGTATATGGGGAGTTTTACTTTGTTCTGTTTTTCTATATTTGGTGAATTTTCTTTTACATACTCTGTAATGCACTTCTTACATGCGTTTTTATTCGAAAAACAGAGAAGTTATAAATGATAATATATGTGAATGATGTATGGAGGAATAGGCACGGAAACGTACTAGTACAGATAATAGGAGTTGCACATACATCAGTTTACATACTCCTCTTCGTGCTGACTGGTCTTGGGGGCATGAGCATTTTTAAAGTTGATACCAATGCTCTTAAGTAAAAACACCAAAGTGAAGCTATTTACTAAGGTGGGATGATGCAATGTGAAATCTTCATGCCATTTGGTGTATGCCTCTGATTTGTTATTCTTGGTTTTCTTAAAATAGTGAACTGTGTAAACCAGTAAAATAATATTGAAGAAACGGCATTAAATCCAGCACTTTGGTGTAAGATATAAGTGGCCATGAAAAGGACATGAAATTAATTGAAAGAACTATAATGGCATAATTGGTGCGCAGAAATGGTGTGGGAATGGAATTAACACCCTCAAGTTTATTTGAAAATACATGATTGGTATACTTTAGTGCTATGAAATCCCATTCCCAAAACTATGGAATTAGCTACTCTCCTTTGTTATGGTTTTTTTTATCTATTCCCATTCATTCAGGAATAATCTTATTTCTCTTTTTCATGAAACTATCATACCCTATATCTATTTTTTTAAAAATTATTCTAAACTCTAACTACAAAATGATATCCGAATAATGAACCAAATCAATAGTTTTGGTTTGATTACTAGTGAATATTTTTGGTTCTTCAATTTGGTGAATTGGTTAACCAAATTTTGAGAAAAAATATTAAAAATAATAAAACACTCCCAAAATTAAATAATGAAATCATAGTTTGTATTCCATATTTATTATTTTCATGCATTTGTGAGTCAAAAAAATAGTATAAGAACAATTCATGAATATATATTAATAAAAAGTATTTATAAAAGTATGTAAATATTATATTTTATATTCGGTACGGTTTGGTAAATTGAAATCAAAGATCGAATATTGAATAGCAATTTTTTTTATGAAAATGATAAGTGAATATTGAATCGATTTTTCAGTTTGGTTTTGGCTGAGTTTCTCAGTTGGTTTAGTTGGTTTGTCGCACTGTGAACTAACACTCTTGAGTAGACAAATTAATTTTCAAATATTTTTGAATATACTACTATAAAATTGAACTCAACTATCCAATTTCAGCTTGAATTTGCAAAGTAATATGTGAGTGCATGCCAGTCTTTTCAGCTATTCCTATCTGGTTGCTTCCTAGAGTTTGTTCTCACTCATGTCCCATTGGATGAATTGATGCTGTGATCAATAGATGCACGGCAAATCCCTGTAATTTATCTGTAAAAGGGTTACAAGCTCTTCTGACTCAAATTTCACAAACACAAGGCGACAACTTATTAGTTAGAAAAACATCTCATATGATGTTTAACTATGAAATATGTCAGTTGATCACCTTCTTAGTCTCATAAAGTGTCCAATTATCATAGATCTTATTGCCTAATTGTTTACATTTGTTTGTTCAGAAGCTTCAGTCATGGTTTCAGCTTCCTGATGGTAAATGGGAGCTGGGAACTATTCTTCAGACTTCTGGAAATGAGTCATTGATATCTTTGGCTGAGGGAAAAGTGAGCGCACTAATTTGGTAGTTCTGATTTTAGTTTTTTGTAAAGCAGTTAATTTATCTTCTCTAACCATTTTCCGCATCTAGGTTTTGAAAGTGAATTTGGAATCTCTGGTTCCCGCAAATCCTGATATACTTGATGGTGTGGATGATCTTATGCAATTAAGTTACTTAAATGAACCCTCAGTTCTGTACAATCTCCAATATAGATACAATCGTGATATGATTTATGTAAGTATACGTCTTCATGTTGAAATTTGTCACGGTTTTCTGTTTTATTGATTTTTCTCATACATGGTTTGTCACTTTATTGTTCATTTCAGACCAAAGCAGGTCCAGTTTTAGTTGCAATTAATCCCTTTAAGAAAGTTTGCTTATATGGAAATGATTATATTGATTCTTATAAGCACAAATCCATGGACAGCCCACATGTATATGCTATCACTGATACAGCCATGCGTGAAATGATCCGAGGTAATTTAAGTTATAGATATGACTGTTTAACTCCACTCCCAATCAGGGACTTTGCTGGCAGTTATTAACAGAGTGATTTGGTTTTCCCATCGGCAGATGAAGTAAATCAATCCATCATTATAAGGTAAGTTAACAGCTTTTTGAATTTTTAATATTCTTCTTGCTCTCTTACTTTTCAGTGTATGCTGGTAACACAAATTTATGTTGCACTGCAATATTTTAGCTGCCAACATTTATTTACCTGAACTAAGATTGATCTCTGCTTTGTTAGACTTGCATTATTTGTGGTTGTATCATACGATTATAATGTTAATCTCTCTTGGCTTAGTAAAAGGCCAATTATATTTTGAACTTTATATTCCGTTCTTTGCATTTTGACAACATCTTTTGTGCAGCTTACACACCATAATATCAAGTCACTAGAGAAGAGTGATTTTATAATTTTGGAATGGTTTTGTCTTACTGAAAACAGGGAGGAATTGAGAACTGAACTCTTGGCAGGGCCAAGTTGCATTACCAATGTGAAAATTTTGGTGATTTTTACAATTATAAAAGTTCAATCAATTTCAGTTTTTGATTCTAAACTTAAAATAAAAAGGTACAATCAATTTTTTTCCTTTTTATTGACATGAATCATTTAAACTTTCGTTTATAAAAAATTATTTTAGTGATGCAGAACATGTTTTCATAACCTGAACTTTGGCCAAAAGGATTTTTTATTCAAATTATTTATGATTCATGTCTTAAACATTAGTACTGAATCAGACAACACATAAAGCAAAAGTTTCAAAATTCTTATTTAGTTTTTTGAGAAAGCGATAAGTAAACAAGTTTCTTTTAGCTTTCTCACGAAATTTTATAGAAAGTACGACAGAGACTAGAAAGGTATGATATATGCACTCATTAATAAATGTAAATTTTTTTTTTTTTTTGCCAAATAACGAAAGTTGTATTAAACTGAACTCATAGTACTTTACATCCGTGGCACACTTGCCAAATGCCCAGCCAAGAAAACAACCTTCCTAGCTGGGAACCCGATCCGACGCAGGGATCACAAATGAGATAACAAAAAATGGCTATGGACATCACCAAAAGCAACAGACACAGAGTAGAAAAAAAACTGAGAGAAGTCTACCCAAATATGTACACCCATTAGCCAAGAGCCAAAACAGATTAAAAGGAAAAGCACCACTACTGAGTTGATAACAACCCCTAGAGGACACACCTTAAAACCTTAACCACTAAAATTATATGTCTCGAACTCGTTCCATTCTTTCCACGCTGAGTTAACCACTTCGAATTCTGGAACAAACTTGTCTTGAAACACCCGTAAATTCCTTGTTTTCCATATCCACCATAGCATATAGGTGGTAAGTTGGATGCGATCGATAAACGTTCGATCCCAGGGCCTAGAGCAAACCTCCACCCACCAATGGCAAAAGGACGAATTCTGATTCTGAAATTTACTCCACTGCACCTGAGACAATTTCCAAATTTTGACAGCCCGCTCACAATGAAAGAAGACGTGCATCAAACTCTCTTCAGCTTCCCCACAAAACTTACACTTTGTATCCACCACAACACCTCTCTTAGCAATGAGGGCAGTCACAGGCACAATATCATTCAAGCATCTCCACAAAAACAACTTTACTTTCCCTTTAACTTTTAATTTCCAGAATTTCTTCCACGAGCTCTGACAAACCATTTGCTGATTACTAGATTCAGCAGCCCCAGCTGAGTGTTTCTTGAAGTTACAGATGGCCTTGTAAGCGGACTTCACTGAATATTGAAGGTCCGGGGTGTGCATCCAACAGATCCTATCTCTCGAAAACTGGGTACAAATAGGGCTAGCGATTATAGCTTCCACTTCATGGGGTTGAAACAGCCGCGAAATCAACTCCACATTCCAGCACTTCCCATCATCCATTAGTAACTCACTAACCCAAGTAACCTCATTCACCGAATCCAGAAAACCAATTGGGATATGTTAATGTATATATGGTATATTGTGTAGGAGATAATTAGAATCAATTAGAAGATTATTAGAATCCCGTAGATTAGCTTTGTTGATTTAGTTTCCTTATTTTGGTTGCTCTCAACTTGTATATAAGTGTACCTTATCTCTTGGAATAATACACAATTCATTCGAGAATACATTATATTACATGGTATAAAGAGCTAGGGTTTCTTTCAAATTTTTTTTTCTAAATCTGTTTTTTTTTTTTTTTTTCCAAGGAGGGTTTCTTAGGGTTTTTCGATTAACACCTTTTGGGTCCGATCTAGATCTCACCTCCCATACCTCTACCTTCGGCGCGTCTGGCGACTCCCACCCGCCCACCCGACCACCGGAGGCGGCGTGTCGGTCACCACGCGCCGGTCGCGTTTTTGTCCGCCCCACGCGCAGCGCGTGAGAGCGTCTTCGCCGAATTTTTCCGATCGGCGACGCGTCGGCTTCGTTTTGTTTAGGGCTCCTTGTTTACGGCATTGCTTTGGTATTTCGTCACACGGTTTGCCCTCGTTTTGGATTTTTCGGTTTTTGGTCTCGATTTTCTTGATGTTTTTGCTCCCGTCGATTCTCGAATTTGGTGTTGAATATTTTTGTGGCTTTGATTTCTTTGTTCTCATGGGTGACACTTTACTAAACTTGTGTCCGAGGTCATTCCGATGATGAATAAAATTACCGATGTCAAACTTAATGGCTCCAATTACCTTGGTTGGAGTAAAATGTCATCGTCCATTTGCGGAGTATTGACAAGGATTTACCACTCGACTCGATCCTCCTAAGGATGACCCCAGACGGCTTGGTTGCGTGATGATGCCAAACTCCTTGTACAAATTCGGAATTCTATTGAGCCGGAGATACTCTCTTTAATCAACCATTGTGAATTTGTCAAGGAGCTTATGGATTATTTGGCTTTCTTATATTCGGGTCGTAGTAATATTTCTCGGATTTACTCGATTTGCAAATCCTTTCATCGGGGGGAGCAACACGATAAAACCCCCACCGCTTATGTTATGGAGTTCAACAAAACTTATGAAGAACTCAATTCTCTTCTTCCGTTGAGCGCAGATGTGAAGATAATGCAACAGCAGCGAGAACAAATTGCCGTCATGAGTTTTTTGACTGGGTTACGTCCTGAGTTTGATACCTTCAGGTCTCAACTTCTCTCTGAATCTGCTATCCCTTCCTTACAGGAGACGTTTTCTCGCTTTCTTCGTACTGAGGATGTTCAACCTTCACATCCCACCCCTCAGAATAGTGCTCTTATTAGTCGTGGTGGTGCTCGTGGTGGTTTTCGTGGAGGTCCTCGTCGTGGTTCTCGCGGTGGTAATCGAGGCGGTACCCGGGGCGGGCCGACCTCTCGTGGTTCTCGCACCTCGAGTCCGCATTGAGGTGGAGTGTTTTTATTGTCGTGAATTTGGGCACACTAAGTATAATTGTCCGCAAACTTGCGCCAAGAACCGAAAAGGTTCTTCTCGCCCATATCTTTGCTTCTTCCTCACGATATGGTCACGATTTCGGTGAGGAGTATGCTAAACTTACGAGATCGCGTGAGGCGGCACGAGGTAACTCGCTACATGCTTATCTCTAAAGGATCTAAATGGGTCATTGATTAAAGTGCTTGAGACCATATGACGTAACTCAAACCTTTTTCCACTTTTCATTCTCATGCACCCTCCACTCATGTTACTATTCTTTGATGGTCTACCCCACGTGTTCTTGGTTACGTTCTATTCACCTCACGCCGTCTATTTCATTACACTCAGTATTGAGTTTACCTAATTTCTCGTTCAACTTACTTTCGGTGAGTAAGCTTACCAAATCTTTGAATTGTAGCATCTCATTCTTCCCGACTATTGTGTTTTTCGGGATCTTTCGACGGCAGATCCTTGGTAAAGCGTGAATCGATGGCCTCTACATTCTTGACACTCCGAGCCCAGTCTCTTGTTGGCACATCTTCCTCGTCCCCGCCTTGAGATGCATTGTCGCGCCTGGGCCATCCCTCTCTCTGGGGTCTCAAGCGATTGTGTCCTCATTTTTCTCATTTGTCGTCGTTATATTGTGAGTCGTGTCGTTTGCCAAACATTCTCGCGTTCATTTAAGTCTAGAATAAATAAGCGGTTGCGTCCCTTTTCGCTTAGTTCACTCGATGTTTGGGGTCCTTGCTCGTATCATCTAAGTCCGGATTTAAGTATTTTGTTACTTTTATTGATGATTTTTCTCGTGTTACTTGGATTTATTTTATGAAAAATCGCTCAAGTATTTCATCATTTCTCTTCCTTTTGTCTTTGAAATTAAAACTCGGTTTTACAAATATTCAAACGCTTAGCAGTTGATAATGCTAAAGAATTCTTGTCTACTACATTCCGGTCTTATATGCTTCAAATATGTGGTATTTTGCATGAAACTTCGTGTCCTGGACACACCCGCCAAAATGGTGTTGCGAACGCAAATCGGCATCTCCTTGAGGTTGCTCGAGCTTTATTATTTCAAATGAATGTTCTAAACCATTTTGGGGCGGATCTTTGTCTCTCTTTGCTTGTTTCCTCATTAATCGTATGCCATCGGTGGTTTTAGACAATGCTCTCCCCTTTTCTATCCTTTTTCCCGACAAAACTATTTTCCCATCGCACCTAAGATTTTTGGTAAAGACGTGCTTTGTTCGTGATACGAGACCTCATCTCACCAAACTAGATCCCAAGTCTCTCGAAAGTGTGTCTTCCTCGGTACTCTCGTGTGCAAAAGGGATATCGTTGTTTTTCTCCTTCACTCAATCGCTATATTGTGTCTCGGGATGTTACATTCAATGAACATCTCCCATACTTTTCTCGCTTCATCGTGTCACCTCGTCCGAGGAGGAGATGATGATGTCTTGTCTATTCATTCTCTCTGTCATTCCCTCCCCAGTGCGAGCGGTCACCACAAGCTCCTCGACCCCGGTTACTCGTCTACACTCGACGCCACAAAAACAACTCCAACATTGAAAGCGATTCATGTCCTTTTGCTGCTTTGCTTTGGTGGAAGATCTGTCCCACCTTCCTTCTTGATGATCTTCCCATTGCTCTTCTGGAAAGGTAAACGAACTTGTACCTATCCTATTGCTTACATTGTTTCCTATGACCATTTGTGCACTCTTCTTGTTCCTTTCTTGCGAACATAGATTCTATCTCTATTCCTAAAACTGTTGGTGAAGCTTTGGCCCATTCTCGGTTGGCGTCTTTGCTATGGTTGAGAAATGAATGCACTTGACCATAATGGCACTTGGACTTTGGTAGACTTACCCGTTGGCAAAAAGCGATTGGGTGTAAATGGGTGTTCACGGTTAAAGTGCATCCCGATGGTTCTCCTCGCTCGTCTTAAAGCCCGACTTGTCGCTAAAGCTAAAAATTGTCTGCAGGGCGTATGGCATCGATTACTCGAGACATTCTCTCCTGTGGCCAAACTCACTGCTTTTCATTTTCATATCTCTTTGCACCACTTTTGACCGGCTCTCTGCACCAATTAGACATTAAAAATGCTTTTCTTCATGGTTTTCTTCAAGAGGAGGTCTATATGGAGCAACCGCCTTTGGTTTTGTTGCTCGGGGGAGTATGGGAAAGTATGTCATCTTCGCAAATCCATATACGGTTTGAAACGAGTCCTCGGGCTTGGTTCGACGATTTAGTCGGATCATTTTGAAATATGGCTTAATAAGATGTAAATCGATCATTCGGTGTTCTACAGCGCTCACGAGCATGGGGTAATTTTTCTTTGGTTGTTTATGTTGATGATATTGTAATTACGAGGGAATGATAGTGTCGGGATTTCGGGGCTAAAGTCGTTCCACTCCCACTTTCGAACAAAGGACTTGGGATCTCTCAAGTATTTTCTAGAGTGGAAATAATGAGAAGCGAGAGAGAATCTTCCTCTCTCGGAGAAAATATGTGCTTGACTTGCTCAAGAAATCGGGAAATTAGGGGCTGCCTTGCAGCACTTACCCAATGGCTCCCAACTTGCAACTTGAAAAAACACTGGTGCCCCGTTCCATGATCCTGAGCGGTATCGAAGACTTGTGGGGAAGTTGAATTATCTTCTTGTAACACGTCCACGACATTGCGTTTGCGATAAGTGTTCTTAACCGATTTATGTATGCTCTCCTGTTATTCATTGGGCACTTCTTGAACATATTTTGTGTTATCTCGAAAGGGCTCTGGGCGCGGATTATTCTATGGGCGACATGGTCATTCAAAAGTGGAGTGTTATACGGGTTAATTGAATCATATTCGATGCCGACTATGCGGGTTGTAAAGATGATAGAAGATCCACTATTGTATCTTTGTGGGAGGTAATCTAGTCTCATGGAGGAGTAAGAAAAAAAATGTTGTTTCTCGGTCGATTCTTTGGGGTCAAGCGAATATCGATCCATGGCTGATTCGGTATGTGAAATTGTATGGATACATCGATTCTAAAGGAAGTAGGTTATGAGCTTACTCTTCCTTAAACTTTGGTGTGACAACCAAGTTTGCACTTCACATTGCATCGATCTCATTTCATGAACGAACTAAGCATATTGAAATAGACTGTCATTTTGTTCGTGATAAAGTCGAAGAGGGTTCGTCTCTCACGGCTATGTCAAATCAGAAGACCAGTTGGGAGACATATTCACTAAAGCGATGAATGGAGTACGAATGAACAATATTTGTAACAAAGTGGGCATTATTGATATATATGCTCCGGCAAATTGAGGGGAGTGTTAATGTATATATGGTATATTGTGTAGGAGATAATTAGAATCAATTAGAAGATTATTAGAATCCCGTAGATTAGCTTTGTTGATTTAGTTTCCTTATTTTGGTTGCTCTCCAACTTGTATATAAGTGTACACTTATCTCTTGGAATAATACACAATTCATTCGAATACATTATATTACGAGGATAGAAGAAATACCACCATGGATCGAGGATGTTCCCAAACGCGAATTGACTTACCATCAACCACTCTATACCGAATGCCCCAGGCCAAAACATATTTGGAATTAATCGGGCTCTTCCAAATGCAGAATCGGCGGCTTTGAATTTGCATTAAGAAGACCTCCTTTGAAAAATACTTAGCTTCCTGCTTTGCTAAGTAAGCGGTTAGGTTGGACCATCATTTTCCACAGTTGCTTAGCAAGTAATGCATCGTTAAAGGTTTCAATGTTCTGAAACCCCATACCCCCATCTTCTTTAGGTTTAGCCAATTTGTCCCATCTCATCCAATGAATTTTCCTTTGCCCCTCTTCACCGGACCCCCACCAAAAACGCGCCAGAACACTGTTAAATTCAGAACAAGTACCCAAGGGAAGTTTATAACATGACATTGTGTAAGTGGGTAACAAACTGAGAACAGATTTGATGAGTGTCTCCTTTCCAGCAATGCTTAAGAAATTATTTTTCCAATTCCCAACTCTCCTTCTAGCCACCTTCACCACACTCCTGAAAACTTCCTTCTTTGATCTTCCAATTAGCAAAGGAAGCCCCATATGTTTGATTTTCTGCTGCTCTTGTATTCCATTTAGGATATTACAAATCTCTGCCTTTTCATCCCCTGCAATGTTAGAGCTAAAGAAAATAGAAGATTTATCCATGTTCACTTTTTGCCCAGATGCATTACAATAAAGATGCAGCAAATTTTTGATATTAAGGGCCTGGGAAGAGTTTGCCTCGCAGAATAACAAAGCGTCGTCATCAAAAAAGAGATGAGTAAGAGTAGGAGCAGCTTTACAAATTTTAACCCCCTTAACAAGGGGAAGCCTAGAAGCCTGATGAAGCATATGGGACAAAACCTCAGAAATAATCAAAAAAAGGTAGGGGGAAATGTGATCACCTTGTCTAATTCCTCTAGAAGGAATAATGAGCCCATGAGACTCACCATTAATCAAGAAGGAGAAAGAAGAAGAACTAGCACAAGTAATGATCCAATTAACAAACTTAGAAGGGAAGCCCATATTAATCATAACTGAGTTCAGAAAGTGCCATTCTACACGATCATAGGCCTTCGCCATATCGAGTTTTATAGCCATACACTTAAGTTTACTGTTCCTAAGTTTATTAAGGAAGTGAAAGTGTTCATGGGCCAAGATGATATTGTCAACAATTTGCCTCCCCGGGACAAAAGCGGTTTGACATTCATTAATGCATTTATTCAGACAAGGTTTAATTCTTATGGCCAGAATCTTAGAGATAATCTTATAAACAGTGTTACAAAGACTGATAGGCCTGTAGTGGGAGATAGACGTGGGGTTTTTTATTTTAGGTATCAGAGTAATGAGAGTATGATTTAGAGATTTGAGCATTTTGGAATGGTTAAAGAAATTCTTGACGGCATTACAAATATCAGATTCAATGACATTCCAGAAGTGTTGAAAGAAGAAGGGAGACATACCATCTAGGCCCGGGGCTTTAAAGGGATGGAGGCTGAAAAGTGCTTCCTTGATTTCCAAATCACAAACAGGTCGAATGAGTAATTGCTGCTGAGGGGGGTTAACTGATTGCGGTAGCCCATTCAGTATGGAGTAATCTGATGATCGACTGGAGGATGTAAACAAATGATTGTAAAAACCTTTGATTTCCTCCACCTTATCCTCCTTAGACTCACAGACTGTCCCATCCTCACAAATCAACCAATCAATAGCATTCCATTTATGTCTCTGGACCGTGCTCGCATGAAAGAACTTGGTGTTCTTGTCCCCTTCTCGTAGCCACTGAACTCTAGATTTTTGCCTCCAGTATGTTTCCTCATTTTCATAGGCCTTATGGAGATCTTTTTTAAGACTCAGCCAGACTTCATGATCTTTTTGGCTCCCTAAGTGAGATAAAGCTTCCAACTTTTCCGTATTGTCCCGAATGATTTTTGCTGAATTTGTCACAACCTTTTTGCTCCAAGTCAAGAGTCCCAATCTGCAAGCTCTGATTCTGTTTTGAATTTGGAACAGTGGTGTCCCCTCTTGGGGAAGGCCCCAAGCCTTTTTCACCACCTCCTCAACGCCTTCCGTTTCCACCCATCGTTTATCAAAATAGAACCTTTTTTTCGATTTCTGGCAGGCAGGTTCAGTATCAAGAATTAGCATATGGTGATCAGAACTAATTCTCATGATGTGAGACACAATGGCCTTAGGCCAATCAAGTCGCCAACCCGGAGAGCCAAATGATCTATCCAATCTCTCCTCAACACACTCCACTCCTATTCTGAGATTTGACCATGTGAAGGTATTCCCTGAATATGGGATCTCACTCATTCCCATGGCTCTGACAAACTCTTTAAAGTCATCAAAACTTTTTTCGTTTCGAACTCTACCCCCTCTCTTCTCTTCCATGCTCAGAATGTCATTAAAATCACCTATCATAAACCACTTCGGGCCCCATCTGCCTTTTTCCCCAACAAGATAATCCCACTGATCTTTTCTCATTAATGAGCACGTGTCGGCATAAATGAACACAGCCCAATCACTGTTCATAGAGCCAGGCCCCCTAAATTCGATTTCCATGCAGAAAGAATGGGAAATAATCTGAATGATGTTAATTCTATCACTCCAGCACACCAATAACCCACCCTTCGTTCCATCGGGTTCCACACAAAACCAGCGGTTGCCCACTTTAATATTTTTGCATACCGTTGCCACAAAAACTCTTTTTTTTTTATTTCACTTAAAAATAACAAATCCGGAAAGTGGAGTCTCATTATCTCCTTGATTTGGGAAACCGTAGAGGGCCCTCCCAGACCTCTACAGTTCCACACCGCAACCTTCATTGATGGGGTTGGGGCCAATCATGGCTGGCTACCACCACCTTTGAATTGTCCGGGAATAAAACTGGTTCGACTCTTTGTTTCTTATTTTCCTGATCATTTATAGCACCCTCCTCGTCACTGCAGTTCTCATCAAGTAGACTCCGTCCTCTTTTATTACTCGGATTCAGATACTCCTCCATCATGGGCACTGGTGAAGCCATCTTTCTTTCAATATGGATGCCCTTAGCCTTACCCCCTCTTCGGCCTCTGTTTCCAATTCCCCTTGGAGTATTGATGGAAATTTCAGTTGATGGGGTTCTTGATCGCTTCTCCTTCAGGGGGATGTTAATAAGGGACTCTGGTTCAACTTTGTTCGGAAAAGGACTTGGTAGTTGATTGTTCTCTTCCTCCATAGGGCAAAGGAAATCGTTCTCAAGAACAATATTCTGGAACTGCTTATTCGTAGATTCCACTTCCCGGATGCCATCAGTAACTGGGGATTTAGATGAACTTGGGACATTTTCCTCCCTCTTTTTTGAGGGTTCAGGAGCCTGGGGGTCCAAGCTATTAGTCTGGTTGTTTCTACCCTCAGGAGACTTCACAGAATCCGATGAAGGCCTTCGGTTTCCACTGTAACCTTCCTCTGCCTTAAGCCAATCCCCGAACTGACCCTCTCTAAGATTATCATTCTGCAAATCATCTTTCCTCACGGAGCACCCTCTTTCAATGTGGCCAATGCAACCGCAGTAAAAACACAGCCCGACTAAGTTTTCGTATTTAAAGTCGACCCACCTTTGTTCACCTCCAAGTTTGATGTTGGAGCCCCGAAGTAAAGGTTTTAGCAGGTTCACAACCACCAAAAGTTTTATTACCCTTCCTTTCGCACTACCCGACTCTGGGATAAAGATATCAAGAGTCCGAGGAAAAAGTTTCCCGATTTTTAGCCCAATTTCTGTGGTAATCCAATGATTCGGAGCATTTTGGACCTGCACCCATAACTCCACTGTGTTGAAATCCTCCTTCTCGATAACCATACCTTTATACCATTCCTTAAGGAGAATATATTGGTTGTCAAAAGTCCATACTTTGCTGTTGAGAACCTTATCCTTATCATCCTCTTCCTTGAATACAAATTGGTACAAATTAAAACCTAACTCCCTGACTTGAAAAGGAGCTCTGGTAACCCAAGTGCTGCGTAGAGTGTTTTTGAGCCCTAAGAAATTCGCTTTTTTACTTCCATGAATCTTGCTAAAAAGGCTTCTTCTACTTTCCTCCAAGCTCAATACCACATCTTTTTGTTCTAACTCAACCCCTGTTTCCTCTTCTGCTGTTAACGAGAACTTTCTCAGACTAGATAACAACTCGTTCTCCATACTGAAACCGCACCTCTCAGCGAACCCCCCACAACGGCAATATCTCACAGACCTGCAAGTGAAAATAAAACAAGGAAACTCAGTTAGAAACCCCACTCCTCAAAAACCTAAGACTCGGATAGTACCAGAAAGAGGCCAAAGATGAAAAAAGAGAAAGACGGGGGAGAGGGAAGAAAGAACCCTAGGGAGACACACAAGAAAAAGGATTAAGACCAGGGGGAACAGAAAATAAAAACAAAGCGATGACAATGGAGGTGGAAGACGATGGAACAGTCTAGGGCGCCGAAACGAAGGATTTTCAAAATCCCCTACGGGAACTATGCACGCTCCCCAAGAGAGAGAAAATCCCCAAGAAGGAACTAGTAATTATTAATAAATGTAAATTGAATGGAGCTAAAATGTCCTGTCTATAATTTGCCGTACAAGCTCTTAAATATCATCAGAACATTCAATTTGAGAAAGTAAAGGGACAAAATTTGGAATTAACTGTTATTGTACTTGGATTGGACGAGCTAATCACCAGAAATATACATAATTTTACATATGAGGTTTGCATATGTTTATATCCTACGACATTGTACCAAGTCTTTGGTTGGGGATGGGGGGGTGGGAGGGTGGTCCTAGCCGCCACCCCCATCCCCCGAAATCTGTGATTGACTAAGAATATTGTTTGTATTTCTTTGATTTGGCCTTTAGTAGATCTTGATCAAGACAATATGTTGATTTAGTTTTGTTGTCTACTTGATCGCTTCTACAATTATCTATAGATATATAGTCTCCGTAAAGGTTGAATTCGGCCCATTTCCGAATGTTTGTGCTTCGAATCGGGCTTCTTCCTCTTGAGCTCTCGCCCCGGCTTCTGCATTAAATTTTGAAATATTAGCCAATCAGTCCTATCCCATGGCCTTGGAAATAATATTTTATATTGGATTTTTTGTTGCTTTTGCTGTCAAATTGCCATAGACCTAGCGAGGCACAACAAAACAAAAAGGCAAAGAACTTAGAAATGGCTTGACATTAGGTGGTGCTTTGTGTTTTTTACCTTCTAGTCAAAATGATTTGGGAGAACACTTTTGGGGGCCTTTTTGAAAAATGTATGGCTGAGGGCCTATACTTTTTGGGCCATTTTATATACACTATGAATTAATGAAAGCAGCATAAGCAAGATGGATGGTTCATCTTTGCCTCAGTCAGGTTATATGGAATACATTCTTTAAAAATTTATTTCGATTAGAGGGAGTTTTATATTTTTATTAATTTTTCTTTTCAATTTTAGGCTAGTGCAATTGAAGGTCTTTTTGAGAAGAAGAAGATAACCATTCTTATTAAATTTCGTAAGAAATGAGTACAAGCATAAATAGCAGAGGAAGGCCATAAAATCCAATTAGAATGGGCATAAAATCAGCACATCTCTTGGCCATAAACTAGAAAACAGAAACTACTAACATCTTAATTATTAATTTCAGATTTTATCTGCAAAACTGATTATTTCCTGAAAATTCAACATGTTCCTCATGTTGGATCATAGGTACTTATCATGCCCAACTTCGCTTACATGTGACGTTGGCTATATATTAAATGCTTAATGTCATTCCTCTCGGCATAAATTTTTGGATAAAGTGGTCAATCCAAAAGTGGGATTTAGAATTATGCTAAGGATGTTCGCATTTTAACTAAGAGGAATTTTGTTAGCAAATGGTCTATAACTAACTGTATCAATCATTTTGAGAAGCACTTCATATTGTCCTTAGAAATTTTGGAGATTTTGACTAGTGTTTTTGTTTGCTACTAAGCATCATTCGCTGCAGAGAACAGAGAGTAGAAATTTCATATATTTAGCTTTTGAGGGCACTCTGAAGATCTTGGATATTTACTGGTTGCAGAATATAATACTTTTTAGGGTCCATCTTAGAGTTATAAACATATAGTAATCAGTATTAGATGTCCATTTTACAGATCCCAGCTTGAGTAGAAAAGAGAGTAGAGAAGTAGTGAAGGCCTTTCATTGAACAAAATGATGAGAAAATTGCCAGGAAGCAGGGTAATTGTTACTAACCACTGGGCTAGTGATTGTAGTGTCTGAGAGGGGACTCACACTCTCTATTGGGTGAGCCTGTGAATAAAATGATGGATTTAAGATTTAGCTCCCTGAGTTATGGTGTCTGATTCTGGGAATTGTGGGAGTAAGACTTGTGCTTGATGTTTTATGTGGTGTTATCTTTCTAAAATCGGTCTGCCAAAACATATTCCTCTGGTGTGTATATATTGTTGTATCTTAGTGCAACTGGCAAGACAATTTATGCCTTCAAAATGTTAGGAACGAGTTATCTCACGGTATCATTTACTATGATAGCTGAAGCCTGAATGTCTGTAGTTCTGGATGTAGGAAAGTCTGTCGTAGATCTATCAGATATCATTTTGAATTCTGAGGATTTCTTATGACAGTAATCTGAGTATAAAAGTTCTTGTTATTTGTTATTTTGACTCTGGAAATATGATACCACTCTATCCCAAATTTATCACTTTTATTTCTTTTTTTTGGATGTCACAAATGGGAGTTCATTTCCTAAAATGGAACTTTTTTTTCCATACCCTCCCACTTAAGGTAATGATGCGACACCACTAAGTCTCAACCACCAGTCATAAGGGCATAATGTAAAAATACACAAAACTCTTCACTTTTCCGATTCTCGACTAAACCTCCTTGTTGAGTCAAAATGGATATGGAAAAAAGGGGCAGACGGAATATATTTTAGAATTGTTTAATTGACTGCTTTTAGTTTTTCCTTGATCTACAGTAAGACCTTGATTGAAAGGTCTTATGTTTTGGCAATATCAACTCCTTGTACCAGTGGATACTGGGTGTATCTTAAGGCTTCCCTTCCTACATCCATACCAGATTGTTTTACTGTGTGAAGACGTGACTTTTTAATTGCTTTTGAGATACTTTCTGGAAAAGGCAGTAGTCCTATGGTTTCCATGGGCTGTAAAACTCATAATCAGTCCCTTAGAAACTCAACAAATGTGATTTTTTGAAGTCACGATCAATTTGATGAAGTGTGATTCTGATGGCTTTCTTTTTATCCAGTGGGGAAAGCGGAGCCGGAAAAACTGAGACAGCGAAGATAGCAATGCAATATTTGGCTGCTCTGGGAGGTGGCAGTGGGATAGAGTACGAGATACTGAAAACAAATCCAATTCTGGAAGCCTTTGGTAACGCTAAAACATTAAGAAATGACAACTCAAGTCGCTTTGTAAGTTGCCTTTTCCAAAGCTTGCTTCATCTCTTGGTTGGCTTGCATGAGATCTTAAAACTTATTATGTGGAAGTGAATAGCTGAGGTTTTCCTGCTCCTAAGTTATAGTAATGCGACCTATCCTTTATGCAGGGAAAGCTGATTGAAATTCACTTTAGTGAAACTGGAAAAATATCGGGTGCCAGGATTCAAACTTGTAAGCTAACATCCAGAATAAAGATCTTGAAGTCAAATTACTTTGTACTACTGTGGAATTACAATGACTGACCTGAGTTATTTATTTTGTGCTTTGTCCTCCAACGCGGTCCATTATTCCTATAGTTTTACTTGAGAAGGTATTTGTTAATCTACTTCTGCTGGTTTTATTAAGATCAATTTGCTCTCTGATAGAAAAACTCAAGCAGGTTGTTTTGTTGAACAGTCTAGAGTTGTTCAATGTTCAGAGGGAGAAAGGTCATATCATATCTTCTATCAGCTTTGTGCTGGAGCTCCACCTGTCCTTAGAGGTACAGCATTATCCTCATGCATATATGCAGTTAACGATCAAAGATCTTTATATTTTGATATTTTTGTCCTGTCTCTCTTTTAAATTAAGGCTTCTTTTACTTTCTTAGTCATCGGAGATGACGTTTTCTAATTTTCTGCCAGCCTTTCTCCATATCTCTTATATACATATATATCTAATATTAGATATATATACTTTTATCCATATATCTCCCATCTATCTGTCTCCCGATTCTTCCATTAATGCTGTGTTTCTATGTTCTTTTATTCAGAAAGATTGAACTTAAAGAATGCAGATGAGTTCAAGTATCTGAGCCAAAGTAACTGCTATTCGATTTCTGGGGTTGATGATGCTGAACAATTTCGTGTTGTATTGGTATTTATCATTATGTATTTAATATCATTTTTGTCCAATTTTTACCATTTTCGTGTTTTTGTAAGTTTAGCCATTAATCTTATTCTTAAACGCAGGAAGCTCTGGATGTCGTCCATGTTAAAAAAGAAGACCAAGAGAGTGTGTTTGCTATGCTAGCTGCAGTACTGTGGTTGGGAAATGTCTCCTTTACGGTGATTGATAGTGAAAATCATGTTGAACCAGTGGTGGATGAAGGTAAGAATATTTCAAGGTGAATGGACAAAAGGATACAGCATGAATGTGTTGTGAAACAAATAAAGTTGCTTGTGTTTGGCTTTCTAAAGTAATCTGATTATGCTTTTCGTTGAAGGAAAAAAAGAAGACAACTTTACCCATGTGGCCATTTCGGAGTTGTCAATTTACTTCATGCCTAACTTAATTTTAGTGCTAGAGGATTTCGTTTTGTATTTCCTTTACTTCACTGATGATTGTAAGCATCACGTTTATGTTAATAGTGGATTGATTTGCTGATATAAATTTATTGTCAATTTTTATCTTCTCATTGAAGAATTTGTATCTTGTTTGAAGTGGTTGATAGTATGTGAACTGTTGTATGTGAACTGTTGTGATTTTTTCTTTTTCTGTTTCCTTTCATTTTCTCAAATTCTTTTGAGATATATTGGAAACAGCTTTAGCACTACAATAACTTTCTCAAATTTTGCAAATCTATCCTTGTACATATTAAATGAATGTATTCTATACGAATACTGTCCCATAATGCTTGGAAGGTGCATGAACTTCCCATGCCGTGTCTGCAATTTTCAGGTCTAACCAATGTTGCGACACTGATTGAGTGCAATATTGGGGAACTAAAGCTAGCTTTATCAACTCGAAAAATGCGAGTAGGAAGTGATACTATTGTTCAAAAGCTTACCCTAGCTCAGGTTAGGGAGTACATATGGATCAATTATAATTTACATATTGCTACTAATGTTTTGTGGATTTGTAACCTATATGTATAACAAAAAAATGTCTGATCATTTAAACTCTTTTCAGGCCATTGATACAAGGGATGCTTTGGCAAAATCAATTTATTCTTGTTTGTTTGACTGGCTAGTTGAACAAATCAATAAATCACTAGCAGTAGGCAAAAGGCGGACTGGAAGATCCATTAGTATTCTTGATATTTATGGTTTTGAATCATTTGAGGTGTGTCTTTCTCTAAACTTGTTTAACTCTTTTATCTTTTACTTCTGCCGTTATGCCTGATAATATTATTTCTTTCTTTAGAGGAATAGTTTTGAGCAGTTCTGCATCAATTATGCCAACGAAAGATTACAACAACACTTCAACCGTCACTTATTCAAATTGGAGCAAGAGGTGACTATTTCATATCTTTGCTTTAATTTATATTTCGTAATTCTTGCAAATATCATTGTTATGTGCTAATTATGTTGGCTAATTTTCTTACTATGGATAACTTACCACAGTTCACAAATCTTAGAATCTTCCCCCTTTACTAAGGATTACCAAAAAGATATTAGAGCACTAAACCTAACACCCTTTGTTGGAAGGAGGGATGCTCTAACAAAGGAGCAGGATGTAGCTATTTATTAGGAATTCAGGAACCCTGAGCATTAAAGTAGAGAAGAGTGGGCAAAACTTAGGAATGTAAAAAATAATGGATGGATCATAGTATATCTTTGATAACAATCTATCTTCATTTTATCCAGCTGTTCCCCCTGAAAGATGCAAAAAAGTTGTGGTGTTGCCTTCATAGAGAAATTCCTAAATGAGACCACACTAATGCCATTTTGTGTCAATTGTCAACGAAAATAAATTATAAAGAATTTTCGTGCTAAAAGGATAGAGTTGTAGAGATCCAAGATAAATGCTATACTGAACTTCATAATTATCAAACGCAGAACTATTATCCGGAATGATTTGAAAGTTTCTGGTTTGTTTTTATCATCCATGTTGACCTGTAAGTCAATATTACTGCTTCGGCCAAATACATTGAAAATTTGGAATCACGTCCATTTCAAACTTTATTAGAAGCATGATTCATGTTGAATAAGCCAACGTTTTGGTTTTGGAAGCCATGAACACTAAATCAACATTAAATAGTGACTGGAGTGAAGTCGTAACAAGGTAGAGTTTTAATGTTTTGTCTTCTCCAGGAATACATTCAAGACGGCATTGACTGGGCTAAAGTTGATTTTGAAGACAATCAAAATTGTCTTAATCTCTTCGAGAAGGTATGAAACTCAAATTTGTCGACATTTTGTGCAACTGGCAGTCTCACTCTGTGCGTGCTGAAGTGTTGAATTATTGGCATTCTAAACATTTGCTTAGCATCGTAAGGTTATTGCAATGTTGCAAGAGGAAATCCTTTTGCATTTCTTGCAAGTGGGTCTACATTGAATGTTGAATTCTGTTGGGAGCAATTTTGATGTTTCATTATGTTATGGTTTGGATCGCATGCGTGCTACCATGTCGAGCCTTACTTTTGGTCAAATATTGAAAAATCGTCATGCTTTCAATATGAAATATACAGTATCTGTATACTGAGGATTATGTTGATGATATTCACCATGGTAATAATTAAGTTTTTCAACTTGGCTAGTTTTTTTGGATTTTGAACTGCATATGATTGACTTGTAATGTTCATCTCTCTTTTATGTTTCTCTTGAACAAAATACTTTCTTATTGAGCAGAAACCATTAGGGTTACAATCCTTGCTCGATGAGGAATCTACCTTTCCAAATGGCACAGATTTGAGCTTTGCCAATAAGCTCAAGCAACATCTGAACTCCAATCCTTGTTTTAGAGGAGAAAGAGGGAAAGCTTTTACTGTATGCCATTATGCAGGAGAGGTATTCACTTTTATCACTGACAAGTTCTTTATACATTGGTAGCTGCTGTGAATCTCCTCCATCCCTATCTTACAACTTACACACAGAGAGAAATTGAAAAAAAAAATATGGGTAATCTGAATTGCTGGGAAACTCAAAGATTTAGCTATGTTTGAAAACCTTCCCCAAAGAAGTACTCTTACTCAAAACAAAGCCAAGCTTACATTAAGTTTTGGAATACATTTTTCTACTATTGTATCATATTTTCCAATACATCACATCAAACTCGTTCTCCCCAAATACTTTCACCAAAACATCAAAACTAAACCTAAATTTCTCTTAAACTCTATCATCCACTGAACTTACTGAAAGATGATTGTTGATTATGGCTTAGTTGTCTGTGTCATGTATCATTCTATTTGGGAATGTAACATTGGCCGACCAAATAAAATCTTTGATGGTGACATTATGCTTATAGGGTTGTATGCTCTTTGATTGCTTGCAAGCAATGCTCTAAATAAACCTCTGATTGACATAAACTGAATTAAGATATCCAGTTCCAGATGATTTTGTTTTTATTTTGTTGATATATTTAGTTTTTTTTCTTTCTCCCAGATGTGTGCTTATTAACTTCGTTGCTTATCTCAGGTTACATATGACACTACTGGGTTTCTTGAGAAGAATCGGGATTTACTTCATTTGGATTCCATCCAACTTCTGTCTTCTTGCACTTGCCACCTTCCTCAGGCTTTTGCATCCAGTATGCTTACTCAATCTGAGAAGCCAGTAGTAGGTGCACTTTATAAATCTGGTGGAGCAGATTCACAAAAATTAAGTGTTACGACAAAATTCAAGGTAAGTTTGATTTATCATTCTTGAAGGATCACAAAGATGGAATTGCAATTAGGTGTTAGTAATCGTGTTGGAATCAATGTGCCTATGTTGCCATAAGGATGCTTGACGTTTGTATTTCCATCTAGATTGGTCAATATAAACAAGACGACAATTTAGTGGTCTTCAGTAATAGTAAATGGGGATAATTACAAAAGACCCCATGAGGTTTGGGCTACTTACAAAAAAACCCCGGAGATTTTTCAAATTTCCAAAAAGCCACTTCAAGTTTAATTTTGTCTTAAATTTAAGGGGGTATCTGGTAACTGTAATATCTCTAGAAATATCAGTGAGGAATTTGAATTTTTTTTTCTTATGAAGAGGGAAAATGTAAGACGAATCAAACCTCAAGGGTTTCTTTGCAATTTTCAAAAACCTATGTGTTTTTTTTTTTGTAATTAGCCCGAACCTCAGTGGGATTTCTGTAATTATCCCTAGTAATTGTGCCATATCTGAATCTTGAGTTCTTAAACTCCTAGTGAGCTCCTCTTGCCCAGATGCTTATGAGCTAGGATGGTAGAGCTAAAACGACCCAACCATTCTGACCAAAGCTCCCGTCAAATTTGCAGTATCTTCAGTGCACATAGTAATTGTTGTTGTCTCTATTAAATACTAAAGAGGGGAATCTATTTGTCAAGCTAAAGATGCTTCAGGAGCAAATCTTAGTTTGATATATTAGCCTAATTGTAACCCACCAAATTCTCAGGGTATAAGCTCATGGATATATGTAATATTGGAATTCATGATTATCATTTACATTTCTTTTGAGTTAGAACCCTAAGTTTATAATGGTTCTATATATAGTCTTATATTCCTTTGTGTAGTTCAATTGGTTATATTTCTGTGGATCTTGTTTGCTAGTTTGACATTTCTGACTAGAATTTTTTTATATATGCAATGGACTGCCAGTTTTGAGATTACCCATAATGGTCCTTTTGGAGCTAAAGGTTACTTTTACGGGTCAAGATATCTATTTTACATGGCGAGCTCTTATGGTGGTCTAATAGGGCTCACGGTTGTACTGAAACTTATGTACTAAGGGATCAGTTTCCTCTTTTCTCATGAAGTAATATTTAGAATTGCTTGCTTGTGAGCCTAGTTTGATAAACTGAATATGTTTTCTTCTACCCCTATATGCGTGGGTCTTTCTTTGAGACTGGAAGGCAGGGGTGAGGGGGATGGTTGAGGGTTGTTAATTAGAGTAATTCTTCCTCAGGCAAATTCTTTTTGTTATTGTTGTTGGTGATGTTGTTTCTTAGTTTTACTGTTGGTTGTCAGGGTCAATTATTCCAATTAATGAAACGCCTTGAGAGCACAACACCACATTTCATACGCTGTATAAAGCCCAACAACTTCCAATCTCCTGGTAGCTACAATCAAGAACTGGTACTGCAACAGCTGCGGTGTTGTGGAGTTTTAGAAGTTGTTAGGATATCAAGATCTGGTTTTCCTTCTAGAATGTCACATCAAAAGTTTGCCAGAAGGTAAAGCAAAATTAATAACTGCCTTGATTATTATATCTTCAATCTTTGATTGCCTGCCATTTCACCTGCTTCCTCCTTTAGGTATGGTTTTCTTCTATTAGATCATGTCGCATCACAGGATCCACTCAGTGTTTCCGTGGCAATTCTTCATCAGTTTAACATTCTACCTGAGATGTATCAAGTTGGCTACACAAAGTTGTTTTTCCGAACAGGGCAGGTGAGATTTTGTACTCTCCTTTTCTACTCTATTCTGTTAAATGAAGAAACAAATCAGGTGAGAAAAATGTATGTGTATGTGTGTGCCTTTGTTCTTTGTCTTGTATTAACATACATAAATGTCGTTATTAGTGGTTGCTGACGAAGAAAAATGCTGTTTGAAAGAGAAGGCAGGCGCCATTTGAACATAATTATTGGCTTTAAATTGTTCCTCGTGGTTATAACTACTGACTGTTGGGTTCTAGTGTAGTTTGCCTGTTACTTGCGGGCAGATGATAGTGTTAGTTCTGACCAAACAGAACCGGAACAGGGAGATAGTGTTAGGCCTGACCAAACAGAACCGGAACGGGAACCGGAACCATGGTCAACAGACCGGTTCCTGGTTCCGAACCGGGAAGGAACCGGCATCTGGCCATTCCAGTGCCGGTTCTTCCTTTCGAGGAACTGTGGAACCGGACCGTGGAACCGAATCGTGGAACCGGACCGTGGAACTGGCTGTTCCAAACCGTGGAACCTGCGGTTCCAATGATCATAATTTTATTTTTTATATTTACAAGGCCATTTAGTTTTGGAAAGAAAATTAAGTTTTGAAGGAATTTCTCAATCTTCACTAAATCCCGCTACTATACGTGTTCATAGAACTTCTCTTACACGTGAAGTTAGAAAATTAGTAAAAAATATCTATATGTTCCGATATTTGGAGTGATCATTGGCATATGGATATTACATTTCATTGGATAGATAGCTCTTGGCATTTACAAAAATAATTAACTTTATATAGATTATATGATGAAAGAAGAACGTTGTTAATATGATAAATTTAATTTTGTAAAATATAATTTAGTTGATAAAATATTTTCTATTTCGCTTGATAATGCTAGTTTAAAAGAACTTACTTCATTATGTCAACTAGTTTATGGGTAGATATTTTCATACTAGATGTACTTGTTATGTATTTGTTAAAAGAGAATAAGAGACATGGAGAAAATAGTGTTGTAGTATATAATGAAGAATACAACTCCCCTATTTATAGTGGGAGAAGAGAATCAAGAATACAATGTATACCATATACCTGATCTACCTACATAAGGAGAATATACATCAAGAATCTTATCTAATATTCTAACAGATATTGTAACACTCCCCCTCAAGCTGGAGCATATATATCACTCATGCCCAGCTTGTCACATAGCTTGTCAAAATGTTTCACGCCTAGTGCTTTCGTAAATATGTCAGCAACTTGCATGAAAGAAGGGACAAATGGAGTAACAATCTTTTGGCTCATCACACAATCACGGATAAAGTGGCAATCGACTTCAATATGTTTAGTTCTTTCATGGAAGACTGGATTACTAGCAATGTGAATGGCTGCTTGGTTATCACAATACATAGGCAGTGACTCACTATATGTGTATCCCAGTTCTTCGAGCAAATTCCTTAACCACAACATCTCACTTACAGTATGAGCCATGGCCCTGTACTCTGCTTCAGCACTAGATCTGGCAACAATGGTTTGTTTCTTACTGCGCCATGTCACAAGATTTCCTCCAACATAGGTACAATATCCAGAAGTGGATCGTCTATCAATCTTCGACCCAGCATAGTCAGCATCGGAAAAGGCCTCTATCTTTAGGTGACCATGCTTCTTAAATAACAAACCTTTCCCTGGAGATTTCTTTATATATCTCAGTATTCTGATAGCAGTGTCCCAGTGAACTTGTTGCGGCTTGTCCATGAATTGGCTAACTACACCAACTGCAAATGAAATATCTGGTCTTGTGACTGTTAAGTAGATAAGTTTTCCAACGAGACTCCTGTACCTAGATTTATCCTCTAAGTACCTGCTGCTATCATCCCAAAGGTTGGGATTAACTTCCATGGGAGTGTCCGCAGGCTTTGCTCCAAGTAGACCAGTTTCTTTGAGCATGTCAAGAGCATATTTTCTTTGGGATAGTGCTATTCCAATTTTGCTGTGAGCAATCTCGATACCCAAGAAATATTTAGGACGTCCCATATCTTTAGTGACAAAGTGTTGCCGTAGATACTGTTTAGTTGTCTCAATCTCGTTAACATCACTGCCGGATATCAGAATATCATCAACATATACAATCAGGATGACAGCGCCACTATTTTTAACAAACACCGAATGATCAGCCTTGCATTGCTTAAATC
The DNA here is from genome assembly GCA_016081115.2 of Rehmannia glutinosa. Lineage (NCBI taxonomy): Eukaryota > Viridiplantae > Streptophyta > Magnoliopsida > Lamiales > Orobanchaceae > Rehmannia > Rehmannia glutinosa. The sequence continues at coordinate 67,819,125 of CM071935.1, forward strand.
CAGCATTACTCATGATATGACTAAACTTATCAAACCAAGCTCTCGGGCTTTGTTTCAGACCATAAATAGCCTTCTTTAGTCGACATACCATATTTTGTGTCTCCCCCTGAGCAACATATCCGGGAGGTTGCTCCATGAACACAGTTTCATTTAAATCACCATACAAGAAGGCATTCTTCACATCAAGTTGATACATTGTCCAGTTTTGATTAACAGCCAAGGAGAATAGTACTCGAATGGAATTGAGGCGAGCAACAGGGGAAAATGTCTCAAAGTAGTCAACACCATACGTCTGTGTAAAACCTTTTGCCACTAATCTGGCTTTATACCGATCAATGATACCATCGGCACGATACTTTAAAGTGAACACCCACCGACAAGCTACAATTTCTGCATTAGGCGGAGCCGAGACAAGCTCCCATGTGCCGCGGGAGAGAAGGGCGGACATCTCCTCATCCATTGCTGCCTTCCAAGCAGGATGTTGAAGTGCCTCAGAATAGGAATTAGGTATCACTGTAGAAGAAAGTGAAACAGCAAAGGAGCGAAAAACAGGACTAAGAGAATCAAATGACATATGATTAGTTAAAGGATGTGCAGTACATGATCGTATACCTTTGCGAAGTGCAATGGGAAGATCAGACGAGGAAGAACTCGTAGAGCCAGGAGCTGCAGGAAAGGGAGGAGGAGAGGTAACGGCCGGTGTGGTTGCATGGCGAGAACGTCGTGTATACACCTGTATTGGTTTAGGGTGAACATTAGCTTCATGAGGTATGGATGCCGGAGGTGGTAAAGGAAGAGGGTCGATGTGGGGCGGAAGAAGACTCAGTGTTTTTGGAAAAATAGGGTTGCGACTCAAAAAAGGTCACATCAGCTGAAGTGTAGTGCCGGTGAGTTATGGGATCGAAGCAGCGGTACCCTTTTTGAGTTCGAGAGTATCCAATAAACACACACTTGGTAGAGCGATTAGATAGTTTATCAGAGTTTGGGGTAAAGTTATGAACAAAACAGACACACCCAAAAATACGAGGAGGAAGAGAGAAGAGTGGCGTGTGAGGATGAAGACACGAAAAAGGAATATCCCCATTTAAAACACTAGAAGGCATTCTATTTATGAGATAACATGCAGTGAGAACAACATCTCCCCAAAAGTACTTAGGAATATTCATATGGCACATCAAGGTACGTGCGGTGTCCAAAATATGGCGGTGTTTGCGTTCAGCTACCCCATTTTGTTGTGAAGTATAAGAACAAGAGGTTTGATGAATAATGCCATGAGAGTCACAAAAAGTAGAAATGATTTTCTGAGTAAACTCAAGTGCATTATCAGTACGGAGAATACATAAATTGCTAGAAAACTGAGTTTTTATTTCATTATAGAACGAAATGATTACATGAGGAACTTCAGTCCTATCCTTAAGTAAATACAACCATGTCATTCGAGAATAGTCATCAACAAGGATAAGAAAATAACAAAATCCCCCACGACACTTAATTCTACTAGGACCCCAAATGTCGCAGTGAACAAGATGAAAAGGAAAAGAACTGCGATTATTATCTCTAGATGGAAATGAAGTACGGTGGTGTTTTCCTAACTCACAAGATTCACACTGTATGTTTGTGGACTCAACAGGAAGCAACCTCTGTAAGGAGCGAAATGATGGATGACCTAGACGACAATGCCACTGGAAGGGAGAAACAGTAGTAGAGAGGGCACGAGGATTGACAGGTGCAACTGTATCCAAATAGTAAAGACCACCATGCTCATGTCCGCCACCAATCTTCCTCCCCGTCTGCAGATCCTGAAAAACACAGTATGAAGGATAAAAAGTTACAGAACAGTTATGTGACTTGGTGAGATGACTAATGGATAATAAGCTTACGGGAAATCGAGGAGCAAAAAGAACATTATCGAGAGTGAGATTTTTAGTAGAATGCACAATACCCGTCCCGGTGACGGGAGAATAAGTGCCATCAGCAAGACGTACAGGGGATAAAGATGAAGAATGAGAGAAAGATGAGAAAAGAGATTTGTCACCAGTAATATGAGTTGTGGCACCTGAATCCAACATCCATGACTTACCGTGAGACACATTAAACGCACCGGAAGAGGCAGCAGTGGCAGAGGAGGTGTCTGTAGAGTGATGTCGCAACTTTTCGTACTCAACACGAGAGACTGATATCATATCAGAAACAAGAGTAGGTGTCTGAGGGTCTTTGGATGCAGTGTTAGCCCATTCAGGCTTACCAAACTTGGCCCAACACTTTTCAGATATATGATTGGAGCGTCCACAATGAATACAAGTGCGGGAGCTCTTCGAGGAATCTATACCGCGACCACGTCCACCACGTCGACCGCGAGAAGATCCTCGGCCTCGAGTGGCCATAGCAGAAGTGTCAGATGGTATGGAAGAACTAGACTCAGAACGTCCCGTGGCAACGCGCAGAACGCGAGACAAGGCATTAGATAGGGTGGGAATAGTGTCGCTTGCCAACAAGTTATCTCTAACAGGTCGAAGGGAGGAATCAAGACCCGACAAAAATTTTGCTACCAAGAATTCTTCCCACTGACCCTTCCGGGTGTTGACATCACAAGCTAATGGATGGTATAGTAGAATCTCATCAGCAGCCCCTTTTAGTGATGCAAAGTAATCAGTCACAGATTGACCATTTTGTTGAAGAGAGAATAATTTTTCATAAAGTTCAAAGACACGAGAAACGTTTTTCTCATGTGAGTACATATCATGTAAGGTGTCCCACATCGCTTTAGCAGAGTTTAAGAACATGACATTGGTGCTAACAGATTCCTCCATACTATTAAGTAACCAAGTCATAACAGAGTAATCGGCCTGTGTCCAAGTGGAATAATTAGCATCCTTAGAATCAGGAGGTTCAGAGAGAATATAATTCAACTTATTCTGTGACCCGAGAAAAAGCTTGAATGCGCGAGACCACAGAACATAATTAGCACCATTGAGTTTGACAGTCGTCCCAAGAGCAATCTTATTGTCTGAAGGGGCCATAATATAGATAACAATAAAGAAAGTGTTGGAATAAAGAGTGAACAATCAGCAGCAGCAGAGTTTGCCAGTGAGAGCAGATGTGGCGCGAGAGATGGAGAAAAAAAATATATCGTAGGGCGTCTCTGCGACAGCAAGGGTTTGCAGCTGTGAGGAAGGCAGAGAGGCAGCACTGAGGAAGGGATGAGGTGATGGCAGCAGCAGTGATTTTTTTTTTTTTTTTGTGTGTGTGTGTGTTTAGGAAGTAGGGCTATGTGGTGGAAAGAAAAAGAAAAAAAGGTCAGAAACAAGAAACCTGCCTCTGATACCATGTTAAAAGAGAATAAGAGACATGGAGAAAATAGTGTTGTAGTATATAATGAAGAATACAACTCCCCTATTTATAGTGGGAGAAGAGAATCAAGAATACAATGTATACCAAATATACATGATCTACCTACCATACAAATAGGAAATCAAATCAAATCAAATCAAGCTATATAAGGAGAATATACATCAAGAATCTTATCTAATATTCTAACAGATATTGTATCAGTATTAAATTATGCGTCCAAGATGGATTATTCAACCAATTAGAAACATACTTCAATATTTATTGGGATATCCATCAATTATGCATCAATGGGGTAAATTTTGTAAAAAAGACTTAAAAGATTTCCTAGAGATGTACCAACACGTTGAACCTCAACATGTGATATATCACAAGATTCATTTAATTATAAGGAATTATTGTGTCCATCTTTTAACTCCTTGACCGTAGGCATTTGTTTATATGCTTACCAATTGAATAAACACGCTTCTTTATGTGAAACGTTAGGAATATTTTTTGAATCAACAAATTTATTATCTTATATTAATATTAATTATTAATATTAAGTTCAAGTCCTTTTTTCTATTTTTTTGTTCTATTTAATTTAAAATCTTCGATTAATCTAAAGATAATATTCTAATTTAGGTATTGTGTTAGATTTAAACAAAAAAATATTAATTTTATTTTTGCAAAAAGAAGAAAAAAGGCGGTTCCATGGTTCCGGAACCGGAATGGAACCGCCGGTTTCACGGTTCCGGTTCTGGTCGGAACCGTCTTTGAACCGCTTGTTCAAGGTTCCGGTTCCACATTTTTTGGAACCGGAACCGGCGGTTCCAGAACCGTGGACAGGCCTAGATAGTGTGATGCGTTGGTAGGGGTGGTGACAAATAATCTACTAGAGAGGATAACTTATAGGATATCTTCTGATGATTTAGATTATTCATTTGCTTGGGATTATGATAGTGGTGCAATTTTCTTAATTCTGTTTCAGTACTCCGATGAAAGTAACGAAGCTGTTATATTCTGAAGCAATACTAGTAAAATGAAGAAGAACCTGACTACAACACCGGACAGTTCATAACGGGAGAGAATCATATATTTTCTAATTGTAAGCACCCACTGAATAAAACAAGCACTCTGAGTGAGAAGAATATCTATGAACCTTGTAATGTCAAATTGCTTGCCTTTGTGTGTTTTTGTTTTTGTTTCTCCAGTTGAAGTACTTGAGGTTTTGTTAACAGGAAATAGTTTACTAGTTGTAACATGGAAATATGTATATGTAAATAGGTGGAAACACAAAATAAATCAAGAAAATATACAATTATTCAAAAATACTGTCCGTTTAATTTTCATTGACAGAATGTTTACTTCGGAAACTCACTGTTTCCAGTCATCTTTTGTGGATAACCAATTTGTTGTGTGGCGAATTAATACAGATTGGAGTTCTTGAAGATATAAGAAATCGTACTCTTCACGGTATCTTGCGCGTGCAAAGTTGCTTTAGAGGTCATCAAGCTCGCTGCTATCTGAAGGAGTTAAGGAGAGGAATTGCCACTCTTCAGTCATGTAGGTCTTCGTGGATACGTAATTCAGGATCTTTTGTTTTTCCCTGATAACAAATCTGATTCATAAAACTTTTTAATGCAGTTGTCCGTGGTGAAAGAACAAGAAAAGATTATGCACCCTTATTGCAGAGGTATAAGGCTGCTATATCTATCCAAAAGCGCATAAAAGCCAGAATTGGCAGAAGAAAGTTCAAAAGATTAAATGAAGCATCAACATTGATACAATCAGGTATTCATCATCTATAATATTGTGTGACAGATTACACTTGAATAAAGCTTTATATTCTGTTTGTTATTGCTATTCTCACGATCTATAGGCTTCCTAGTTAGCTAGTTTGAGCGGGGCTGTTTATTTTTGGCTTAAGTCTTAATCTTAGCTGACAAACTATCTCCAGTACTACAAAGATTTACCTTATTTTCCCTTATAGATGAAAGTCTATACCATATTATTTCATACAAAGCAAAATTTAAAGTTGTTGACTCTGCCCCTTAATCATATACACTGTGGCAGGATACATCCTGATATCCACGAGCTTTAAAATGATTGAGGTTTTCATTTAGTGGTGAGTGGTACTGATAAATTTATCTTTCTCATCTATTTTTCGGTTTTCCAGTGATTCGCGGCTGGTTGGTTAGAAGATGTTCAGGGGACATAGGATTGCTGCAATTTGGGGGAAAAAAGGTACTTAGGGACTCTGTTCTGGCTTTACCTTGTGAAATTCTATGACGACCTCACATCATACTTTTAAGGCATTTTTTTAATCACTGTTTGTTTTTTCTTTGATAACAACCACATTCCGGCAATATTTTTTTTGTACTCCAGTTAACATTGATTTCATGGACAATATCTGCATTCAATCAAGTTGGTCTTACTTACTAAAAGTTGTATTGATGGAATTTGTTCGTTTTGCATTTGATATCTTTTGGCAATTTGAAGCTTAGGACGTGTGCCATGCGTACTATCTGCAAATATTTCTCATACATTGTGATTGCAATATCTCATGCTCACCTGAATTATATTTGGTTCCAAGTTCGTCGTAATTGTTTTCTTGTCTTACAGGCTAGTGGTTTCATCCCACAATTTTCACATTTCTCTTCAACATGCCATATAAAGGGATTTTCAACTTGAATGTTAACATTATCATTGTAACAGGGTAACGAGCCAGAAGAGGTGCTTGTGAAGTCATCATTCCTTGCTGAACTGCAACGTCGAGTTCTCAGAGCCGAAGCTTCTCTCAGAGAAAAAGAAGAGGACAACGACATCCTCCACCAAAGGCTGCAACAGTATGAGAACCGTTGGTCCGAATATGAATTAAAAATGAAGTCCATGGGAGAAGTGTGGCAAAAACAAATGCGATCACTACAGTCTAGCCTTTCCATTGCAAAAAAGAGCCTTGCTTTCGAAGATTCCCAGAGAAACTCAGATGCCTCTGTCAATGGGAACGACGAAAACGAGTCGAGTTACGAAAGCAATGGAGGAAGAATATCAACGAGCGCTGGTATAAGTGTCATTGGCCGATTGGCTGAGGAATTTGAGCAAAGGAGTCAAGTTTTTGGCGATGATGCTAAATTCTTGGTAGAAGTGAAATCGGGTCAGGTTGAGGCGAGTTTGGATCCAGACAGTGAGTTTCGAAGGTTGAAACATATGTTTGAAGCTTGGAAGAAAGATTATGGGGCGAGGTTGAGGGAAACTAAGGTTATTCTTCACAAGATTGGAAGTGAAGAAGGGGGGTCGGCCGATAAGGCGAAAAAGAAATGGTGGGGAAGGAGGAATAGTACAAGGATGATTTGAGTTGGCATTGAAAAGTTGTTTTTACAAGAAAATATTTTGTTTTCAGTTTTTGTAGATCTTTGATGGTGTGTTATTCATTGATAGTGTAGAAAGTTTGATTTAGCAATTCTCATTCTGTGTCAAAGTTTTTGGATGCCTTAGAGCATTCATAAGTAAAACATTTTATTTGATTGAGACGAAAACGATAAATCTTTGCTAGGGGACGATGATATCTTGTGATTTGATGGCTCTTTTTTTGATGTATAGAACCAGAATCTTGCCAAGTTGAAAATGGTATTGTAAAGTTACAGTGCATTATTTTTTAGGGGTAAACATTCGGTTTTACTCTTTGCATCTATGTTTTGTTTCTTCTTCTTCTTACTGTTGGGCTTAGTTTTGTACTACTGTACAAAAGCAAAACTTAGAAAGCGTGCATAACTTAGCATAAATAAGAATTTCTGTTGTTGTAGACTTGTAGTGTATGTATATCCCCTATTTAGATTTCATGTTCAATTTCTATGTTTGACTTTTTGTTCCATTATTCGGGTGAACTCTGTCTAGATGTATTAAAACAAGGGATAATTACAAAAAACCCTGAGGTTTGGGCTAATTACAGAAAAACCCAGAGATATTTTAGAATTACAAAAGGCCCCCTCAGGTTTGATTATGTCTTAAATTTAAGGGGTTAACTGTAATTTTTGTAAAAATATGATAGGCGTTTTGAAATATTTGTTGGTTATGAAGGGATACAATGTAAGATGAAACAAAACATCGAGGAGTTATTTGTAATTTTGAAACTTCTTTGGTTTTTTTTATAATTAGCTTAAACTCATGGGTGTTTTTATAATTATCCCTTAAAACAATTAATAGCAGACATATTTGTCTCAGTGACATTTGTTATTCATCCTATAAAACAATTAACATGCCATGATTGTGTATCTGAATGACACGTTTTATTCATCAAATTAAGTTAAAACATGAAATCTGGTCCCACCACAAAGAAGAAATAAAAAAAGAAGAAAAAGAAAATAAAAAAAGAAGGAAAGATATTCCCAGCATAAAAAAATGGAGATTCTTACACAAGGTTCTGTTCTATATTCCCAGCATAAAGAAAGAATTTGGATATAAGAATATCCTAGAGGAATATGCGAATATTCAAACATAGAGGGGATGGATGAATATTTGGAAGTAGTGGAGTCTTATCTGACCATAACACCTTTCTTTTGGATGCCTTATGTTACAATTATTTGATTTTTTTTTTTGAGAATATACAATTATTTGATTTATTCCTATGAGAATTGATATTCCATAATAACCACCCATATTTCTTATTTTTGCACCTACACTCATGTTGACTCTAGGCACCATATAAATCTACAACATTTTAAAGATTATATGTCCAATTATTAGATTTTATTATGGACTTCATGAAATTGAATCCAGTATATATACTTCTTGATTTATTCTTGCCTGTAAATTGTCATTTTTTTAATCAAATTTTAATTATTTTTTGAAAGTTTTATCATATTTAAATTCAATATCTATAAAAGGGATATAAATGTGACTTAAGATTCAATAGACTATGACAAAACTCATGTCAGACGGTCTAACGGACGGAAATTCGTTAGACGGATATCCCAAACCGACCCGATGACATTTTTGTAATATTAGCAATTACGTTTTTGTAATATCCAGAGACTGGTATTTGCATTCTCTCTGAAAAATATTGACAATCCCTCTGAAAAGTATTAGTACATTGTTCACAAATATTAATTTTGTAATATTGAACAATGGCATAGTATCACGAGAGTTTCATCTGAAAAAATATTAGTACATATTTCACTTGAAAATATTTATTAGTGCACTTAAAAAGTAGTAGTTTTCCCATCAAAAGTATTGGTCATTCTTCTGAAACGTAGTAGTAGTTCCTCTTAAAAATATTAATTTTTTCCCTGAAAGATTTTTAGTAATTCCCCTTAAAATTATTAGTTTTTCTAATAAAAAGTATTAGTAGTCCCACTGAAAAGTTTTAGTAGGTCCACAAAATATATTAGACATTCCATTGGGTCGCTGGCTGGGCTGGGCTAGGGCTGGGTTCGCGGGTCAGGTAGATATATTAGGTTGGATCCGTATCACCATTAGACCGTTTAACAGGAGACTACCTCATAGACTATATAAAATATCTCAATTTTGAATTACAAAAAGTTGAATTTTTTCCCATAAGAACATGTTTGAAAAAGTAATTAGATTTAACATTAAGGATCTAGGTAAAATAGCTGCTTGGTAAAGTTTATGGTAAAAAGAAGATATTTCTAGATTTTGAAATATATTGTATATGAAACAAAAAATTTATAAATACATGAGTCATATAATCCAAAATGAAGGAATTTGATCTTTTTGTCTTTTTTAAGACAAAACTCGGCCACTCAATTCAATCTTTACTCTACTATCCAAAACATGGATTTTGTCATCGAATCAAGATTCTGAAATATAAGTAATTAATGGTGATGAGAGTTAAATCATATGGATCAATTAAAATATATAGTATTAACACACACAACATTAGTTGTATGATTTCATTTTTGCCGCATTTCAGATCATTTATTTCAATTCGATATTTCATCTTATAACATTGCACGTTATGATATATTTCACCACAAATATACATTTAAGAAAATACTTTTATTCTTGTAATAATGTTGGTTACAAATATTTATAAAACTTCATACATATATATATATATATATATACAAATTAAAAATATTATGACTTTTAAAAAAAGTAAACAAATTGGATACAAGAAGAAGAAAAAGGAAAAAGAAGAGTAAAGACAAGAGGTTGCAGAGAAAACACGCGACAGTTGAGGAGAACCATCCCCATAAATTACACCATTACCTATTTAAAAACAAAATGCTTCATTCTCTTGTTTTCCTTTAGTATTGTTACCAATTTATTTGAAATTTTGAAGCAAAAAACAAAGTGAGAAACTGGCATTTCTTGACATCAAGAGTTTTCTAAATAATTTTCTTTGATTTCAGGTTAGTTTTCTCTATCCCTCTCGTATACTTTGGGTCGATTGTTTGTTGATCGATTGTTAATTTTAGGATTGTGTTTTTTTGTTTATTCTATCGTTTGCATAACTTGTTTGCTCATGCATTCATTCGTGATCTCAGGTGTTTGTTACAGAATATTAGATACTCATTCCACCGATTTATACAAAAAAAAGAATTATTTTGTTGTTTTGCTTAACCATATAAGTAGAGCTGTGAAATAAGTTGGGCCGGGCCGATACTAGCCTGCCAAATCAAAGAGAAAATCGGATCGGATCAAAATTCCATCAGAAGTACTATTTTGGAGGCCCAAGCCCGGTCCAACCCATAAAAATACATATGAAAAGTCGGGCTGATCGGGCTGACCCGGGATTTTGGACCTAAGGGGCTGGACAAAATAGACCTGACTCTTTCGGACTTACAATATCACAAACTGATCCAACCCTATCACCTGCCCGGACTAGTTTTGACAGTATAAGTATACTTTGAAGATCATACCCAAAAAAGACAAAAAAAACTAGGATAATTTTTTAATTTTTCTAATGATTTCCCTTTTATACTGCTGCTATATAAATTGACCTAGAGAGAAGGGTAATAGTGTCATTTCAAGCAAATTGTATAGAAGTCATAAGCTTCTAGAAGTATAATAAATATCACATCACACAATACTCGTGTGTGTCAAAAACTCAAAATTGTTTGGTCTAGGAAACTTCACCATTTCCATCACAGACATCATTCATCATGCAACTAACCAATGTCACTTTCATTGATAATCTTTTCCTTTTTCAACATTTCTTAATAAAAATATTACCACACAAAATCTTCTATTTGCAAAGACGGAGCTAAAAAATCAAGACTAGAGACAAAGTTTATTTTTTTGTTTTAATAGATATAAATATGTAATTTTTATTTTTAGCGGGGGCAAATTTATGTATAAAAATTTATACAACTAATCATGAAAAAATTGAAGTCTCGGCCGCCCCCTTGGCTCCGTCACTGTCTATTTGGCTTTTCTATTTTTTTTGCCAAGTACAACCTCCAAAACCAAATTTTGCCAAATTGTCTACTTCTTTTTTTTTATATTATAATTTTTTTTATCAATTTTGCTGTATAAACTTTCAAAAACATGATTTATTTATGTTACTTATAGAATTCTTTTGAGAGTAGTATTCCGTAACGAAGCATAGAGACCTATTGAAGTTGGGACCCAATAGGGTATAAATTCAGTGAGAATATTATTGTTATTAAACAAATATGAAAAATATGCTCACATATCCATCCATTGGTCAAATCAAATTATCAACTAAGTGTGTGTATAAAAGAACAGTTTCCATATATCAACAATGTAAAATATAATTAAATTGTGGATGGTCGTCTAGGACCTTCGATATTCAATAAAATAACTAAAATGAATAATTAAATTGACTAGTCAGCAGTAATATTATTCAAATAATCATTTTTATGTTGGAAATTTGGTTTTGATAAAGCGGGCGTCGACCTGACTTTGACCAAATTTTCGGTGGCTAAGAATTTAATTCTGGAGGAATTGAATTATAAATCGTTAATCTACTTTTTGAGTAGATGTTCGTAGTATTTTATATTTCTCAAAACCGAATTTCGGTGATGAGTGAGAAATTAATACACGAAGTTGGCCACGCGAATGGACATAGTTTATCCTAGTATAAATACTAGAAGGTGTTATTGGTTGGATATACTTAACGCAAGTGTATGATCACAGATGGGCCTTGGACCGGACCGACCCTTTGGGCTCGGGTTCGGGTTCAGTTAGTTTTGTAACTTGAAAATGGGCTTGGCCCAAATTCAAGTTACTGTTGGGCTGATGAATCTAGACATCGGAGGTGCCCAGGTTCATGAGTGGATGAATCTAGACATTGGGGGTGTCTAGGTTCATGTGGCTTTTGGAGTTTGTAACTCCTCAAGTAGTGGTCATAAGTAGAGGCTTGTAACTCATGGGAGTTACATATGGTTAAATGCCCACTCTCTTATCTTTAATTCCCTCAAGTGTTGGAAATGATGGCTTTTATAAGCCTAGGGTGCATTGTTGCATGATAGAGAGTTTTGTAGAGGATGAGTAGAGTGAGAAGTTGGAGAGGAAGTCAGATTTTCGCAGAAATTCAGATGTTCATAATCTGTCCAGTAGGTGTTACTACCCAGTGTTACAACATCTCGTGTCAGCACTTCCTTTCTGCATTTTCTGTGTCAAGCAAACCAGTTCTCGTACCATTCTAGTTCGATGGGGCTTTTGTGTTAGTGGTGCTACAACACAAAAGACGTAAGTCGTTTTATCTTTGGGGAAATTACGTCAAACCGTGAGCACTAGCCGGGACGTATTTGTCTTGCGGATAGAGGTCTTCCTCGACTCGGCTTGGAAAGTTTTGTCAGATTCATGCTTCTAGAGTTAGAGTCTATTCAAGATTTGTAATAGTTAGATTTTACTTTTCTTGTAATTTTTTCTGTTTCTGTTTTGTGAGCCATCTTGAAGGCTTTCCCGTTGAACCATTGTAATATTTTCCAACAATCGCAAGACAAATATTGTACCTTCACGATGGCGAGGAGAAACAGAGCCTTAGCTTGGAGATGAATCTGACAGAAGACCTTCCAGTGGTTGCTGGAATTGTTGTTGTTGCTAAAAACATGTTGCGTTTGAAGCATGGGGATAGGATGGTGATTTCCTATGTCGTGACTTTGTCCTTAACGGACTTAGTGGTACACTTTACTGTATGTATTGTGTGGTTTGAACTGAGGATATTTTTCCAAAAGGTTCATGTGTTGAAATGAAATACGAAATGAGGATGTGATTTCCAAGAGGTTCGTTATTTCGAGTTTTTTGGATTGAGAAATGGATGATTCCAACAATCCAAAAATGTGTTGACACTAGTCTGAAAGTTTCAACTGATCCCGCATGATATTCGTGCTGAAGGGATGTGGTTTAAATGAAAATTTCAAATGGTTTGCATCGTTTAGATGTTGTTACCAGCTTGGAAAATTTTCATGAATTCCTAAATGCAAAACTGGAAGGAAATTGGATTAGTGGCCTGATTGTTCGATTGAAAATCGAAGAAAGCAATCGAAGGTCTGAAGCTAAATCCATGAAAGTATTGGTGGAGACTCGAGAAACTATGTTGGAATACTTTTTAAGAATTCTAACGGATCCGATGGCTTGTGGGGTTATAACCATACTTTCTGTCTCACTTTGGCTTTCGAGCTTGATTTGCATTTAAGTGTTCTGAAAGTCTTTTACGAGGTGTTGTAACACCGAAAGCGACACACTATACCACGATTGTAGGAGGTGTTGTAACACCGAAGCGAGCGGTATTCATATCATATTTGCGAAAGTGTTGCCAAAAGTGTTATAACACCTAAGGCAGTTTCAGAACCAAGTGTGAGGTCTGAAGTGTTGCTGAAGGTGTGACAACATCTAAGGTCACACTCACTGTAAATGGTTCGAACAAAATTGTTGGAACAAGGTTCTGAAATTTGTTTGAACGAGGTTCTAACAATATTGTTGGAACGAGGTTCTAATGGTTTTAGAACAACGAAAAGCATTCTAATGCCAATGAAAAGACCATGAGTCATGTAAGTTAAGGGTAATCCGGAGTTGAACAAAGAAACTCGGAATATGTGGGGAGAAGCCATTTTATCGGCATACCACATATTGAATAAAATCCCACTTAAAGGGAAAGATAAGACTCTACGAATTGTGGAACAATCGTAAGTATTCTTATAAATACCTTAAAGTGTGGGGGTGTTTGGCTAAGGTTGCAATACCTGAACCAAAGCAAGTTAAAATTGGTCCTAAAACGGTCGATTGTGTTGGTTATGTACTTAACAGTAGTGCATATCGTTTTATGGTACATAAGTCAGAAAATCCGGATATGACAGTTGGTACCATAATTGAGTCAAGGAATGCTATATTCTTTGAGAATATTTATCCTTGTAAAGAAAGGATAAATGGAAGTTTAAAGAACCAACTGTATTCAGATGTTTCTGGATGTGTTGCTGGAGGTGTTACTTCTTGTGTTATAACATCTGGAACAACACTTGGTACGGTACATGCTGTCACACTTGACAGAACAATTAGTTCAACACCAAGTGGTGAAGAACTGAGACGAAGTAAGAGGCATAAGGTGGATAAATCCTTTGGACCTGACTTCCTAACATTTATGTTAGATGGTGAGCCGAACTCGATTAAAGAGGCTCTAAGTAGTCCAGATGCTCTGCTCTGGCAAGAAGCAATCAATAGTGAAATTGAGTCCATTCTGCAAAATCATACGTGGGAGTTGGTCGATCTCCCTGATGGTCATAAACCTTTAGGATGTATGTGGATCCTAAAGAAGAAGTGTAAAGCAGATGGAACTATTGATAAGTATAAAGCATGGCTTGTAGCCAAAGGCTTTAAACAAAAAGAAGGGTATGACTTCTTTGACACTTATTCTCCCAGAATGAGGATTGCGTCTATTCGGTGCTTCTCGCGATTCTTTGCTTTGCACAATCTAGAGATTCATCGATGGATGTCAAGACGGTGTTTCTAAATGGAGAGATAGATGTTGAAATCTATATGGAACAACCTGAAGGGTTTGTTGCACCCGGTCAAGAGAAGAAGGTGTGCAAGTTGATAAGATCCTTGTATGGACTGAAACAAGCTCCAAAACAATAGCATCTTAAGTTTGACAATACGATATTGTCAAATGGGTTTAAAATCAATGAATGTGATAAATGCGTATATGTCAAAGGGACATCCGGAAGCATTTGTCATAGTTTGTCTATCGTGACGATTTGTTAATCATGGGCGTGTATTCATGATACTATCATGGACACGAAAAGAATGTTAAAGAGAAACTTTGACATGAAGGATATGGGAACTAGCGATGTGATCCTGGGGGATAAAAATCAAATGAGAACTCGTGATGGAATTATCTTGTCCCAATTCCACTATGGGGAGAAAGTGCTCAAGAAATTCAATGCTTTTGTGATTTAATGTAAAAGACGCCCATTGATTTAAGTGTAAATCTGGTTGCTAATGAAGCGAAACCAGTGGCTCGGATGGAATACTCACGTATTATAGGCGAATCCCAATGTACATTACAAATTGTACACGTTCGGACTTGGCTACCCACAGAAATATGTTGAGTAGGTTCACGAGCAATCCAAGCCAAGAGAATTGGAAAACGTAAACCAAGGAGTTAAAATACTTGAAGTATACCTTGGAATATGGGCTATACTACTCGAGATATCTGGTTGTACTTGAAGGGTATAGTGATGCTAGTTGGATTTCGGATTCGAGAGATTCTTATTCCACTAGTGGATACATTTTCACCATTTGCCGTGGTGCGGTATCGTGGAAGTCCACGAAGCAAATGTGTATAGCTCGATCCACCATGGAATTGACGAGTTTACGACTTTGGACAAAGTGGTGAAGAAGCAGTGGCTTGAATTTTTTTTGAAGATATTCCATGTTGGAGGAAGCTTGTGCTTTACGTGACGATTCACCGATAGCCAGCGGCTATAGGAAGGGCACGAGCAATATGTATAACGGTAAGTCTAGACATATTTGTCGGAGACACAATACCGTTAGACAATTGATCTCAAATAATGTGATGTCAATTGACTACGTAAAGTCAAAAGACAATTTGGCAGATCCTTTGACGAAAGGATTGAATCGAGATCAATTGAGTAAATTCTTTAGAGGAATGGGCTTAAACTCCACAACAAGTAAAATAACCATCATAGTGGTAACTTGAACCATGATGATTTGGAGATCCCAAGAACTTGGTTCAATGGGAAAACTAAGCTATGAAGTTTATGTTGTAACACTTGGAAACAATGTTTCAACCCATTCCTAGAGCAATGCCAAGTGTTGAAACACTTGCAAGTTGTGGTGAGGCTAAGTCATTTGACTTTTAATGATTCCTACACCTCGTTGAGGTTGAGTATGGCAGGATACTCGGATAGGAGATCACCTATGTAAGTGAGAAGTGAGGGCCGCTTCAAAGTAACACTTATGAATCCAAAGTGGTGTCCATGGCCGAAACGGACACAAAACGTGAGAATAGAAGGTGTTGAGACCTTCTTTGTGTTAATCCTATTGTCTCGGTATACACCGTGGAGGAATAGTTCAAGGCATTGCGTCCACTAGGCCGCCAGTGTACCCGATGGTATTAACTACGGAAGGTTCAAAGCCATAAGCTACCTTTCCGGATGCAGTATTGTCTCTTGAGGACTGGTTTGCGTGTCTGCATTCATGCATGCATTAATTTCCACTCATGTGGGGGATTGTTGGAAATTTGGTTTTGATAAAGCGGGCGTCGACCTGACTTTGACCAAATTTTCGGTGGCTAAGAATTTAATTCTGGAGGAATTGAATTATAAATCGTTAATCTACTTTTTGAGTAGATGTTCATAGTATTTTATATTTCTCAAAACCGAATTTCGGTGATGAGTGAGAAATTAATACACGAAGTTGGCCACGCGAATGGGCATAGTTTATCCTAGTATAAATACTAGAAGGTGTTATTGGTTGGATATACTTAACGCAAGTGTATGATCACAGATGGGCCTTGGGCCGGACCGACCACTGGGCTCGGGTTCGAGTTGATTAGTTTTGTAACTTGAAAATGGGCTTGGCCCAAATTCAAATTCTTGTTGGGCTGATGAATCTAGGCATTGGAGGTGTCCGGGTTCATGAGTGGATGAATCTGACATTGGGGGTGTCTAGGTTCATGTGGCTTTTGAAGTTTGCAACTCCTCGAAGTAGTGGTCATAAGTAGAGGCTTGTAACTCATGGGAGTTACATATGGTTAAATGCCCACTCTCTTATCTTTAATTCCCTCAAGTGTTGGAAATGATGGCTTTTATAAGCTGGGGTGCATTGTTGCATGATAGAGAGTTTTGTAGAGGATGAGTAGAGTGAGAAGTTGGAGAGGAAGTCGATTTTCGCGAGAAATTGGATGTTCATAATCATGTCCGATGGGTGTTACTACCCGGTGTTACAACATCTCGTGTCAAGACTTCCTTTCTGCATTTTTACGTGTCAAGCAAACAAACGCGGTTTCGTACCATTCTAGTTCGATGGGGTTTTTGTGTTAGTGGTCTTCAACACAAAAGACGTAAGCGTTTTATCTTTGGGGACATTACGTCAAACCGTGAGCACTAGCGGACGTGTTTGTCTTGCGGATAGAGGTCTTCCTCGACTCGGCTTGGAAAGTTTTGTCGATTCATGCTTACGGGTTAGAGTCTATTCAAGATTTGTAATAGTTAGATTTTACTTTTCTTGTAATTTTTTCTGTTTCTGTTTTGTGAGCCATCTTGAAGGCTTTCCCGTTGAACCATTGTAATATTTTCCAACATTTTATAATTGTGAAATTGGTGTTATCCTATTCCACTTTTTCTATTCCATTTCAATTCCACTACATCGGATGAATGACACGTGTACATGATGATGTCACATGATGTCATAATTATTCATTTGTATATAAAATAAAATTAAAATAGGACAAGTGGAACATGAGATCTCATTCCAATATAACATGGAGTGAAAAAAAAAAAGAAGAAAAGGATATAAAGGAAGTATAACTATGTTTACCGTCTTAAAATTTTCATATAAACTAAACGTGCGTAAATTGGGATCTTGGGTTTTAATTTACCTTGTTTTAAAACTTTAAATGCAGCCACAGAACGCGTTGAAGAACATCATAAAGTTTGACCCTCGATAGAGGATTCTCTCTCGGTCGGCTGATTCGTTCGGGCTGTCAAATTCGAATTGACAGCCCATTTTGAATTTTTCTCCTGTTATATTGGAAACCCACCAAGAAAGACAGGTAATTTGTCTAACCCTTTTCAAATTCCGCCATTAATTATTGTTTTCTGAGTTTTTTTTGAACACCATTTTCATTCAATTATTGATTTCACGCAGGTGGTTCCATTCTGGAGTTGTGCGGTGTGTGATTGGTTTTTTATTTGACGAATTTATTGAGTTTTGATTGTTTGTTTCTTAGTGTTAAGTTTATGAGCAAAAATTCCTTTTTTCCTCTTTTGTTATTCGTATACATATTTTTTTTTTTCTGAAATTGTTATGAAAAGATTGTAGAAAATAATGGGTTCATTGTCTGGATTCTTGCAGAGGCCGGTTCTTGCGGCCTCTGCCTTAGCTATAGCATCAGTTTCTGCTGATTGTTATGATAAACTGCGCCCTTTTAAATCATCAGACGCTTGTTCTTCCTTAGAACAATCAAACCCTCCTTCTTCTTCTTCTTCTCCACATTCATTAGAAGAAACAAATTCTTCATGGGTATCTCAAATATCCATGTCCAAATTAGCTCAATTGTCTTTTGTTACTAAAATTCGCGTACCCATGCCTAATGTACACATCCCCATTCCCAACACTAACACTAATTATTCTTTAATGGCATCTTCGCCGGTTTTACTCAATTTATACCAGTCAGCCGATTTGGCGAAATCAGCTAAACCGGCAAACTATTCATATAGCAGCCCTTCATTGCCGTCGGATGTCTTATATAGATGGCATTTGCCGGATCCTAACGCCGTTGATGTATCTGGCGGTTCTGATTGTTAAATCGGCTAAATCTAGAACGGTAGTTGTGTTGTTAGGATGGTTAGGTTCGAAGCAGAAGCACCTTAACAAATATGCGGAGTGGTATACGTCGAGAGGGTTTCATGTTATTACATTTACCTTTCCGATGTCCGATGTTCTTAGTTATAAAGTGGGGGGAAAAGCTGAGCAGGATGTTGAATTACTGGTGAACCATCTAGCCGAATGGTTGGAAGAGGAACATGGAAAGAATTTGGTCTTTCACACGTTTAGTAATGTCGGGATGGCTGACGTAAGTGTTGTCACTTTGTACTTACCTATTCACTTGACCATTGAAAATTTTGGAAGAGAAAATTTAAGGGTGCGATTCGATATGTTTTCATTTTGATTTTTTTTTTCTTGCTAGAGAATAGTGATAAATCTTTATGTTTTTTGAAAAAGAATGATGAATTTTGAGAGTGTGGTTGAATATAGCATGAATATGTACGATGAAAGTTAATTTGATACAGAAATAATAAAATGATGACCCGATATGATTGGTGATTGTAAATATGTGAGTGATTGAATAGTGGAATTTGTAAGGAAAGTGAAAGTGAGTTCAATAGTGTATTTTCTGAAAACTCTCATAAACAGCCGCATTTTGGGGTAAATTTTTTTCTCTAGTGGAACGAAAATTAAAATTTTTCTTATCCAATCACACCCTTACCACTGTAACCAGAAATGGAATGGAAAATGGCATCACTGGAATGAATTTCCAGCGATACGTGTGAAGCAATATTTTGATCTATCTCATATTTGTCTTGTAGATATGGAGTCATTTTGGAAAAGTTTCAGAAGAAGGATTCTGCTCTAACCGGAAGGATTAGAGGCTGCATTGTGGATTCGGCTCCGGTTGCAGACCCTGATCCACAGGTAATGTTGCTTTTAGAAATGAAGCGACAGAGAATTTCTTGGCTACATAAATTGATACGAGTATTCAATCTATGACTCTATGTTAGCCATATTGATCACTTATGTTGAGATCTTTGTTATTTTACTTTTCCTGCCTTTTCACTTCTGTAGGTGAAACTTCTTTGTTTCCTATTTATTATTACCATTTAAATTCTTTGTAGTTGATTCAATTTATCTAATTCGTAACGAAGTGTTTCTTGTGCTATATTTTTCATCGGTCCTCTGATTCCACTTTCAATATAATAACCAATGTATTTTTTTTTCATGGAATGTGCTTATATATGTTTTTTCAACAATTGAACTTTGCTTGACCTTTGGTCATATTCTTTCATGGTTAAGGTCAAATTTGTTTGACTTGCCCTTGTATATGTTTCTAGGTTTTTGCTTCTGGATTTTCTGCTGCTTTTCTGAAGAAGAGCAGTGTTGCAACGAAAGGTTCTATTATTGAACCGAATGCAGAGTTAACAGTTGGAACAAGAACCTCTATTGAAGTCAAACCTGCTTTAACTGAGGCAGCTCTGCTCCTTATTCTAGAGAAGTTATTTGGAGTGGTTTTGAATTATCCTTCCATTAACAGGTAATTAGCTTTTACTAATCTTTTTAGATTTTTGATTTTTCGCCGTTTTCTCATCAGTTGAAATTTACTTGATTTTGCCTTTTTGTTTAAAATTTTCTAATTTTTTTACATAAAAAGTTATCTGAATTGGCAACACCTGACTAATTATTTTGATTATGTTATACGTTGATTGTGTTCTTCGCATGGACAAGTATTAACTTAATATTTTCTCAAAAAATTACAGGAGGCTTTCTGATGTGACGAGCCTGTTAACATCCAAACAACCAAGCTGTCCACAACTATACATCTACAGCTCGGCTGACAGAGTAATTCCGGTTGGGTCCGTTGAGTCGTTCATAGAGAAGCAGCGAAAGAGCGGACGTGAGGTCAGAGCTTGTAACTTCATTTCAACGCCCCATGTCGATCATTTTCGGAATGATCCAAAACTGTATTCTTCGCAGCTCACCCATTTTTTGGAGGATTGTGTGCTGACATGCTGCAAAAGTTCTTCTTGAATATGCTGCTAACCAATCATTTATTCTTTCTCTTAATTTTTTTTGCCAATTGTACTTATACTATTCATTGTTATAGGAGACAAAGTTAAGCAAATGCCATCAAGCTCCAAATGTTTGAAAAAATGTGTATTGGTTTTGCTTAATTTATTCTTTCTCTTGATTTTTTCTCTTAGTTTCTTGTTGACATGTATGATTCTCTCGTTCTAAGTTGCTCAACTGGGATGGTATTTTGGAATTTTGGTTTTGCTCATGTGATGGCAATGTCATTATAGTTATAACATGTAACTATGACTAGATTTCATTATTGTAAATAGATATCACTAATATGTATTATAACTTAGGCAACAGCAGATTTCATTCAATTATGTATATGTTCTGTGCAATCTGGATCAATGGTTCATGGTTGGAAAGTGATGGGTTGAAATACGCTTAAACTTGAATTGTACATTAGTCGTTTGTAGCAGCTAAAGCATAACTACATACTTCTTTCAAGTTAGGGATAATTACAAAAGCTACCCCCGAAGTTTGATGTTGTGTAAAACCGTAATGCACTTGGTTTCATTCCTTAACTAGAATGTGAACTTGTCATTACAACAAAACAAGCCTGAATATTTTTACAAATTTGTACTGAGTTCTGAGAGTATTAGCTTCTTTCATTAATATCTACATATCTGTATATTGGTTAGCAGACAAACAAACAAAACAAAAAGATTATATCATATGAACTATTTAGCCTAAAGTTTCAGCTGGCTTGATGGATTGCTTGCTGGAGATACTTAGAAGTTCTTTGATGATTTAAAAATCCCATGAACCAGAATTCGAAATTGTCGTCTGTAATTAAATTCACATACTTTTGTGCTGGTTTCTTCACATTCTCACTTTCAACAGCTCTCTTTATTTTTGACAGTGGGATCATCACCTGCATATATATGCAAGTTAATTTTTCAGTTTCCATTTTAGTATACATAATGAACTGATACAACAAGATTATGTAATTAAATTTTACCTTGTAATGAACTTTTAGAAGCTTTCCAGTTGGAGAAGAGACTTTGATGGATCTCTCACTGCAGAAGGCAACTCTATTATTTGAAATAAAGAGTAGTCCGGCAATCAGCCCAGCCGTTGTTGATAAATAGCACTGAGAAGCCTTCAACAGTTTTTCATCATCTGATCTAATGTTGAATTTCTGCTTGAACACTTTCTCAACTCCACCAACCTGAAGAATTCTTGTCCCCAAGCTCAACTTTCCTTTCACCGTTTGGCTTAACTTGGGTCCTAATTTCACTGCAGGGTTCATAAATGTTGCTATATCAAAACATTGACACAATGATCTGAGATTTCTGTATTCTATCTTTTTGGGTTAATTACAAACTATCCCTAAGGTTTAGTCAAATTACCAAAAAAAAAAAAAAACTCAGGTTATCTTTCAAAGTTTCAATTACCCCCTTCATATCTGTTTCTATTTTACAAATTGCATCGTCAAGAGAGGGAGTATTTGTTAGGTAATTAGTAAAAACCTCAAAGGGGGTACTGTTTGTATCACTTTAAAGGGGTATTTGTAATTCAACTGAAGTGTTTTGTATTTAGGCTAAACCTAAGGGTAGCTTTTGTAAATATATCAAACATTTTTGTGAGTATTTACCGTGTTCTCGGATTCCTTTAGCCAAAATGTCCATATTTTCTCCGAATTTGATCATCTTAGCAATTACTGAATCTATTCCACCTGCATTTCACCGAAATTACAAAAGATTAGTTTAAAACTCATACTCAATAATGAAGCTGTGAATTCTTGATCAGGAGGAAGGAAGGGCTTACTGTGTCTGATTTTGGAATGATGTTTGGAAGGAGATGGCAGAAGTTGGTATTGAGCAGCAGGATCAGGTGAAAGTGCTTTTTGAGAGCTCTTAAATGAAAATGTATATTCTCCTGAGCTTATTGGAATCCCAATAACTTGTTCCTTATGCATAATTTTCTTCCCAATTCTTGATTTGCTGTGGTTTAGCTCCATATCTGCCTTCAGAATATTCACTAACTCAGATATTAGTTCTTAACCAGAAATTTGCTTTGATCAACATTGCTTACGCTTTAATCTATTTATAAGGAAAAATATTTTTTTGGGCTTATCCTTTACTTCATGACTCAGCTTTGTGTCACCAAAAACTAAAGGTGAATGCATCATAAAGTTGGTCTTTCTAAATCTGCTTTCTTTTCTTGCTTTTTTTATTTTTCTTTTATTGTGATGGGGTGTGACCTCTAGTGAACATTATTTTGAGTAAATTATGACAAGAGGTCTGCAATTAGACAGTTGTTGTGAAAGTATGACCAAGATATTCAAATGTGACACACCAAATTTGCATATTTTTTGTGATTCTGACTGTATGCAGATATGGTAATATTACCTTTTTAAGCTGGCATTCTGCTTTGTGATGTAACCCATCACTTGAAATGAATCAGCAAATGAAAGAAAAACTTAGATTTGATTTTTGATATATTTGGATACCAAATTCCTCATTCTGAGGATGAGATAAGCTGGGCAAAGGATTACTTGTCCAGAACTTGACTGCCTCATTAGCAATAAGTCAGAATTGATGGGCATACTTAATATTTGTGTTACATTTTATTTTACTTTATCTTGGATAAAATTAATTATTTCAAGATGATCGCAAATTTTGTTTATCGATATGATCCCTATTAAAACAAGGGATAATTACAAAAAGAACCCTGAGGTTTGAGGTAATTACAAAAAAAACCAGTGAAGTTCTAAAATTACAGAAACCCCCTTGAGGTTTCATTTCTTCTTACATTAACCGATGGAATTTGCTAACGTCATCAAATGTTTCTGATTTACATTACATCCCTTAACCTTTCTAAGTATTACAAATAGCCCAAGCTTTTCGTCTTACATTTTGCAATTACATCCCTCTAACTTTTCTAAATAACTTTTCTAAATATTACAAATTGGCAGACGAAAAGTTGGGATATTTGTAATACTAGTAAGGTGAACGTGCGTTGCACGTAATCCAAATTATTTTAATAATTTATTAAAAATAAAATATTAATCAGTTGTAATTATTATTGACTAAGTTATTTTAAATTTATTGTGAATATCGTTCATGTATTTTTATCTTAAAATGAAATCCACAATATTAAAACCAAAATATTGTGTGAATATATTTTAAATGATATTATATCAAACTAAATACAATAGGCATTAAAAACATAAAAAAAATATAACAAAAAAAATTTATTCTATGAACTCATTTGAAATATAAAAATATGGCAATTATAAGTTTATGAGCCGTATATGATTTAAAAATTCAAAGTTTCCCTTACATAAAGATTCATATGTATTTTTTAAATCATTGAATAGCAGATAAATTTTCAAATTTGTTCTTGTTTTTTTTTCTGTTTTAATTCAAATATGTAATTTAAATTTGTCAAAAAAAATATTTACTGTAAAATATAACTGGCAATTAGGTTTTTTTAAAAGTTAAATACTTATTCAAAAATAAAGTAATATGATATTTTTGTCTTCAAATATTATGAAAAAATAAATTATAGTTATCAGAAACCCAAATCTAATTGTATAACACCATAAAGTTACTATATTTGATTTAACATTATAAACTTAAGGACAAATTAGTTAAATATAATTTTTTATCGTGTGATATGGCATCACATAAGTGTACTACTCGGAATCATCTGAACTGTACCCATATGGGATGTCAACGGCAAATGTGATAATACTTCTATATTCACTTGATCAATTCAATACCCAGACTTCACAAATTTTATAATTTTTTATTACCTCACATTGTGATTGACCAATTTAATACCCAACTTCACATTCTTTCATAAATTTGCACCTCTTTGTTAGATAAATGTTTTTATCAAGATTTTGATGATTTTGTTTTAATAAGTTTTTATACCAAAACAATGTTTTTTTATATGTTGTCCAAATACTCCTAAATGATTTAAAATGTTTTTACTAATTTTTGGAGTATTTCTTAGAGTTTTTAATTTGATAAAAATTGGACAACACTTTTGATGGTTTTGTTTAAATTGGTTTTTACACCAAAACTATGTTTATAAATGTTGTCTAAATACTCCCAAATGATTTAAAATGTTTTTACTAATTTTTGGAATATTTCTTGAAGTTTATTTTTGAAAAAAATCGGACAACATTTCAAAGGGAAGGTCGGCCTAGTGCCCAAAGTGGTCGACCAGTACACGAAGATTAGAAACTCGAAAGCAGAACTTACAGTCTTGAAAAAGAGGGAGGGGGACCGGTCGAGGGTGAGGTCGGCCAGGTCGCACCCTAGGGCGGCCGGTCGCCGCACCCCACCTCGGCCGTCGCCCCCGCAACCCCTACGGATCGCACTATTTTTTCAAAACGGTCGAAATCTTCAACAGGCAACCGGTCGCCCTATGTTATTTTTTGACAAAAATTCCAACCGTTGTAATCTGTGTGACAAGATTTGCTTTTCAATTTTGTACAATATTTCTACATCTTGTGATCTTATTTTTGTAGACAAAAGTGAAGATAGAGGAGCCTATGTTGGGAGCCTATGTTGGTGAAGCTTCCCTATAAATAGAGGATGAATTGAAGACACAAGACACAACACATACAAGCAAAATACACAACAAGAAATCTGCAAATTGTTCAAGCTTTCATTTTTTCATTCTTGTTGTAATAGCCTTAAATACTTTCACTTGCACATCTTTGAGGTCTAGGCTTTTTGATTCTTGATTACACTTGCACTCAATCTTTGTATTGGTTTCATAGAGTTGTAATCTTGAATTTTGTCCATCATTCAACACAAGACATCCTTGTGAGTATTCTTGTGGTAAGAATACACTTGGGTGATTTAGGTGATAGGTGTTTGAAGAGTGTGGTACTCTTCAACGGTGGTGAAGGAAGATTGTGGTAATCTCCTTGAAGGTGTTGTAAGAGGATTGTGGTGATCCTCAAGGTGTTGTATTAATTGTGGTAATTAATAAAATCTTTTTTCTTTTTGAAATCCATCCCGGAGATACTGGGGTGGTAGAGGATTAGGCCCTAGGTGGGTTGAACCTCTTTAAATCAACGAGTGTTGTTTAATTTCCGCATTTACATTCTTGTCATTTACTTGTTGATTCGAAAAAGAGGGTGATTTGCGAAAAATCGGCATAATCTATTCACCCCCTCTAGATTATCATAGCCACTTGGACTAACAAGTGGTATCAAAGCCAAACTCTTTGGCTAAGCTCGTTCCGAGTAAAGAGGAAAGATCCATGGCTACGAATGAAGCTTATCTCACCACCGGCGCCTCCACCAACAAGCCACCACTATTCGACGCCAACAACTACGCATTTTGGAAAGACCGCATGGAGTGCTTTCTACAAGGATGCGGATTTGATATTTGGAATGTGGTCATTGAAGGAGTTGCTCAACCAACAACAAAATTGGAGGATGGTACCACTACTCCCAAGCCATTCAAGGAGTACGATGAAAATGACAAGAAGACTTTCTCTCTAAATGGTAAGGCCTTAAATATTTTACATTGCTCTCTTACCGCCACCGAATATAATCGCATAAGAGGCATACGGTCGGCACATGAAGTTTGGGAAAAATTAGAAACCATTTATGAGGGCACAAAGAAAGTAAAGCAAGCAAGAAAAACAATGCTTGTGAAAGACTTTGAAAATTTCAATATGCATGATGGTGAAAGCATATCAAAAATGGTGGAAAGGCTTGACAACATTGTCAATCCTCATGTGGCCCTTGGAAAGGTCATCTCCGAAGAAGACAAGGTGACCAAGGTATTAAACGCCCTTCCCTACTCATGGTCCGAAAAGGTGACGGCAATCACGGAAGCTCAAAATCTTGAGACACTCAAGTTTGATGAGCTCATTGGGAATCTCCTCATCTATGAAGTATATCTCAAGGAGAGGAAAAATTCTCAACCATCCACCTCTAAACCGGTCACAAAAATATTATTAAAGGCTTAGCATCTTCTTCTAATAATGTTTATTATGCTAGTGATGAGGATGATGAAGAAAGCGGCGACTCTTGTTAGAAAATTTGCAAAATTTGTAAACAAAAATAAAGCAAGAAAGCCAAGAGACAATTCTTGCTTCAAATGCGGAAAATCCGGGCACTACATAGCCGATTGCCCAAAATTAGCGGAAGAGGAACAAAAGAAGAAAAACCCTTTTCCGAAAAAGAAGACATTAAATGCGGACGTTAAAACTTGGGATGAATTACTTGAAACAACCGACGAGGAAGGAGAATCCGAACATGGTCTTATGGCTATAGACGATGAAAATACCGAGGTACGCTCTAATGCTTCATCTTCTTCCCTAGTTGATGAATTACAATGTGATTTTGATGAATTGCAAAATGAGTTTCAAAATTTGATTGTTAAATACAAGAATTTGAAAAAGGAGCATAAAGAGCTTAAACTAGAAAAGGATAAATTATTTACTTCTTATGACTCTCTTGATAAAGCTCATGCTATTACTCTTACTATTGTCCGTACTCTTGAAACCGAAAAACAAACGCTCACAAATGATATTGAAAATTTAAAAAATGATGTGCATCAATTCAATTTAAGTACGGATAAAGTCACAAAAATTTTAGATGCACAAAGAGGTGAGCATTCTAAATTAGGATTTGGTTATAAACCTTTTCAAAATGCTTTTAAGAAAAAGACCAAGGTCCAACCTTTGTACGTCTTTAGTAGTCCTCGTATTATTACTTGTTTTTATTGTGGTAAGAATGGACACTATGCTAGCAATTGTCAATTGAAGAATAATTTTAGCTATTATTGGAGACCTAAAGGTCTCAAGCTAACCCCCATGGACCCCAAAATTATAGGGTACCTAAAAATAATTCCTTTGTAGGTTATAGGGGCTATAACAACAATGGAAGATTCAAAATGGCTCGTGGACAGCGGATGTTCACGCCATATGACCGAAAGAGAGAACTTTTACCAACATCAAGCTCCAAGAAGAGGGTATGGTCATGTTCGGCAATGGCAAAGGAAGAATTCTTGGAAATGGAGAAATTGGTAACCCTTCTTTCTCTTAGTAATGTTCTTTTTAGTAGAAGGGCTTAAGTTCAATTTGATAATTGTTAGCCAACTTTGTGACTCAAATTATAATGTTGTTTTTAATAAAGAAAAATGCCTTATTTCCAAAAATGATAAAATTATTTGTGAAGCAATTAGAAAAGACAATCTTTACAAAATTTGTACAAGTGATTTGGTTAGTCAAAATGTTTCTTGTCTTGTCGCCAATAATGATTTAACTAGATTATGGCATAGGCGACTTGGACATGTTGGATACAAAAATTTGCAAACCATTTACAAAAACCAACATGTAAAAGGACTACCCAAATTGAATTTTGAAAATCTTGGCTTATGTGACACTTGTCAAAAGAACAAATTAGTTAAGAGTAGTTTTAAGCCCAAAAATGAAATTTCCACTACCAAACCCCTACAAATGCTTCATCTTGATTTGTATGGGGATATTGGTACGACAAGTCTAAGTGGAAAACATTACACTTTTGTTATAGTTGATGATTTTTCTAGATATACTTGGGCTCTATTTCTTACAAATAAAAGCGATGCCGTTAATGAGTTTGTTAAGTTGTGTAGACTCATTGAAAATGAAAAGGAAGATACTATTAAGTCCATTCAAGTGATCGAGGTGGAGAATTTGACGAATTTAGAGTCTTTTGTGAAACCAAGGGATATAGTCATAATTTTTCGGCTCAAGGACACCTCAACAAAATGGAGTAGCGAAAGGAAGAATCGGACACTTCAAGAAATGAGTCGGTCCATGCTCAATGAATTTTCACTTCCAAAATATTTTTTGGGCCGAAGCCGTAAACCGCTTGCTATGTCATTAATCGAGTTTATATTCGTCCTAAAATGAATAAAACTCCATATGAGCTTTGGAAAGGAAGAACTCCAAATATTAGTTATTTCAAAATATTTGGATGTAAATGCTTTATTTTGAATACTAAGGATCAATTATACAAACTTGATCCTAAGGCCGATGAAGGAATATTTATGGGGTATTCAATCAAGAGCAAAGCATATCGGGTTTATAATAAGACTAGTGGGGTTGTTGAAGAATCTATCCATGTCAAATTCAATGAAGCTTCGGTGTTGAAAGGATACCCAATGATGAAAGTGATGAAGAGGATATCGTTGAAACCATTGTTCAAGATGAAACTCAAAATGATCAACCTTCAAGCTCAAGTGTTCCTCAAGAAGATAAAGGTGATACTTGAATCTTCCCGTAGCATTGAAATTTAAGGAGATCACCCAAAAGATCTTATTATTGGTGATCCCCTTGATAAAGTAATGACTCGAGGAAAATTTGCCGAGAAAGCTCTTATATCTCAAAAAGAGACTAAAAATGCTAAGGAATCCATTGAAGATGAGGATTGGTTTTTAGAAATGCAAGAGGAGTTGAATCAATTTGAAAGAAATGATGTATGGGAATTAGTACCTTGTCCTCCATCTCAAACCATTATTGGTACAAAATGGGTATTTCGAACAAGCTCGATGACCAAGGCAATATTGTTCAAACAAAGCAAGGTTAGTAGATCAAGGTTATTGTCAAGAAGATGGTATTGATTATGATGAAACATTTGCACCGTAGCACGTTTAGAAGCTATTCGTATTTTACTTGCCTATTCTTGTTTTAAAAATTTTAAGCTTTACCAAATGGATGTAAAATCCGCATTTTTAAATGGTATTATTCAAGAAGAAGTCTATGTAAAACAACCTCCGGGTTTGAAAATTTTTCTAGGCCTAATGATGTTTATAGACTTAAAAAGGCCTTGTATGGTTTGAAACAAGCACCCGTGCATGGTATGATAGACTTAGCTCTTTTCTTTTGCAAAATGGTTTTACAAGAGGTAAAGTTGACACTACTCTTTTGTTTTTGAAAAAGGGCAAGACTAACTTATTAGTGCAAATTTATGTTGATGATATTATTTTTGGTGCTACTAATGAATCCTTGTGCAAGAAATTTTCTAAGTTAATGCAAGGTAAATTTGAAATGAGCATGTTGGGGAGCTCAACTTCTTCCTTGACTTCAAATTAAGCAATGCCAAGAAGGAATTTATATTTCTCAATCAAAATATACAAAGGAGCTTTTGAAGAAATTTGGCATTGAAGAAGGAAGAACCGTCTCTACCCCAATGGCAACGAATGTCAAGATTGACAAAGATGAAAAAGGCAAGTCGGTTGATGAATCCAAATATAGAGGTATGATTGGTAGTTTACTTTATTTAACCGCAAGTAGACCGGACATTCTTCATGCCGTATGCCTATGTGCTCGTTTTCAAAGTAATCCCAAAGAATCTCATATGAGTGTCGTTAAAAGGATTTTTCGATATTTGAAAGGCACTATTCAATATGGTTTATTCTATCCAAAGAATGAAAATTTTTCTCTTAAAGGTTATAGTGATTCGAACTATGCGGAAATATTGATGATCGGAAAAGTACTTCCGGATCATGTCAATTTTTAAGCGATTGCCTAGTATCTTGGTTTTCAAAGAAACAAAATTGTGTTTCACTTTCAACGGCCGGGCCGAATATATTTCCGCGGCATTTTGTTGTACACAACTTCTTTGGATGAAACAAACTTTAGCGGATTATAAATGTTCTTTTGAAAATGTTCCTATCTTTTGTGATAACATATCCACTATAAATATTGCGCAAAAATCCGGTTCATCATAACCGTATTTAAACATATTGAGATTCGGCATCATTTTCTAAGGGATTGTGTCTCAAAACGAAAAATTGAGATATCTTTTGTTCCATCTCAAGATCAATTAGCGGACATTTTTACAAAACCGCTATCTTCCGAGACTTTTGCATCGATACGAGCTCGGTTAGGCATAATGCATATTGAATGAGGCTTACATTTGCATTTTGCACGTTTTTAAAACTTAGGGGCGAAAAATCAGATTTTTGGTTGAAAATTCGGATTTTTGGAAAAACTGACAGACAGTGGGCTGAAAAGGTTGAGGGCAATCGGTCGCCCTCAACGTCGACCGGTCGCCCTCAACCTCGACCGGTCGCCCTAAGCATAAAATTGGATTAAAATGGTTCTGTCTTCAGCATTCGCAACATTAACATATTTTGGCCATTTTTCGTCCCCTTTGCCAAATTTTCATATATTTCATTCAAAAATGGTTTTCATGCATTTTTTTCACAACATGGATATTATATATCATGATTATCATCATTATGACTCATCTTTTCCGATCAAATGGTAAGAATTCTACTCCATTTGCTCAATTGGGTTGAACCCTTGATTTTTTGACTTGTTTGCAAATTCTTGATTCTAGTTTCATATGAATGTGATGAGCTTAATATTTATGATGTATTGAATGTTGTTTGCACTGAATTGGTGATGAAAATTTTTGGCTTAAATGAATTTCAAAGGCGTTATATACTTCTAGTTTTATTCGACGCACGCCAAGTGTTCGACAAAATGTTTCAATGAAAAATTCATCACCTACGTGATTCTCTCGATTTGAAAAGACATATAAGTTTATAGAGATCATGTTTTATCAATCAAATGAGCTTTTGCAAGTCAATTGATCAAATTTTCCCTTTTATTTGGAATTTAAGCTTCAATTTTCAATAAGCTCGATAAATCGATAAATTTGCGCACTTTGATATGAATATATGATGTTTTTATCGTGCTAACATTCTTTTTGATGATTCCAAAGGGGGAGAAATAGGAAAAATGCTCATACGCTCAAAGAAGCGAAAATAAGCTTGCAAGAAAAGCTATAAGCTAGGGCTCTTGAAAGCCATAAGTTTGTGAACAATGCTTAGTCCATTTGATGTATTGTGGACTTTTATGCTTGACTAATGATGTTTTGTGACAGGGGAGCTTATAAGCTCATGGAATTCAAGCTTAAGTTGTGAAAGCTAAGCTTTTAGCTTTTAGTTGTTGCTTGTATACTTGTTCTTTATATGCATGTTGATAGGGGGAGCTTGTGCAAAAATGATTTTGAAAAATCTTTGCTCCTATCCTTGTGTGCTTGTACTTATGATGTATCTTGTTTGGAATTGATTGTTGTTTTAAGACCGAAAAATTTGTTTTGTTATAAAATCGACCTTCTAAAATTGTTTTGGTTTGTAATCATCAAAAATGGGGAGTTTGTTAGATAAATGTTTTTATCAAGATTTTGATGATTTTGTTTTAATAAGTTTTTATACCAAAACAATGTTTTTATATGTTGTCCAAATACTCCTAAATGATTTAAAATGTTTTTACTAATTTTTGGAGTATTTCTTAGAGTTTTAATTTGATAAAAATTGGACAACACTTTTGATGGTTTTGTTTAAATTGGTTTTTACACCAAAACTATGTTTATAAATGTTGTCTAAATACTCCCAAATGATTTAAAATGTTTTTACTAATTTTTTGGAGTATTTCTTGAAGTTTATTTTTGAAAAAAATCGGACAACATTTCAAAGGCGATCGGCCGTCGCCCAAAGTGGTCGACCAAACCAAGATTAGAAACTCGAAATGAACTTACAGGTCTTGAAAAAAGAGGGAGGGGGACCGGTCAAGGGTGAGGTCGCACCCCACCTCGACCGGTCGCACCCCCCTGCAACCCCTACCTGGATCGCACTATTTTTTCAAAACGGTCGAAATCTTCAACAGGGCAACCGGCCGCCTCTATGTTATTTTTTGACAAAAAAATTCCAACCATTGCAATCTGTGACAACAAGATTTGCTTTTCAATTTTGTACAATATTTCTACATCTTGTGATCTTCTTTTTGTAGACAAAAGTGAAGATAGAGGAGCTATGTTGGGAGCCTATGTTGGTGAAGCTTCCTATAAATAGAGGATGAATTGAAGACACAAGACACAACACATACAAGCAAAATACACAACAAGAAATCTGCAAATTGTTCAAGCTTTCATTTTTTCATTCTTGTTGTAATAGCTAAATCTTTCACTTGCACATCTTTGAGGTCTAGGCTTTTTGATTCTTGATTACACTTGCACTCAATCTTTGTATTGGTTTCATAGAGTTGTAATCTTGAATTTTGTCCATTATTCAACACAAGACATCCTTGTGAGTATTCTTGTGGTAAGAATACACTTGGGTGATTTAGGTGATAGGTGTTTGAAGAGTGTGGTACTCTTCAATCGGTGGTGAAGGAAGATTGTGGTAATCTCCTTGAAGGTGTTGTAAGAGGATTGTGGTGATCCTCAAGGTGTTGTATTAATTGTGGTAATTAATAAAATCTTTTTCTTTTTTGAAATCCATCCCGGAGATCTTTGGGGTGGTAGAGATTAGGCCCAGGTGGGTTGAACCTCTTTAAATCAACGAGTGTTGTTTAATTTCCGCATTTACATTCTTGTCATTTACTTGTTGATTCGAAAAAGAGGGTGATTTTCGTAGCCACTTGGACTAACACTCTTTACTTGACAAGACAAAAAACTCCCAAGAAAGTAATTAAAACTAAAATACATTTTTAAATATTATATAGAATAATTAAAAATATTTAAAACAAAACCAATTCTAAAGAAAATTATTAATTTCAAATAAACTTAAAATTAATTAAATTCAATTAGTTGATTAATAAAAGTAAATTAAAATTTAATTAATTGAATGAAATTAGTTTAGTAAACTAAATTTAAAAATAAAATGAAAATGAAGTAATTTAAAATTAACGTAGTAAATAAGAAAATTAAAGTAATTATTTTATATTCATACATTAATTTTTAATAAGTTTTTTAATTGAATTTTCAAACTTAAAAAAGTAATTAAATATTTTCACCCCGCATGATGTTCCTGATTAAATTGTATTTATATATTAGAAATAAAGATAAAATAAACTAATCAATACAATTGGAAATGGTCAATAAATTAAAATTTAAAGAAAAGTTGCATGTTTATATAATATAAATTAATAAACCACAATCAATTTTCATATACTATGCAAATTATATGTTAGTAAAAAATAAAAAATATATGAAGAAAGATAAGTAATCTATAATATAATATTACTACATATTCAATCAGTGTTAAATATCCACATATTGGAGATCCGATATATGTAGTCATTGTCTACTCGAACATATATGAAAACACCTTGTACGACATTCAATTGTAATTCATATTTAAAATTCATGAAATAATGATTAGTATTTGGGATTAATAAAATATTTAAGTACTTCAAATATTATAATACCTTGATTCAAAATCTTCCTCATTAGATTTATTGAAAGTGATATTTTCTTTATGTATGCTTTGTTTTCTGCTTTATCAATAATTTCTTCGAAATAATAATACATATCCTATAAATAGAAATTAGTTAATATATTACACAAGTTAATTATAGATTGTGAGTACATGTATAACATTGTTGATATGATTGTTAAATTTTCAACATTGTTCAAACATATCATTTTTTTATTAAGTATAGATCAAAATGAATTATTAACTAATTATTTATATAACGCAGTTGAAGAAAAACTCAAAATAGTGTATATAGTTTTTATGTTTAGTTTACAATTTCTCTTTTTTGGTTTTGATGGTTGGAGACGTCTTTTTTATATTACTTTAAATATTTTGTTTTTGCATTAGATGCATTATAAATAATTAATCGTGTAATTTTACATGCTAGAATTTGATAACCCAATTTTTCGCATTGATAAAAAAATTGAATCTAAATCATATTAAATTGTATATCCGTTATCACATTAAAAAACATAGATAAAGATTAATGAATGAAGCTTGGATACAAAATATTTTTTTCAGAATTTTAGTAATAATTTATAATTCACTAATCTTAAAACTATATATTATTTTTATTAAAATATATATATTTCTCTGTAATTCTCAGTGGTCTCAATTCCCCATCTTCACGTATCTAAGAAATGTGTCATTTAATTACCTCACAATTTAGGTAGGGTGATAGATGACAAATTTGTTATTTTATGGGATATTTACAACCAAAAGTGAATTTAGAAAATATATTTTATCCTCCTATTTATTTCAATATATTAAACTAAATGAATTAATCTTATTTATTTATTTTTATCTTTTAGTTGTAAACTCATACTTTTATTTCTTTTTGTAGATGTATTTAGTTATTAAGAACATTTAAGAGAGAGATTATAAATGTACATTTTTACATACACTCAACTTTAAATGGCTAAAATTATCTCATATGTAGTCTTTTATATATGATTATGATATATGATTGGAAAGCTCTCGATATCTAGTTTAATATGAAATGAATATTATTTAAAAATTCAAAATATTCTAAGAATTAAAATTAAATGAAAGCAAATAATAAGAGTTTGGAATACAAAAAGACACTAATCATATTATCAAAAAACTAAAAGCAAAATTAATATAGAAAACTACTTAATTACCCTTAAAACTAACTTTACTATGAGGATATTTTTGGCAATTCAAATTTTTCAAGAAACCATCAAACTCATTCACACTTTTATAATAAGTATAGATTTAGAAAAATTGATGGATATAATTGTAATATATTTGATGATGTGACAAATTCAGTCAGGTCAACTAATGATTGGAGCAGAATGAAATTATACATCTTTAATCTCTCTTAATCTATGTATTATGACTTCTTGATTCACTACACTATTTTAGTAGATTTTTACGGAGAATGTCAACTCTAATATGGTGATATATATAACTCAATAACTCACTCAAGCGACAAACTATGTGGTAACACCAAATCATACATCTTTAATCTCTCTTAATCTATGTATTATGACTTCTTGATTCACTACACTATTTTAGTAGATTTTTACGGAGAATGTCAACTCTAATATGGTGATATATATAACTCAATAACTCACTCAAGCGACAAACTATGTGGTAACACCAAATCATACATCTTTAATCTCTCTTAATCTATGTATTATGACTTCTTGATTCACTCCACTATGCAGGGCTATATCCAAAGAGGAGAGCAAGCTATTACTAGTGTTGAATTTTTTGGGCAACTTTCATAACTATGTAAAGATTGGAATAAACAAAATTAATTTTAAAGAACCATATTGACTTCATATCATATATATAATCTGGTCTCAAAATTAATAGAACTGTGATGTTCTATCAATCATAAATTGGTTGTTATGCATTGCAGAGCCGTAGAGTTGGTTATTTTTAAGAAATCTGTACATTATGTCATTGTTACCTTTGAAGTCGATGCTCAAAGATTGTTCTTGTACAAGTCAGTATGCAAACATTATTAATTTTAAGATTCTATACTATGTAAATTTAGAGTACTGTGTAGCCCGAGAGCCAGCTGAAGCCTGAAGCACAGTTATTTCCCATGAGTTAGTTTTAATAGGGGCTTTAGAACCTGATTTACCTAGTTTACTGGTTCATATACAATTACACAATTAAATCAGAGTCTCATTGACATTTGTTTTAGTACTAGTATATACTTTTTGCAGAAATGAAGTAGTGAATTGTTGGGACATGTTTTATATTGGCAATCTTTAGGTGGTGCACCTGGACAAGACAATGCACATGATCTGAATTTTGCTGTGGAGGTAATTTTTAAGGTACACTTGGTTTTGCTCTGAAGAAGATAAAGAAAAACAATAACAGAGTTTGTTCTTTCACCATAATGTAACTTTGTCATTACAACTGAACAACCTGAGAGTTTTTACAAATTTATACAGATTTCTTACCGTATAGCTAGCTCATGTACGAAACGAACAGACTAACAAACAAACAAAACAAAAAGATTATATCATATGAGCTCTTTAGCTTAAAGTTTCAGCTGGCTTGATGGATTGCCTGCTGGAGATACTTAAAAGTTCTTTGATGATTTAAAAATCCCATGAACCAGAATTCAAAATTGTCTTCTGTCACTAATTTCACATACTTCTGTGTTGGTTGCTTCGTATTCTCACTTTCAACGGCTTTATTTATTTTTCCCAGTGGGATCATCACCTGCATATGCAAGTTAATTTTTCAGTTTCCATTTTAGCATACAGAATGAACTGATCAAACAAGATTATGCAATTAAATTTTACGTTGTAATGTACTTTTAGACGCTTTCCAGTTGGAGAAAAGACTTTGATGGATCTCTCACTGCAGAAGGCAACTCTATTATTTGAAATAAAGAGTAGTCCGGCAATCGGCCCAGCCGTTGTTGATAAATAGCACTGAGAAGCCTTCAACAGTTTTTCATCATCTGATCTAATGTTGAATTTCTGCTTGAACACTTTCTCAACTCCACCAACCTGAAGAATTCTTGTCCCCAAGCTCAACTTTCCTTTCACCGTTTCGCTTAACTTGGGTCCTAATCTCACTGCAGGGTTCATAAATGTTACTACATCTAAAACATTGACACAATGATCTGAGATTTCTGTATTCTTTATAACTTCTATGAATAGTTACCATGTTCTCGGATTCCTTGAGCAAAAATGTCCATGTTTTCTCCGAGTTTGATTATCTTAGTAATTACTGAATCTACTCTACCTGCATTTGACCGAATTACAAAAGAAAGATTAGTTTAAAACTCATACTTAATAATGAAACTGTGAATTCTTGATCAGGACAAGTGAGGAAAGAAGGGCTTACTATGTCTGATTTTGGAATAATGTGTGGAAGGAGATGGCAGAAGTTGGTATTGAGCAGCAAGATCAGGTAAAATTGCTTTTTTGTAGCTCTTATAGATTATTTCATATTCTGCTGAGCTGATTGGAACCCCAATAACATGTTCCTTATGCATTTTTTTCTTCCTAATTCTTGATTTGCTGTGGTTTAGCTCCGTTTTTACTTCAGAATGTTCACCAACTTTGATATCAGTCTCTAAACAGAAACTTGCTCTGCTCCAACATTGCTTAGGCTTTAGTCTATTTATAAGGAAAAAGAAATGGTTGTTAGTTGGGCTTATCCTTTACTTCATGACTCAGCTTTGTGTCACCAAAAGCTAAAGGCAAATGCATCAGAAAGTTAGTCTTTCTAAATCTGCTTTCTTTTTCTTGCTTTTGTTTTTCCCTTTCTTTTTCTTTTCTTGTGATTAGGTGGCACCTCTGGTACATGATTTTGAGTAAATTATAACAAGAGGTCTGCAATTAGACAGTTGTGAAAGTATGACCAAGATATTCAATTGTAACACACACCAAATTTGCATCTTTTTTGTGATTCTGACTGTACGCAGATATGGTTATATTACTTTCTTTGAGCTGGTATTTCTGCTTTGTGATGTAACTCATCACTTGAAATGAATCAGCAAATGAAAGAAAAAGATAGATTTGCTTTTGATATATTTGGATACCAAATTCCTCCCCCTAAGGATGAGATAAGCTGGGCAAAGGATTACTTGTCCAAAACTTGACTGCCTCATTAGCAATAAGTCAGACTTGATTGGGCATACTTAATAGTAATGTGTGATATTTTATTTTACTTAATCTTGGATAGGGTAAAACTAATTATTTCAAGATCATACTAACTTTATTTTATTCGTTAATTACAAAAAGTACCCCTAAAGTTTGGGTAATTTATAAAAGAATCTATCTAAGTTTCATAATTACAAAATGTACCCCTAAAGTTTGAGGGAATGCGGTAAAGCTAACAAAAATGGTGTAAGTCAATAATGTATTGACAGAATTCCAAAAGAAAAAAAAAGAAAGTGAACACACAAAACTACCCCCATCTATTTTGGGTATTTTTTGTAGTTTATGGAATACTAGAGAGGTGAAAATTGTTTCTTCTTTGTAACTAGATGGGGTGTTCTTATGATTCCGGGGAGGGTTTTTGATATTGTGTAATTTGAGAATCTGAAGGATGTTTCAGTTAATCCTTAAACAATTTAAGTTGATATTTGCAAAACTCATATAAGAGTTTTGTGGGAAATGTTGTAGTTTATGTTGAAACTGAATGATATTTTTGTAAGTTCTAAAGGTTGGCAGGTTTTTTTTTTTGTATCTTTTGTGAACAACCAAAGAACATTTTTGTCTCCTCATAATTTGTGAACAGTACTGCACGGGTATTTTCAGATTTTCAGGTCAATTTTTTTGATGTAGTCAACAAATTCCGTTTGGTCAACTCACGGTTGGGGTAAAATATTAGACATAACCAAACCTTAGGTGTCTTTTTGTAATTTTGAAACCTAGTTGGGTTTTATTGTAATTACCTTAAACATCTTAGAGGTACTTTTTGTAATTAACCCTTATTTTGTTGATATGATCCCTATTAAAATAGTATCCATCTTTTTAACAGGAATTTAAAATATATATATGTTTATATATTTTAGCTTGAATGACAAATATCTTACATGTACACTAGAACATGAAACATTTTTCATCATTGAATCATGTGAATAAGAGATTTTAGACTTCTTCTTGATCACACTCACTAGAATTATTTCAGTAGATTTTTACACAGAAAATGTCTACTCTAACATAATGATATGTAACTCAATAACTCACTCAAGCAACAAACTATGTGGTACCAAATCTCTCTCAATCTATGTATCATGACTGCTCAACTCATTTCACTATGCAGGGCTATATCCAAACTTGTCCATGAGGAGAGCAAACTATTACTAATGTTGAAAGATTTTGGCAACTTTAATAACTGTATAAGTTCAATTTTATTTTGTATAGGCAGTTTGGACTTTGGAATAACATTACAACAAAACGTAATATTAAAGAACCATATTGACTTCATATCATATATATAATTTGGCCTCAAAATTAATAGAACTGCGATGTTCTATCAATTATAAAGTGGTTGTTGTGTGTTGCAGAACCATAGAGTTGGTTATTTTTTACTTTTCTTAGGAAATCTGTACATTATTTCATTGCTGCCTTTGAAGTCGATGCTAAAAGATTAATCTTAATAAATTATGTCTGGATATTAGTTGTGCTTTAGCATGATTTTGAAGTGAATGCCCTTCTATTCCTATTTCCTAGTACAAGTCATGATGCAGGCATACATGTTCTGTAGAAGCTTGCTATGCACTATAAGTTTTAAGATTCTGTACTATGTAAAATTTAAAGTACTTAGTGTAGGTGTACCCTGAGAGTCAGCTGAAGCACAGTTATTTCCCATGAGTTGGTTTCTGATAGGGGCTTTAGAATCTCATTTACCTATTTTACTGGTTCATATACAGTTACACAGTTACATCAGAGTCTCATTGACATTTGTTTTAGTACTAGTATATACTTTTTGCAGAAATGAAGTAGTGAATTGTTGGGACATGTTTTGTATTGGCAATCTTTAGGGGGTCTACCTGGACCGGACGATGCACATGCTCATAATTTAGCTGTGCAGGTAAATTTTAAGATACACTTGGTTTTGCTCCAAAGAAGATAAAGAAAAACAATAAGGTAGTTTGTTTTTTCACCATAATGTAATTTTGTCATTACAGCTGAAAGAGCCTCAGAGTTTTTACAAATTTGTACAGCTAGCTCATGTACGAAAAAGACAAACAAAAAAAACAAAAAGATTCTATCATATGAACTCCTTAGCCTAAAGTGATCAGCTAGCTTGATGGATTGCTTCCTGTAGATACTTAAAAGTTCTTTGATGATTTAAAAATCCCATGAACCAGAATTCAAAATTGTCGTCTGTCACTAATTTGACATACTTCTGTGTTGGTTTCTTCGCATTCTCACTTTCAAAGGCTTTCTTTATTTTTCTGAGTGGTATCATAACCTTGTAATGAACTTTTAGAAGCTTCCCAGTTGGAGAAGATACTTTGATAGATCTCTCACTGCAAAAAGCAACTCTATCATTGGAAATAAATAGTAATCCGGCTATCGGCCCAGCCGTTGTCGATAAATAGCACTGAGAAGCCTTCAACAGTTTTTCAT
This sequence comes from Rehmannia glutinosa, assembly GCA_016081115.2. Taxonomy (NCBI): domain Eukaryota; kingdom Viridiplantae; phylum Streptophyta; class Magnoliopsida; order Lamiales; family Orobanchaceae; genus Rehmannia; species Rehmannia glutinosa. The sequence continues at coordinate 67,859,287 of CM071935.1, forward strand.
CATCTCTATTAATGTTGAATTTCTGCTTGAAAACTTTCTCAACTCCACCAAACTGAAGGATTCTTGCCCCCAGGCTCAACTTTCCTTTTACCGTTTCGCTTAATTTTGGTCCTAATTTCACTGCAAAAGAATTCATAAATGTTACTAAATATGAATATATACTAACACCATGATCTGAGAATTTAGGTATAGGCTTATGTTTTACAAGTTGCACCGTATGAGGGGGTAATTTGTAAAATAAACACAAACCTCAAGGGTAATTTGTAAAGTAAACTTTTCATGATTAATTACCGTGTTCTCGGATTCCTTGAGCAAAAATATCCATGTTTTCTCCGAGTTTGATCATCTTTGTAATTACTGAAGCTATTCCACCTGCATTTCCGCGAAAATACATAAAATTAGTTTCAAAATGTTTTTAGAGCTTATATGATGATCATATTGAAAATAACTTATTGAACCATTTGGATAAAATAAGATGCTGCAGCTTTTACTATGTCGCAGTTAAAATGGTCTACAAATCAAAGGAGGTTGTTAAATTTTATAAGCATTTTATTTCTGAAAAAAAGTTGTGTTTCCCCTACTTTCTTTAAATATTGTTTTTAAGGAACTTATAAGCTGTTTCAAGAAGAATTTACCAAACAAATTTTAAGAGCTTATAAGATGTTTTCACCGCCAAACACCCTTTTAATAATGAAGCTGTGAATTCTTGATCAGGAGGAAAGAAGGGCTTACCGTGTCTGATTTTGGAATGATGTTTGGACGGAGAAGTCATAAGTTGGTATTGAGCAGCAGAATCAGGTAAAAGTGCTTTTTGAGAGCTCTTAAATGAAAATGTATATTCTGCTGAGCTGATTGGAATCCCAATAATAGGTTCTTTATCCATTTTCTTCCCCATTCTTGATTTGCTGTGGTTTAGCTCCATATTTGCCTTCACAATCTTCACCTACTCTGAATAAGTATCTAACTAGAAAGTTGCTCTGATCCAACATTGCTTAGGCTTTAATCTATTTATAAGGAAAAAGAAATATTTATTTGGGCTTATCCTTTACTTCATGACTCAGCTTTGTGTCACCAATAACTAAAGGTGAATGCATCATAAAGTTGGTCTTTCTGAATCTGCTTTCTTTTCTTGCTCTTTTTTTTTCTTTTATTGTGATTGGGTGTCATGAACACTATTTTGAGTAAATAATGAAACTATGACCCAGATATTCTAATGTAGCACACCAAATTTGCATCTTTTTTGTGATTCTGACTGTATGCAGATATGGTTATATTACTTTTTTGAGCTGGCATTTCTGCTTTGTGATGTAATCCATCACTTGAAATGAATCAGCAAATGAAAGAAAAACTTAGATTTGCTTTTTGATGATATATTTGGATACCTTCAAATTCCTAATTTGAGGATGAGATAAGGTGGGTAAAAGATTACTTTTCCAAAACTTGACTGCCTCATTACCAATAAATTAATAGTAATGTGTTATATTTGTTTTACTTCATCTTGGATAGGGCAACAAGATCATCAGAAATTTAGTTTACTGATATGATCCATATTAAAACAACATTCATCTTTCTTCAGGAATTTTAAATCTATATGAATATGTGTGTGCGCGCGCGTGTTTATATATCTTAGCTTGAATGACAGATACCATACATGTACATAAAAGACTTTTCAACATATTTCATTGAATCATGTGAACAAGAGTTTCTACCTAACTAACTTCTCAAAATTGTGGACTTCTTCTTGATCCCACTTACTAGAATTATGTTATTAGATTCTTACACTGAATGTCAACTCTAATATGATGATATATAACTCAATAACATGATTTTGAAGTGGATGCCCTCTATTCCTATTTTCTGGTACAAGTCATCATGCAGGCATACCATTATGTTCTGTAGAAACTTGCAATGCAATTTTAATTGGGATAATTACAAAAACTACCTCGAGGTTTGGGTAATTACAAAACCCCCAGAGAAACTTGAATCCTTGAGGTTTGCTTCCGTCTTATATTTTTACCCCAGGCTTTAGTTGGATTTGGAATTTGTTGACTTTATCAAATATATAACAATGACATCCCTAACTTTCAAAAATATTCAAATAGCTGCAACTTTTCGTCTTACATTTTACAGTTACATCCCTCAACTTTTCTAAATATTACAAATAGCCTGATGAAAAGTTGGGGATATTTGTAATATTTAAAAAAGTTGAGAGATATAATTGTAAGAAGTTTGATAACATTAGAAAATTCCATCATGTCAACTAACGGTTGAAGTAAAATGTAATATGAAGTTAAACCTCAATGGGATTTACTAATTACTTTTCTTTCTAATTATCCCAAACCTCGGGGTGTTTTTGTAATTATCCCTTGTTAATTTTAAGATTTTGTACTACGTAAAACTTAAAATACTTAATGTAGGTGTACCACTGAAAAAAGCACAGCTTATCCCCATGAGTTAGCTTGATAGGGATTTAGTGCCGCATTTACTTAGTTTATTGGTTCATATACAAGTACACAATTACATAAATGACTAGTGGATTGTTGGTGTTAGGTATCGACCCACTGCTAGTCCGAACGCCATAGCCGAATATTACAAAGGTCTAACGGATAAACTATTACAATAAAAACACGATGGGATTAGGGATTAGGGATTACAATTTTTCTAAATAAAACGGATAAATTACAAAAGTCGTTATTTTGCAACAAGATGGCAACCGGGAAGGCACTTCCCCATTCAAGCCAAAGCAAAAGCAAAATGACAAAGAAAACGGAAAACAGATTATACCAAAAGCACCACAACTTTAACCTTAACTCCACCGCTCCCTGTTCGAATCGAACCTCTCACACAAACACAAGATAGAAATAAATATAGCAGCTATAAAGAAGTGAAAAAGGACCGAAAACAAAAGTAAGAAAGGAAGAATATCACCGTTTCTTGGAAGCAGCGATTCGCACAACACACAACCAGACAAACGGCGAGCTTCAAGGTATGACTTGAAGCTCCGGCGAAGAAGACGAGGGTCGAATCCTTCGGCTCGAAACTGATTTTTACCCCAAGGACGTGCACAAAGCAAGCCAGGTAAGTGCCCTAAGGTGGAGAAGATGAGCACACCAAGCGCTCGGCCAAAACCCTCTCGAACCCGCCACACCGATCGGTCAACGCCAAACAATCCCTCAAAGTTCCGATATTCGAACACCCAGAAGAAATCGAAACCACCTCTAAAACCCACAGAGAATCGAACTCGTTCACAAAGAAAATGAGAGAGCGAGTCGTGTTGTTCGGAGAGAGAGAGAGAGATTTCATTTGGAAGGAAAGAGAGGAGTAATGTTCATACTTAGGGTTTCACCAACAGGAGATTAATAATGGGCTAATGAAGGGTCGGGATGAAATCCCTAAAAGGGACTACCGAGATGGAGCAATAAAGAGGATCCGCGGTTTTAGTAATCGGGGCAAGGGTCGACCGGGTCAATGCTTGGGGTTGAGTTGCTTTGGTGGCTTAATCGACCACAAACCATAAAGGTATTGGGCCAAAAACAACATTCTCCACCTTGACCAATACCGGTTCACAAAGCACAAAATGGTCACAAAGAACACACATTATCATCATCGCCGATTTTTCTTACTACACACACAAGTAACAAGAATACAATTATAGAGAGCACAAAGCAAACTATAAATACGAAGGACAGAGGTAAAGTAACCATATTGCACACACAAGATAAATAATACCGGAAATAACAAGCACACAACAAGTCATTTCAAAAAACCAAAGAGAAATGTAACTGCTCAATCACCTCAGTATCAAAATTTAGAATTTTTAGACATGTCAAAAATTTACTAACAGCAAGCATTTAGTTCCCATATCGCCAGGATTAAATTCGGAAGGTATTTTTTCAAGATTAACTAAGCCTTTAGCAACAATATCACGAATGTAATGAACCTCACATCAATATGCTTAGTTCTATCATGAAAAACATGATTCTTACACAATTGAATACCGATTGGCTATCGAAAACACAACAACATTACCATCAAGAAAACCAAGTTCGTAAATCAAGCCTTTAAGCCAAATTGCTTCTTTAAACGCTTGATTCTGAAATATACTCGATTGATCGTAGACAGTGCAACAACATCTCAGAATTGTGATTTCCAACTAACACATGAACCACACAAAGTGAACACATATGATGTTGTTTATTTTTACTTTATCCCTATCATTCGCATAATTAGAATCCACATAACCTTTCAATTTAACCCCGTCTTTGCACTTAGCAAATTTCAAACTATAATTAAAAGAATGTTTCAAATATCGCAAAAGCCATTTAACAAAGATTCCAATGTATAATTCCGAGGATTAGACATGTATCTACTCAAGCAACTCACAGAGTAAGCAATATCGGGTCTAGTGCTAACCATAAGATACATCACGTAACCTATAGCATTGGAATATGGCACATTCTTCATAGAATTTAAATCATGGTCGGAGTTTTAGGACATTGTTCTTTACTCAAAAGAAAATGACCAGCCAAAGGAACATTCACGGGTTTAGAATCCAACATAGAAAATTTACTCAAAATCTTTTCAACATAAGAAATCGATTTAGAAAAATCACGAGTTTTTTCTATCTCTAAAAATATTCATTCCTAAAATCCTTTTTGCATCTCCCAAGTATTTCATGTCAAACTTAGCACTTATACGCTTTTAACATGCTCAACAGTTTAACACAAGGGCTAATTAATTAATGTCATCAACATAAATCAACAAGAAAACAAGAACTTTAGCATCTTCTTTAAAATACAAACAATGATCATAAGAACTTCGTTTAAATTTCAAAGACAAAGATGCAATCATCAAATTTCTTGTTCCAACATCTAGAGATTGTTTCAAGCCATATTTTTAAGTAAACAAACAAAATCGGGATTCTTTTTGTCAACAAAACCAATAGGCTGCCGCATAGATTTTTCATCCAAATCACCATGCAAAAACGCAGTTTTGACATCCATTTGTTTTAATTCCCAATTAAATCGAGCACACAAGGCAAGCATAATCCGGACAAAGAGTAAACTTCTACAACAGAGCAAAGATTTCTCAGTATAATCTATCCCCTCTTTTTGAGTAAATCCCTTAGCCACTAACCTAGCTTTAAATCTAACAAATTCACATTCATTCTTCACTTTAAACACCATTTACAAACAACAACAGAACAATTTGCGGGTTTAGGCACAAGAATCCAAGTATTGTTAACATGCAAAGAATTCATTTCCTCATTCATAAAGCATTTAACCACTCGTGAGAATTTTTAGATTTTAAAGCTTCTTCATAAGATTTAGGCTCGGAATTATCAATAGAGTCAAACACACTAAAACAAATGAAGTCATATGAAAATCATCAAACCTAGCAAGTTGCCTAATGTTTCGTCTTGCTCTATCTCTAACAAGTTGATAATCGTGCGATTTTCATTTTCCTAGTTCATTTTCATCAAGTATTTCATCATGCACAATCATCATCATAATTTTCGTGCAAAACAGGTTCAAAATCATGCAAAATCGGTTCAATTTCATGTATAACAGTTCGATTTGAGCATATTTTCATGATTTTCATGCACAACAAAGATCGGAAAAATATCCACACTAGGAACATGCTCCACCTTATTAGGTGTATCATTTTCAGAATCGACAAAGGCATAGTCAAGCAAGGCATTTGATTCATTAAATGTCACGTCCCTACTAATTAAAACTTTAAAACCAGGTTGAGATTTTAACCACAACCTATAACCTTTAACACCTTCGGATAACCAAGAAAAACACATTTCACAAATTTCTAGTTCAAGTTTATCAAGTTTTTGATGTGCAAACGCAGAACATCCAAACACTTTCAAGTTAGAAAAATCGATTTCTTTACCCGTAAACACAAATTCAGGTATTTTACCACTTAAAGGCACGAGAAGAGATCGATTAATCACATAGGCGGCATTAAAACAGCTTCACCCCAAAACTTTTTGAAAGTCCGAAACAAGCAAGCATACTTCTCACCCTTTCAAGTAAAGTTCTATTCATACGTTCCGCTACACCGCTTTTTCATGCGGTGTATACGGATCGCTTTTTATGCCGTTTTATACCGTAATCAAAGCACACAAGTTATCAAACAAACATTACAAAATTCAAGTCCATTATCGGTTCTTAGGATTTTAATTTTCTTTCTGTTTGATTTTCAATTAAAGTTTTCCAATGTTTAAACACATCAAACACATCGATTTGTTTTTCAACAAAAACACCCAAACTTTTCTTGAAAAATCATCAATAATGAAAAAGAAAATACCTAGAACCACCATGCGTAGTAACACTCGCGGACCCCACACATCGGCATGCAAATACTCAAGAATTTCGAAGAGGTGATTTATTAGGGGGGGGGGAACAGAAATTTCACTCTAGAATGTTTGCCAAGAACACAAGAATCACAAAATGGCATGCAAGACAATTTATCTTTTCCAAAATAACCATTTTTCTGCAAAATTTCAAGACCTTTAGCACTCATATGACCCAAACGTTTATGCCATAAATCGTTTGTCATTTTCAGAGCCACACACAAAGATTCACAATTTTGCGAGGCTAGATTCAAGTTCAAAGAAGACAAACATACAAATTTCTCCTTTTCACAAACTTTGAAAATTACCAAGTTACCCTTTAAAATTTTCATTAAGCCTTTTCCCCATTTTCCTCTAAACCATCATCCTCAAGAGAAGCACATGAAATCAGATTGCTACATAAATCGGGCACATGCCTCACATTTTTCAAAGTCAAAACATAGCCGTTAATCAAATTTTAAACAAACATCACCAATTCCAACAATATTACACTGCTTTTGATTAGCCAATGACACGTAACCATGCAACACTTCTTTATAATTAGAAAATAGCCTTTTAAATGGTGTCATATGAAAAGTGCACCGAATCAACAAGCCATTTAGTTTCACACACGTAATTTGAACGCATTAATTCACATCAAGACAATTTTCATAAACCATAAATACATCGGGCACATTTTCACTCGTAGAAGCCATATTAGCATGCTCATTTTGTTTAAAATTCTGATTTCCTCTTTTATTAGGGCATTCCTAACATAATGACCACTTTGACCACATTCATAACACTTCCGATTTTTAGGCCGAGACTTAGACCTAGACTTACTCTTTCCTTTCTTCTTAGCAAATTTCTCAAGTTGTTATTATTACGGGGTTTATTAAACCTGTTTTGAGAACGCCCTCTCACATGCATAACCTCACCAAAATTTTGCCTAGAACTTCTATTGACTTTTAAATCCAATTCTTTGCTTTTAAGGCCATTCACAACAAACAATTGTGATCGTGTCCCTACCATACTTAATAAGCGATTTAACATCACCATAAGACTCGGGAATAGCATTCAAAAGCACAATCGGAGTATAATCATCAATATTCTTATCACCCGTCAACTTAATATCTTGAATTAATTTGGTAAACATATCCAAATTTTCATCAATTTCTTTGTTTAAGTCAAGTTTAAATCAAAAATTTTTCAAGCAAAAACAACTTACTAGGCAAAGAAGTTTCCGTGATACAATTCTTCTAATTTTTCCCACAAAGCTTTTGCGAAGCAAGTTTACCAACTTTTCTAAGCACGAGTCGAAAGGTTTAAAATGATAGAAGAATATGCATACTCATCAATTTCACTTTTTTTTCAAAGAAGATCTTTTTCACCATAAACACCACTAATAGCATTTATAAACTTTTTCTTGAATTAAAATTCCTTTCATTTTCTCATTGCCAAATCGAAAAATCAGTTTTTCCATTAAACGGTTCAAGATTATAACTAGGCACAGCCATTTTCACAAAAAACACAACAGTTTTGAAAAACAAGGCACACAGAGGCAAGTTATAATCACGAACAAACAACAAACACACGAAAAATTAGAATACAAAGAAAAACACAAATAAGGGCCACAGATAGGAAACACCTCGCACCACGGGATTCCACTACACTTGCGGTGTAGGGTCAAGCGGCTTTTACGCTCGGAGTTCCTTTAATACTAAATAAAAAACCAAAAAGACGATCAACCACGTAAAGACGATCAACCACGTGAAGAGGATAAAGGGATCACACGAATCCCGGCAAATAAAGACTTCGAGAAATAAACGCGGCAAGCGGTATTTACACTTCTGGCGATAAATCCGCGACAAGCGGCTACACTACTAAAAGCGAAAAGGTAAGTTAAAGCCTCTTTACCAGAGCGAAACCCTAGGGTAAGGGTTTCGTCACCGCCACAATGGGGGATGCTCACGATACCACTGTTAGATATCGACCCCATTTGCCTAGTCCGAACGCCATAGCCGAATATTACAAAGGTCTAACGGATAAACTATTACAATAAACAACCTATGGGATAAGGGATTAGGGATTACAATTTTTCTAAATAAAAGGGATAAATTACAAGTCGTTATTTTGCAACAAGATGGCAGCTAGGGAAGGCACTTTCCCCATTCAAGCCAAAGCAAAAGCAAAATGACAAAGAAAACGGAAAACAAATTATACCAAAAGCACCACAGCTTTAACCTTAACTCACCGCTTGCTCCGTTCGAATCGAACCTCTGTCACACAACACAAGACAGAAATAAATAGCAAATATAAAAGAAGTGAAAAAGGACCGAAAACAAAAGTAAGAAAGGAAGAATATCACCGTTTCTTGGAAGCGGCGATCGCACAACACACAACTCGTACAAACGGCGAGCTTCAAGGTATGACTTGAAGCTCCGGCGAAAAAAAGATGAGGGTCGAATCCTTCGGCTCGAAACCGATTTTTACCCCAAGGACGTGCACAAAGCAAGCCGGTAAGTGCCTAAGGTGGAGAAGATGAGCACACCAAGCGCTCAGCCCAAAACCCTCTCGAACCCGCCACACCGATCGGTTAATGCCAAACAATCCCTCAAAGTTCCGATATTCAACACCCAAAGAAGAAATCGAAACCACCTCTAAAACCCACAGAGAATCGAACTCAGATTCACAAAGAAAATGAGAGAGCGAGTCGTGTTGTTCAGAGAGAGAGAGAGAGATTTGTTTGATAAATGGTTTATCATGATTTTGATGATTTTGATTTTACACCAAAACAATGGTTTTAAAGGTTGTCCAAATACTCCTAAATGATTTAAAATGATTTTAATATTTTTCGGAGTATTTCCTCAAGTTTATTTTCGATATAAAATTGGACAACACATTTAATGTTTTTAAGTCAATGGGTTTTTCACATTGAAACTATATTTCTAATATTGTCCTAAATACTCCCGATTAGTTTAAAATATTTTTACGAATTTTTTGGAGTATTTCTTGAGGTTAATTTTCGATAAAAATTGGACAATATTTAAATGTCTCTTGTCGACCAAGTGCCCTATAGGGCAACCCGTACCAAGATGTTTTTTGAAATGTAAATGAGACGGAAGAAAATTCAAGCGGTCAACCAACCGGCCGCTTCAGGCGTCGACCGGTCCGGTCGACCGGCCCAGGGGTCGACGGTACTGCAAGTGTGCAAAATCTCCTGTTCTATTTTTGGAGAGGTCGACCGGCTAGGGGTGATGTCGACCGGTCGAGCACCCCTCGACGCCGCCTCGCCCGTGTAATTTTTCAGGATCTATTTCAAACGTCCTTTTGTGCGCAACCGGTCGCCCTTTAGTTTGACAGCAAAATTATAACCGTTGTGCAGCAGACCATTCTTCCTTAAAATGTGGGATTGTTCTATAATCTGATTTTTGTATCCTTATGAGACAACCATATTTATTTTAATCTCTTTGTCTTATTTGTAGACAAAAGAAAACATGGAGGAGCCCATGAAGGAGCCTATGTTGGAGGAGCCTTTGGAGGAGCCTATGTTGGAATTCAAATTTGAAGGCTCTCCTATAAATAGATGAAGGCTTGAGGGATCAAAAACAAGACTTGATAAAAACAACAAGAGATATCACAAGCACATAATCTTTGTTATTCATTTCAACATTCTTGTTGTAATAGCCTAAGTACTATCACTTTCACATCTTGAGGTCTAGGCTTTCATTCTTGATTACACTTGCACTTTTGAGTTGTAATATTTTTTCAAAGTGTAATCTTGATTGTAATTCATCAACCAAACACAAGATATCCTTGTGAGTGTTCTTGTGGTAAGAACACACTTGGGTGAGCTAGGTGTTAGGTGTAAGAAGATTGTGGTAATCTTCTTGTTGAGGTGTTGAAGAGTGTGGTGCTCTTCTTGAAGGTGAAGATTGTGGTAATCTTCACAAGGTGCCGTTGAAGATTGTGGTAATCTTCAAGTGAGATTGTGGTAATCTCAAGGTGGTGTTGAAGAAGAGTGTGGTGCTCTTCAAGGTGTTGTTGTAAGTTGGTGTTGTATTAATTTGTGGTAAATTAATAAATTTTTTTCTTTTTGAAATCCATCCCTGATATCTTTGGGGTGGTAGAGGATTAGGCCCTGGTGGGTTGAACCTCTTTAAATCGACGTGTGTTGTTTACATTCCGCACCTTTATTATTGTCTTTGAGCATTCGGTTCGAAAAAGAGGGAAATCGAAAAGATGGAGATAATCTATTCACCCCCTCTAGATTATCGTAGCCGCTTGACTTACAAGATTTCAAATTTGGAAGGAAAGAGAGGAGTAATGTTCATACTTAGGGTTTCACCACATGGAGATTAATAATGGGCTAATGAAGGGTCGGGATGAAATCCCAAAAGGACGGGCCGAGATGGAGCAATAAAGAGGATCCGCGGTTTTAGTAACGGGCAAGGGGTCGACCGGTCAATGCTTTGGGTTGAGTTGCTTTGAAATTTTGGGCTTAATGGACCACAAACCATAAAGGTATTGGGCGAAAAAAACAACAATTGGGATATGTTTTCTATTTGCAATCTTTAGGTGTTGCACCTGGACAAGACATTACACGTGCTAATAATTTGGTTTGTCTCAGAGAAATTCCAAGATAAAATTGGTTTTGCTTCAAAGAAGATAAAGGAAAGGGATAACCACAAAAATTACCCTTGGAGTTTAGCTTAATTACAAAAAACCTAGGGGTGGGCTTTGTTTTTACCCTATTTGGATTGTGAAACAACTTTTCTACCCATTTTTATAAAGAAACATCTTTTTTATCCCCAAAGACAAAAATACCCTTACTAAAGTAGCACAATCGTGCTGCCACTTAAGTGTTGCATGATCGTGCTGCCCCATAGTGCTGCATGATCGTGCTACCCCTGTAGTGCTGCACGATCGTGCTCACATCTATGGTGGCCCGATCGTACCATGTTGAACATTTCATTTTTTTTCTCCTCTCGAAAATAAGCGAATTTCTCTCATTATACATAAATATTTGAAACAATAAATACATTAGTTTGGTTCAAGTGACTTAAACTTATCTTCCAATAGTGTATTGAATCTTCAAAAATTGAAAAAATGAAAGGAAAAAAAGGAAGATTGTTATGACCTCTCATTGAAGAAGAAGAAAAGAGGAAAGGAAAATTATTTTTTTAAACCAAGAAAGAGAGTGGGAGAGGATAGGGGCATTTATGACCTTTCATTAAAAAAGTGGGTGAAAAATGGATTTTTTGAAAGTTGGGTAAAAAAGTGTTTTCTTATCCCAAAAAGTGTAAAACTGGTCATTTTCCCAAAACCTAGTTATCTTTGAATACAAATACCCCATATTTGCTTGGGCAATGGAAGACCAATGGGAATAGATCCAAGCATCGGCAACATAGGCTTAATGTTAATCCATCATATAAGCCGGTAAAACAAAAGAAGAGGAACTTCGGTCCTAAGAAGGATGCTATAATTAGGGCGGAGGTGCAAAAGTTGTTGAAAGCAGGGCACATTAAAGAAATCCAATTTCCAGGTCCCTATTACGCTGGCGCTCCTCGGCTAGCTCTGAGGTCGCTCGATCAATCTCCCGGTGCCAGTGAATCATCAGTGCCCGGTAGTACTCCCGCTCAGCACGGGCATGGAAATCATCCAACCAAGAAGGCGGCGCCGGCTCCATCCTGATCAAACAAAACTAAGGCGGATCAGTCAAAGGTAGAGGAAAGATAAGGAGAGAGTAAGGAAAGAATGAATAAAGGAAATCAGTCAAGAATCAACTAAGTCAAGACAAGTATGACTATGTACCCTCAATATGTGAGTATTTGTTAGGTAAATACAAACATGAAAGGTATGTTTGTAGCACTTTTGAAAGATAACTAAAGTTTTGTGTAATTAGGCAAGACCTCAGGGGTAGTTTTTATAATTATCCTAAAAGAAAAGAATAAGAAGCTCGCTCTTTCACCAGAATGTAGTTTCTTCATTACAACAGAATGAGTTGTTACAAATTTGTACAGATTTCTAAAGAGTATAGATAGCTCATCTATATTAATTTCTGAAGGATGTTAAGGGAGGAGGGGTTGTACAAAAAAGACAAACAAACAAAATGAAATGAAATTATATGATAAGAACTCTTTAATTAGGCAAACGTGTCATCTGGCTTGATGGATAGCTTGCTGAAGATACTTTAAAGTTCTCTGATGATTTAGAAATCCCATGAACCAGAATTCAAAACTGTCCTCTGTCACAAGTTGCACATATTTCTGTGTTGGTTTTTTCACATTCTCAGTTTCAATGGCTCTCTTTATTTTTCTGAGTGGGATCATAACCTTGTAATGTACTTTTACAAGCTTTCCAGTTGGAGAAGATACTTTGATGGATCTCTCACTGCAAAATGCAACTCTATCATTCGAAATAAATAGTAGTCCGGCCAACGGCCCAGCCGTTGTCGATAAATAGCATTGAGAAGCCTTCAACAGTTTTTCATCTGATCTAATGTTGAATTTCTGCTTGAACACTTTCTCAACTCCACCAACCTGAAGGATTCTTGCCCCCAGGCTCAACTTTCCTTTTACCGTTTCGCTTAATTTTGGTCCTAATTTCACTGCACAAGAAAATTCATAAATGTTACTAAATATGAATATATACTAACACCATGATTTGAGAATTTAGGTACAAGCTTGTGTTTTACAAGTTTCACATTATGAGGGGGTAATTTGTAAAACAAACACAAACCTCGAGGGGTATATTTTTATAATTTTAAAAATTAATTGTACTATTTTGTAATAAGGGTAAATTTCGGGAATAGTTACCGTGCTCTCGGATTCCTTGAGCAAAATGGTCCATGCTCTCTCCGAGTTTGATCATCTTCGTAATTACTGAATTTGCTCTACCTGCATAATTAATTGACACCCAAATAACATTAGTAAAGATTCAAAATTTTAACATTGAAGATGTGAATTCTTGATAAGGGCTAATCAAGAAATTAATTCAAGGGCTTACTGTGTCTAATATTATTCTTGGAATAATGTTTGGAAGGAGAAGGCAGAATATGATACTGAGAAGCAGGATCAGGTAAAAGAGCATTTGTAGAGCTCTTAAAGATTATTTCATATTCTGCTGAGTTGATTGGGATCCCAATAGCATGTTCCTTATGCAAAATTTTCTTCCCAATTCTTGATTTTCTGTGTTGAAGTTCCATTATACTTCCTTGCAATGAAATGAAATGAAATGCTTTAAAATGTTCACCAAATATGGATATATCTCAGTGTTGAATACCAGAAACTTGCTCTGATCCAAACTACTTCTTAGGCATCTATTTATATGGAAAAATAAATGGTCGTCTATGGTTAACTTTTTCAGCTGCATGAGTCAACTTTGGGTCATCATAAACTAAATATGAGCCTCAGAAAAATATTTTTTAACAAAAAAAAAAAAAGAAAGAAAAAAGAATGAACCAGAAAGTTGGTGATCCAAACTTCTTTTTGCTATTAAGTTTTGTTGATTCTGACTGTGTGCAGATGTGGTATTAGTACTTTATTGGGCTGGCATATCTGCTTTGTGATGTAACCAATACCATTTTCAAATGAAAAGAGAGACAGATTATTATTTTGCATTTTTATATGCTTGGATGCCAAATTCTTCATTTTGAGGATGGGAATGGGGTTGCATTGGTAGACATGTCCAAAACTTGACTAAGTTCTTATCTTATGCAAAAAGTATGAATTGATAGGCATGTTCAATGTTTGTGGCTTATCATTTTGTGGCGTTTCTATTTATCTTAATCTTAGGTAAAATGAATTGGTTCAAAACCAGTCCTAATTTCGTTTGTTGATATGATCTTTACCAAAAGGATTTAGTTGATTGATAGATGACATGGTTATGATAAATGGGCTTCGGTTTGGAATCGGATAGTGGTCCAGTGACAGCTTCCCATGATTTATACTCAAAAAGAAAATAAAAAAAGGGCTTGAGTATGGTCTAACCCATTTTTTTAGTACGCAATAGCAGCCTAACAAATTGGCCATGTGGGATAAGAACTAACTCTAACACCCGCTCTCACGCTGAGGGTACCAATGGATATGTGCCGGGATCGTGGCGAGCATGCCAATGCAATGGATTGTGGTCGGATTCCCAACATTGCCTCCAAACCAAACTCAAGGCTCTGGTACACCGATAAATGAGTTTGGGGAGAATTCGTTCCCAAAAACTAGCTCAATGGAATAGAGTATCGACCCACATTTATATATAATAACAACTTAAATAATTGGTGACGTTGATACAAACACAAACTCTATCAGGTTATACACTATCCAATTTAATATAAAATGAGTTTAAGATATTTTGAAAAAAATTATAAATGAAACATGAAAGTGTTGCTTAGCAAGATAGGAAAAGCGAAATATACAAACCTTCGCACATGCATGATGATGCAAATCCCAACTTTGGAAAGAACCCACTATTCTAATGGCTTATCAGGAGAATGTGAAATGTGCTCTATTTCTTTTTATTTTCTTTCCCCTTATCTTTCTTTGAAATCAAACTGCATCTTGACCTGTAAAGGCTTTTCACTTGTGTAAATCAAAATCTCGACCTTTCCACTGTTCTTTTTTTTTATCACCCCCGGACATAAAGTTTAAATTGCACAGATTAAGGTTCAATCTACAATGACACTAGTCCCAAATGTGCGACATAGGGATATTCCTCGGGCCCACTTTCCCTTCTTTTTTCCTTATTTATTTATTTATTTATGTTTTATGATATTCCCATAAGGATAAAAATCCATTATATGGAAGTTTCATTTTTTGTTGTTGATACATTTGTTCTAAGTTGCGCCTAAATATTCTTTAAAAAAAAAAAGAGTTGCGCCTAAATAATTCTATGAACAGATGACCTCATCTCTTTAGTGGTTTCTAGTTACATCTTGATACGATCGTAACTTATATACATTCATGTTATTCAACCACCACATGCCCCTTTAAATAATAGTTGCCAGTTAAACCTGAATGGTCACAACTTACACATATTCCTGTTATTCGACCACACTGTTGCCAGTTAAACCTTAATGCAGTCATAACTTATATTTGACCACCAAATGCCCCTTCATCCATTGCAAGTTAAATCAGGATGATCGGTGACCTTGCCTTCCAGGATTCCACGAGGGCTCGAATATTATACAATTGTGCCCCATTTTTCTATACAAAATTAAGATAACATAAAAAAACAAAATAAATAATAATAAGCAATATATAAAATTGTTGGGGACAAATTCGATTTTTCTCAATTGCTATTACTTTATTATTTTACACATCATTTAATTTTGAAATTGCTTAAATAATTGCCCAATATTACTAATTATTATTGAATCACATATATAATTATCCACCCCATGTAGTCTGTACCGACCCACGTGCCTACTTTTCATACAAAGCCCATGATGTCCATCATCCTATGTATAAATAAGTTACTACTTGTTATTTGTAAGTGTTCATAATTCATTACTCCCAGTCTCTGTCTTTGGCTCCGAATTTTCTCTCCAATTTATACTAACTTGAGCGTCAGAGGAGCTTCACTGGGACAACCCTAGGACCCATCTAGCATTTGTTGGTGTTTCAGATAAGTTCTCGTACGAAGAAATTACCAGCTTAGAAGAAGAAGTTGGACAAATATTCATAAACCTTGACTTGGAATGATCTGCATATGTAAGCAACATAAAAAATAACTATATTATAGTTAAAATAATTTGACGTCCATCTTAAAAAATCAAAATAATTATTTAAATACAACTCGTTTTACAGTTTTGAGGAAAAAATATATCAAGTTGTCTAATAATTTCTTATCAATTTGAGAAAATTTTAAATTTAGTGTCTTAAAAAAATTAAGTGCAATAATTATGTTAGCAAGACTACAAAGATAATCAATCTAGATTCTAGCCCATCTCATATGGGCCTTTTATTCTTGGCGGAGAGCTGAGCAGCATGATTTGAACTTGGGCAACCTTTCAAAATTTCAAGAGTGACATACTCAACTAGGGCTGCAATCGAACCGAACCGAGTTGAGCTTTTGAGAGTTTGTGTTTGACTCGTTTATTATCGAGTCGAACTCGAGCCTAAATTTATCGAATATATTGATAGCTCACGAACTTTTTCGAGTTTAATCGAGCCTAAACGAGCTTAGTAAATATTAATTATAAATTAAAATTATTCTTCAATTTATTACAAAAATAAAATTACAAATATCTAAAATACATAATATATTTATTAAAACCTATGATTTTATTCAAACAAATAAATTTATTCAAATATTTTTATATTTATCATAAGTATACATATAAAAATCTAAATTAAAGTCAAGTTAGTAGTGTAATTTATATGAGCTTATTAAGAAGCCTACTCACGAGCTTACTACGAGCCTGTTCACGAGCTAACAAACCGAATATCTTTAAGTTTGAGTTTGATTCATTTATTTTAACGAGCCTCACTAAATGAACTCGAACGAGCTTTTATCGAGTCGAGCTCCGAATAACTCACGAGCGATTTGATTCATTTGCAGCCCTGCACTCAACCACTATGATAGATTTACTTTTGGTGCAAGCTTTATTTATTTTATATATGTAATATGTACAGAGACGGAGGCATATTACCCCTTATGGGGGTATGTGCCCCCAAAAGGTTTTTTTCCCCATTTTTTTACTATGTATTTCTTTTAGTTAAAACAAACAATATTTTAATTAGGTTAAGGAAAATCAAAATGTACCCCATTAATTATTTTTATGTAGTTTTTTTAGTATTTATTATTTATTTTTAAAAGCTATGTATTAATTATGTTAGAAAAGTGCCTCACTAATTGTCTTTGATGTAAAATTTTATTTATATTGTGGCCCTTTGGGAAAAATTTCTGGACCCGTCTCTGAATACGTAAGAAGGTTTTACAATATTTTGGGCTTCCAGACTTCGCAATCTTTGTTAGATAAATGTTTTTATCATGATTTTGATGATTTTGTTCAAATGAGTTTTTAAACCAAAACAATGTCCCTAAATGTTGTCTAAATACTTCCGATCGATTTAAATGTTTTTACTATTTTTTGGAGTATTTCTTGGAGTTTATTTTCGATAAAAAATTGGACAACACTTTTGTTTCAGGCTCGACCGGTCGCCCTATAGGGCAACCTGTACCTGAGTTGAGTTTTGAAACAGAAAAAGGGACGTAGGAGAAATCAGGGAGGGCGACCGGTCGACCCAGAGGTCGACCGGTAGGGGCGACCGGTACCTGGGAATGCCCTCTCAAGTGCAGACTTCTCTGTTTCGTTTTTTAAACACCCCCAACCGGTCAAGATCAAGGGCGACCGGTCGAACCCCCCTCCGACCGGTCCCCCTGTGTAAAAATCGCAGCAAACTCATTTCAATCTTATCTCTGTGCGACCGGTCGAACCCCTGTTTTATCAGCAAACTATCCGTTGCATTTTCAGACAACTTTTCCCTAATTTGTGGGATTGATTTCTAACAGCTATAATCTTGATTTTCAATGGTTTCTTTTGCAGCAAATCACTCCCCAAGGAGGAGCCTATGTCTGGAAATCAAGCCAAGACCTCTCCTATAAATGGAGGCTTCATTCAAGCAACAAGTTACAACACATTACACAAGCAAAAGAGCATACAAGCAAACACTTTCATAAATCTTGTTGTATTAGCTTAAGCACTTGCACTTGCACTTCTTTGAGGTTTATGCTTTCAATTCTTGATTACACTTGTACTCATATTGTATTATTCATTATTGAGTTGTAATCTTGATTTTGGTCATCATTCAACACAAGACATCCTTGTGAGTATTCTTGTGGTAAGAATACACTTGGGTGATCCAGGTGATAGGTGTTTGGAGAGTGTGGTACTCTTCAAAGGTGGCGAAGAAAGATTGTGGTAATCTCCTTAAAGGTGTTGTAAGAGGGTTGTGGTAATCCTCAAGGTGTTGTATTAATTTTGGTAATTAATAAAATTTCTTTTTCCTTTTCGAAACCCATCCCGGATATACTAGGGTGGTAGAGCACGTAGTCCCTAGGTGGGATGAAGCTCTTTAAATCAACGTGTGCTGTTTATTTTCCACATTAAGCTTTGTATTTGTTTAATTATTCAAAAAAGAGGGCAAAATCTGAAAAACCGAGATAATATATTCACCCCCTCTAGATTATCGTAGCCACTTGAACTAACAAGTGGTATCAGAGCCAAACTCTTTTGCTAGCTCGTTACGAGTAAAGATGAAAGATCCATGGCTATGAATGATGCTTATCTCACCACCGGCGCCTCCACCAACAAGCCACCACTATTCGACGCCAACAACTACGCATTTTGGAAAGACCGTATGGAGTGCTTCCTACAAGGGTGCGGGTTCGACATTTGGAATGTGGTTGTTGAAGGAGTTGATCAACCAACCAAGAAATTGGAGGATGGCACCTCGACTCCTAAACCTTTCAAGGAGTTCGATGAAAATGACAAAAAGGCTTTCTCTCTAAACGGTAAGGCCTTAAATATTTTGCATTGTTCTCTTACCACCACCGAGTACAATCGCATAAGAGGCATAAGGTCGGCACATGAGGATTGAGAAAAATTGGAGACTATATATGAAAGGACAAAGAAGGCCAAGCAAGCAAGAAAGACCATGTTTGTTAAAGACTTCGAAAACTTTAACATGCATGATGGTGAAAGCATCTCTAAGATGGTAGAAAGGCTTGACAACATTGTCAATCCTCTTGTGGCCCTCGGTAAAGTCATCTCCGAAGAAGACAAGGTGACTAAGGTATTGAATGCTCTTCCCGGCTCATGGTCCAAAAAGGTGACAACAATCACTGAGGCACAAAATCTTGAGACACTCAAGTTTGACGAGCTCATCGGGAACCTCCTCATCTATGAAGTCTATCTCAAGGAGAGGAAAAATTCCAAACCAACAATCATTCAATCGGGTATGCAAAATATTCCTAAAGGTCTTGCTTCTTCTTCTAATAATGCATACTATGATAATGATGTTGATGATGAGGAGACGGCCGCACTCGTTCGAAAATTTGCAAAATTTATGAATAAAAATAAGGCAAGAAAACCGAGAGATAATGCTTGCTTTAAATGCGGAAAACCCGGGAACTTCATTGCCGATTGCCCAAACTCGATGAGGAGGAACAAAAGAAAAAGAAGCCTTTTTTGAAAAAGAAGGCTCTAAATGCGGAGGTCAAAACTTGGGATGAGTTACTTGAAACAACCGACGAGGAAGGAGAAACCGAACATGGTCTCATGGCCATAGACGATGAAAATAATGAGGTACGCTCTAATTCATCTACCTTCGCCTTAGTTGATGAATTGCAATGTGATTTTGATGAATTGCAAATTGAGTTTCAAAATTTGATTGTTAAACACAAGTCTTTGAAAAAGGAGCATAAAGAGCTTAAAATTGAAAAGGAAAAATTATTTACCTCTTATGAATCTCTTGACAAAGCTCATGCTCTTACTCTTACTAGAGTTCACTCTCTTGAAACCGAAAAAGAATCGCTCACCAAAGATCTTGAATGTTTGAAAAGGGATGTGCATCGTTTTAACATAAGCACGGATAAAGTTACAAAAATTTTAGATGCACAAAGAGGTGAGCATTCCAAATTAGGAATTGGTTATAAACCATTTCAAAATGTTTTTAAGAAAAATAACCAAGGTCCGACTTTCGTACATGCTAGTAGCTCTTATACTCCTACTTGTTTTTATTGTGGCAAAGTTGGACATTATGCTAACAATTGCAAATTGAGAAATAGCTCTAGTCATATTTGGAGACCCAAAGGTCTCAAGACTAACCCCCATGGACCCCAAAATTATAGGGTACCTAAAAGAAATTCTTTTGTAGGTAATAGGGGCTATAACAACCATGGAAGATTCAAAATGGCTCGTGGACAGCGGATGTTCACGCCATATGACCGGGAGGAGAGAACTTTTTACCAACATCAAGCTCCAAGAAGAGGGTATGGTCATGTTCGGCAATGACAAAGGAAGAATTCTTGGAAATGGAGAAATTGGTAACTCTTCTTTCTCTCTTAGTAATGTTCTTTTAGTAGAAGGGCATAAGTTTAATTTGATAAGCGTTAGCCAACTTTGCGATTCAAATTATGATATTTCTTTCAATAAAGAAAAATTCCTTATTCTTAAAAATGGTAAAATCATTTGTGAAGCAAATAGAAAATGCAATCTTTACAAAATTTGTACAAGTGATTTGGTTAGTCAAAATGTTCTTGTCTTGTCGCCAATAATGATTTAACGAGTTTATGGCATAGGCGACTTGGACATGTTGGATATAAGAATTTGAAAAATATTTACAAAAACCAACATGTAAAAGGACTACCCAAATTGGATTTTGAAAATCTTGGTTTATGTGACACTTGTCAAAAGAACAAATTAGTTAAAAGTAGTTTTAAGCCCAAAAATAAAATTTCCACAACCAAGCCTCTATAACTTCTTCATTTAGATTTGTATGGGGATATTGGTACGACGAGTCTAAGTGGAAAATATTACACCTTCGTTATTGTCGATGATTTTTCTAGATATACTTGGGCTCTTTTTCTTGCAAATAAAAGCGATGCCGTTAATGAGTTTGTTAAGTTGTGTAGACTTATTGAGAATGAAAAAGAAGATACTATTAAGTCTATTTGAAGTGATCAAGGTGGAGAATTTGATGGTGAATTTAGAATCTTTTGTGAAACCAAAGGATATGCACATAATTTTTCGGCTCCAATGACACCTCAACAAAATGGAGTAGCCGAAAGGAAGAATCGGACACTTCAAGAAATGAGTCGGTCCATGCTCAATGAATTTTCACTTCCAAAATATTTTTAGGCCGAAGCCGTAAGTACCGCTTGCTATGTCATTAATCGAGTTTATATTCGTCCTAAAATGAATAAAACTCCATATGAGCTTTGGAAAGGAAGAACTTCAAATATTAGTTATTTCAAAATATTTGGATGTAAGTGCTTTATTTTGAATACTAAGGATCAATTGGACAAACTTGATCCTAAGGCCGATGAAGGAATATTTATGGGGTATTCAACCAAGAGCAAAACATATCGGGTTTATAATAAGACTAGCATGGTTGTTGAAGAATCTATTCATGTAAAATTAAATAAAGTCTCGGGTATTGAAAGAATACCCAATGATGATAGTGATGAAGAAGATGTTATTGAACCCATTGTTCAAAATGATGCTCAAAGTGATCAACCATCCACTTCAAGTGTTCCTCAAGAAGACAAAGGTGATACTTTGGATCTTCCCGTGGCATTGAAATTTAAAGGAGATCACCCAAAAGATCTTATTATTGGTGATCCCCTTGATAAAGTGATGACCCAAAGAAAATTTACCGAAAAAGCTCTTATATCTCAAAAAGAGCCTAAAAATGCTAAGGAGGCTATTGAGGATGAGGATTGGTTTTTGGAGATGCAAGAAGAGTTGAATCAATTTGAAAGAAATGATATATGTGAATTGGTACCTTGTCCTCATTCTCAAACTATTATTGGTACAAAATGGGTATTCCGGAACAAGCTTGATGATCAAGGCAACATTGTTCGAAACAAGGCAAGGTTAGTAGCTCAAGGGTATTGTCAAGAAGAAGGTATTGATTATGATGAAACTTTTGTACCCATAGCACGTTTAGAAGTTATTCATATTTTACTTGCCTATTCTTGTTACAAAAGTTTTAAACTTTACCAAATGGATGTTAAATCCGCTTTCTTAAATGGTTTTATTCAAGAAGAAGTCTATGTAAAACAACCTCTGGGGTTTGAAATTTTTTCTAGGCCTAATGATGTTTATAAACTTAAAAAGGCCTTGTATGGTTTAAAGCAAGCACCCCGTGCATGGTATGATAGACTTAGCTCTTTTCTTTTGCAAAATAGTTTTACAAGAGGTAAAGTTGATAATACTCTCTTTGTTTTTGAAAAAGGGCAAGATTGTTTACTTGTGAAAATTTATGTTGATGATATTATCTTTGGTGCTACTAATGAATCTTCGTGCAAGAAATTTTCTAAGTTAATGCAAGGAGAATTTGAGATGAGTATGATGGGGGAGCTCAACTTCTTCCTTGGGCTTCAAATTAAACAATGCCAAGAAGGTATATACATTTCGCAATCAAAATATACAAAGGAACTTTTGAAAAAGTTCGACATTGAAGAAGGAAGAACCGTGTCTACCCCTATGGCAACTAATGTCAAAATCGACAAAGATGAAAAAGGCAAGTCCGTGGATGAATCAAAATATCTAGGTATGATTGGTAGTTTACTTTATTTAACCGCTAGTAGACCGGACATTCTTCATGCCGTATGCCTATGTGCTCATTTTCAAAGTAATCCCAAAGAATCTCATATGAGTGCCGTTAAAAGGATTTTTCGATATTTGAACGGTACTATTCAATATGGTTTATTCTATCCAAAGAATGAAAATTTTTCTCTTAAAGGTTATAGTGATTCGGATTATGGGGGAAATATTGATGATCGGAAAAGGACTTCCGGATCATGTCAATTTTAAGGCGATTGCCTAGTTTCTTGGTTTTCAAAGAAGCAAAATTGTGTTTCACTTTCAACGGCCGGCTTCGAATATATTTCCATGCTT
Source organism: Rehmannia glutinosa (assembly GCA_016081115.2). Taxonomy (NCBI): domain Eukaryota; kingdom Viridiplantae; phylum Streptophyta; class Magnoliopsida; order Lamiales; family Orobanchaceae; genus Rehmannia; species Rehmannia glutinosa. Next base: position 67,882,254 of record CM071935.1, read on the forward strand.
TTTTTGTTGTACTCAACTTCTTTGGATGAAACAAAAAATTGAGATATCTTTCGTACCTTCTCAAGATCAATTAGCGGACATTTTTACAAAACCGCTATATTCCGAGACTTTTGCGTCGATACGAGCTCGATTAGGCATAATGCATATTGAATGAGGTTTACGTTTGCATTTTGCATGTTTTTAAAACTTAGGGGCGAAATATCGGATTTTTGGTTGAAAATTCGGATTTTGGAAAATTGGACAAGACTGTGGGCTGACTGGGAAGAGGGCAACCGGTCGCCCTCGACGCCGACCGGTCGCCCTCAACAATGACCGGTCGCCCATAGCAATTTTATGGATTAAAACCGTTCTGTCTTCATACTTAGTCATTTTACCTCATTTTTGCCATTTTTCGTCCCCTTTGCCAAATACACACAATTTTCATTCAAAATTTGTTTTCATGCGTACATTTCATATTTGGACTTAATATAGCTCGATTATCATCATCATTGCTCATCTTTACCGATTGAATGGTAAGTATTTTACTCCCTTTGCTCAATTGGGTTGAACCCTTGAGTTCTTGGCTTTCTTAAAAATTTCTTGATGTAATTGTCATATGATCTTGATGAACTTATTTATTATGATGTATTGTATTGTGTTTGGTATGATTTGGTGATGAATTTTTTTTGGCTTGATTCATTTATAAGGGCTTTATACAACTTCTTTTATTTTTCACGCCCACAACGTGTTCGATGAAATGTCACAATGAAAATTTCAACCTCTACATGACTCTCTTGCTTTCAAATGTCTTAAATACTTATTGAGATCATGTCTTGGCAATCAAAACGAGCTTATGGATTTTTCATGATACATTTCTCCCATTTCTTTGGTCTCTAAGCCTATTTTTTTTTCAAGGGGTGATAAATCGTCTCATTGGCGCACTTTGATATACTTGTATGATGTTTTTATCATCCTAACATTCTTTTTGATGATTCCAAAGGGGGAAAAACAGGAAATTGGCTCGTTAGCTCAAAGAAGCTAATAAAAGCTCGACATAAAAGTTATAAGCTATGGCTTCTTAAAGCCAAGTATACCTAGTCCAGGGCTTGTATTATGGACCTAATTGCAATGGATTTTGAGTATTTTGACAGGGGGAGCTTCTTAGCTCATAATATTTATGTGTATCTTGTAATAGCTTGAAATAGCTTGTGCTTCTAGCTTATGAAATACTTCTTATTGATGTGCTTATTGATAGGGGGAGCTATTTATAAAATGTTTTTAAACGGATAGCTTTCTCATAAAACCGGAAAATTGTTTTGTTTTCAAAATCGTCCTCGTGAAAATTGTTTTGGTTTGTAATCATAAAAAAAGGGGGAGTTTGTTAGATAAATGTTTTTTATCATGATTTTGATGATTTTGTTCAAATGAGTTTTTAAACCAAAACAATGTCCCTAACTGTTGTCTAAATACTTCCGATCGATTTAAAATTTTTTTACTATTTTTTCGGAGTATTTCTTGGAGTTTATTTTCGATAAAAAATTGGACAACACTTTTGTTTCAGGCTCGATCGGTCGCCCTATAGGGCAACCTGTACCTGAGTTGAGTTTTGAAACAGAAAAAGGGACATAGTAGAAATCAGGGAGGGCAACCGGTCGACCCAGAGGTCGACCGATAGGGGCGACCGGTTGATCCCTGGGCGACCGGTACCTGGGAATGCCCTCTCAAGTGCAGACTTCTCTGTTTCGTTTTTTAAACACCTCCAACCGGTCAAGATCAAGGGCGACCGGTCGAACCCCCCTCCGACCAGTTCCCCTGTGTAAAAATTGCAGCAAACTCATTTCAATCTTATCTCTGCGCGACCGGTCGAACCCCTATTTTATCAGCAAACTATCCGTTGCATTTTCAGACAGCTTTTCCTTAATTTGTGGGATTGATTTCTAACAGCTATAATCTTGATTTTAAATGGTTTCTTTTGTAGCAAATCACTCCCCAAGGAGGAGCCTATGTCTGGAAATCAAGCCAAGACATCTCCTATAAATGGAGGCTTCATTCAAGCAACAAGATACAACACATTACACAAGCAAAAGAGCATACAAGCAAACACTTTCATAAATCTTGTTGTATTAGCCTAAGCACTTGCACTTCTTTGAAGTCTAGGCTTTCAATTCTTGATTACACTTGTACTCATATTGTATTATTCATTATTGAGTTGTAATCTTGATTTTGGTCATCATTCAACACAAGACATCCTTGTGAGTATTCTTGTGGTAAGAATACACTTGGGTGATCTAGGTGATAGGTGTTTGGAGAGTGTGGTACTCTTCAAAGGTGGTGAAGGAAGATTGTGGTAATCTCCTTAAAGGTGTTGTAAGAGGGTTGTGGTAATACTCAAGGTGTTGTATTAATTTTGGTAATTAATAAAATTTCTTTTTTCTTTTCGAAATCCATCCCGGATATACTGGGGTGGTAGAGCACGTAGTCCCTAGGTGGGGTGAAGCTCTATAAATCGAAGTGTGTTGTTTACTTTCCGCACCTTTATTCTTGCTTGGCGTATTTGATTCGAAAAAGAGGGCTTAATCGAAAAGATGGAGATAATCTATTCACCCCCCTCTAGATTTTCGTAGCCGCTTGAACTTACAAATTTCATCAGAAGTTGGTTACTACATGTGCCACTGACATGATTGAAATTCAATGAAATTAGTACCAAAATTGAGATTTTTATATAGTTACAGGACTATTTTGCAAATCGTGCATTTTGCAGGACCAAAATCGAGAATTTTCTATAGTCAAAACGTAATTTACCGGATCTTTTTCAACAGCCCTATAGTTACAAGATCAACTTTGCAATTTTGCCTGTTTAATTTGTAAAACAAACATAAAGCTAAAGGGGTATATTTTTATAATTTTAAAAAATAATTGGACTTTTTTGTAATTAGGGTAAATCTCGGGAATAGTTACCGTGCTCTCGGATTCCTTGAGCAAATTGGTCCATGCTTTCTCTGAGTTTGATCACCTTAGTAATTACTGAATCTGCTCTACCTCCTCTCAAAAAAAAAAAAAAAAAAAAAAAAAAAAAAATCTGCTCTACCTGCATAATTAATTGACACCCAAAATAGCATTAGTAAAGATTCAATTTTTTAACATTATAGATGTGAATTTCTTGATAAGGGCTAATCAAGAAATTAAGAAGGGGCTTACTGTGTCTAATATTATTCTTGGAATAATGTTTGGAAGGAGATGGCAAAAGTTGATATTGAGAAGAAGGATCAGGTAAAAGAGCATTTGTAGAGCTCTTAAAGATTATTTCATATTCCTTATGCAAATTTTTCTTCCCAATTCTTGATTTCCTTTGTTGTACTTCCATTTTACTTCCTTGCAATGAATAAATAAAATCTATCTATATCTATATCCTTTTAAAAGTCTTGATGTTTCTGCTAAAAATCATATTGACTAAAACATCCCTGCCCCAATAGTAATTATGGGATTAATCACAAATCACGTATCCCTAGCCCAACAGTAATTATGGGATTAATGCTCTTTACATATTTCCTAAAGTTTTTTAACTGAAACAATCCTTGGATACAAGGATTTCACTGTACAAACACTACACCAATTAATATAATTAACATAGTTTACTGATTCTACACCTGAGTTAATGAAAAGTGACGGACCCAATCTTAAAATTGGAGAATACATTTCCATCCTTTTGGTTAGAAATTAGCAGATACCATCCAAGTGCAGAAAAAAAGAATGTAGTCCACTACAAGGGTGAAGAAATAAGCATAATTGTAACAAGTCATGTGTTGGTTTTGGAAGAAATCCCCGCACTCCGACACCAGCAATTAGGAAAAACAAGGAATACCATCACCAAATATAAAGAAATCGAAAAAGTGAGTTCATATCTATATCCCAACAAATCTATAATATATATATATATATATTGCATTTCCACAATTCAAAAATTAGTGTATTATTTTGTGTTTCGTTAATTGTTTCATACGTGGTTTAATTCCTATCTACTTGGTGAAATCCTTACTATCAGCAATTTCTTGCTTCCAGTTTTTCCCAATGTTTAGATTTCTTAGAAAATCAGATTTTCACATGACCATTTGATATCACATAAGCCCATTTATAAAAAATGAAAATTCCCAAAAAAAAGGCAGGGGAAGAAGATTGAAATGTCTGCATTCACAGAGTGTCTTTTTTACCCCGGTGCCGAGTGTCTTTTACAAATAGTCTGCTTTTTCTGGGCTGTTTTTGTTTTAATACCAAGTGGTTGTTGCATAATTTAAGGATTTTGAGGAACACAAATAGCCATATATATTTAAATAAAAGTAAAATTCTATATATTGTGTGTTCTTTATCCCATAGAAAACAAGGAGATCAGATATATGAGTGTGTGTATTATATTAATCGTGATGTTTGTCCCCTTTTGTTTTCTTTTAAATATTGGAAGTGATTGATGAAAAATTGAAGATGATTTTCAATTTTTAGGTACTTTTAGTGGCAAAGGCATTGTCAACACACGCTCATCCAGATAACACCAAATCTTAGTAATCGCAAAGTAGTTGATGTGATTGCCAATACACCAAATCTTATGGACCGTAGATAAAAATTTCATGAGTTTAAACACAACTATAGAGTCAAATGCACCCTAGATATTGGTACTAACTCTAATCTTTCTCTTACGGTCTTACCCAGTAATCTCATCTAAAGTTTATGATCCTTCAGAAAACAAAAATTACAAAATGTCTTTCATAAAGGCATATTAGTATCACTTTGAAATTCTAATAGATATGTAAACCTCTAAAGTGAGTTTGTCTATATATACTTCAATATTTATAATGCCGTTATCAGAAACTTAAATTGAATAATATATCATTATGTGTTGCCGACAAAAGCTTCTTCTTTACAGTTATATTTATAGTGATGAAGACGCACAAGAGATGTGTGATTTTTTACATCTAGCAGTAGATTATCTAGAAGTAAGACATAGAAGGAGCCCATTGGAAGTTAAATTTTAGAGTTAAAAGTCATGGATGTCTCATTTGGCTAATGGTATTGTGACTCATCATATTTGAGCCTCTAATTCAATTAAGAATTCATAAATTGAGTTTTATTTATGTTTAGAACAATCACAACTATCATACTAAATTATTTACTTCTATAAAGGTATTTTAACTCCAACGAACTATACAAAAGCTTAACACTATTAACCACGTGATTGATTTTTCGCTCCCATAGCAGGATTATGCCTTACGTGATTATTTTGAGTTTATGTCCACTTTTATATTTATTCTTGTATTATTTATTTTTATACTTTATTAAATATATTTTAACTTCAAGGAACTATATAAAATCTTAACACTAACCAAATGACTAATTTTTCACTTTGCGAGGGGGATTTTCCAATAACTCAGGTCCAAATTTTTCAGGAATATACAAATGAATCAAGGACAACTAACAAATTTATCATCAGGTAAAGTTGGTTGAACTTTAATTTTAATTTGTTTAACTGTTAAAATATTTTGACAGGTTCTTTTTTATATTTTAGATATTCAAGATACATATATAATACTTTCATTACAAAAACTTACAAATTCGATGTTATAGTGGCAGATGTCTATCGACAGAGACAACGTGAAAGGATGAAAAGGAGATACGCCGATCTCAATGCCAAACAGAGACAAGAATATATAAACAAAGTTAAGAAATATAGGAAGCAACGGAATTCTCCTGTCACATGCCTTCTCGCAGATCAAATTCCTTGTAAGGCAGAAGGTTAGTAATTCAAAATTTTCAATGCAATATATTAAATAATTTTTTTACGTAGCTAAAACCTACATTATATTTTTTATTTTAGGTTCAATAATTTATGAACCTGTTTGTTTGGAGAAACATGAGTTGAAAAAAATGTCTAATTGCATACACTGTGGTGCTGTAAGATTTGAGTATGAGCCTCCGACATTTTGCTGTGATAATGGAAAAATTAAACTTGCAACTATTGAAGTTCCGGATGAATTGTATGAGTTGTTTACTTCTCATTCAGATGAGGCCATCCATTTTCGAAAAAATATTCGTCCATTCAATTGTATATTCTCTTTTACCTCATTTGGAGTTAAATTAGATAAAGAACTTGCATCTGCAAGGCGTGGAGTTTATACTTTTCGAGCACAAGGAATGGTGTATCATAACCTTCCAGGCTTAATACCAAAGGAAGATGGCCCTGGACATTTTCAATTGTATTTTCTGGAAACAGAAAATGAGGTTGGGAATAGGATGAAAATACTTGAAAACTCGAGTTTATCTGAAGCTACTGTGAAGAAACTCATAAAAATCCTAGAAGAAAACCCATATGCAAAAGTTTTCAGAAGATTAAAAGAGCATCCTTCAATGGATGATGTTCAACTCCATATTTCAAAAGATGTGAAATTAGATCAACGAGTGTACAATTCTCCAACATCCGATCAAGTTGCAGCCATATGGGTTGAAGGAAATAATGTTAATATACCATTTGAAAGAGACATTGTAGTCCATGCATATTCTGGAGACAGGCATAGGATAAAATATTATTATGGATGTTACGACCCTTTGCAATATCCACTTCTTTTTCCAAGAGGTGAGACGGGATGACATCAAAATATAAAAAAGCTTGCCACCAACAGATCTACTATATCAACTCATCTTACGATTGGGGAAAGTAGTACAAGGGAAGAACAAGGTACATAATATTTGAATTTATGTTCGTGATTATGTATAGAAATTAAAAATATATCATGTCAGGATCAAAGAATGTTTTTTTATTAATGAATTAATCTTCTTCTATATTCATCTTTGGTGTCAATGTCAATTATTTTCTATATTTTTGTTTTATGTATATATTCAATAGGTTAAAAAAAATCACGTCTATAAATACACAAGATTTTTGTTGAAATTATAAGGCATGATATATAAAATATGTGAATTATTTAATAATATTATTGCAATCTTGCTTTATTTTTGATTTTTCAAATAATTTTTTTTAGTGTATAATCGAACTACTGTTGATGCCTCTACAACAACATCAAGGTTTTCTTCTGCAAATGATATACTTTCCCAAGAGCAAGAAGGTATGTATTTAATCAAAAGTTTAAGATAATTTCAAAAATATCATGCATGTATTTATTGAGATTTGCTGCAGTATATATTGCAATTACTATATTAATGTTCAAATATCATTTTCAATGGTATTGACAAAATGTTCTTTATAAGGTCTTCAATACTTTTACCAGTTACATATAGTTTTGCAAATATAGTCAATTCTTATTTTCATTAGAATTAATTGTTATTCCTTTTTTTTTAACGTGGCTATTTTTAGTTAAATATTTTTCATTTATTATTGGTGGCAAAGAAAACAACAAGAAAGAATATCTAATGCAAAAAAAAATAGTTTCGTATCTTACTCACAATTTTTTTTCCTTTTTATCTCTCGCTCTTTCAAACAAAAACTACTACTTAAAAAAATAATTGAAATATATAATATCTACAAAATATTATGTTTAATTTTTTTTAAAATAATAACAATGTAATTTTTTTATCATCGAGTATATGTGAAGTTAGGGTTAGTTGATTCTCATTTGAAATTTGCACTTTTAAGTAAAAAAAAATATATGTTCAGTCTTATTATGTCAAAATTCGCCAGTTTTTATATTTTAAAAATATATATCTAGCCTATTAGATGTAGTAACTTTTGTTCAAATTATAAGGCATAGTATATTGATATTCTAAACTGATTAATATCCAATACATCAATTAGATAAATATGTAAATTAATTATTATTTTCTAATTTCTAAATATATTGAAACTTCTCTGTACAAGTTTATTTTTTGAATTAAATTATGTTTTTAGTGTAGAATGCAATTATTGCTGATGTATCTTAAATAAAGACCATTCAAAGAATCAATATGCACTTACTGAGATTTATTGATATTTATGTTGAAATCACTATATTAATATTTATTACATATATTTATTTTTAATTTTGTTTATTTTTTAATTGTAGTTGTCGGCAGAGAAAGTAATAAGAATGTCTCATGCAGAGAATATAGTTGCTATAGGCTACAAATTAGAAATCCGAGACAATCTACACTTCTTTTTGCTGGAAGGCTATTGCAACAATATGCAGTTGATATGTATGTAAAATTAGAGACAACAAGATTGGATTATTACAGACAAAATCAATGTAATATGAGAGCTGAACTATATCAAGGAATAGTTGACAGTTTCTTGAAAGGAGAGACTAAAGGTAGTGAAGTTGGCAAAAGAATTGTTCTCCCGGCATCATTTATTGGAGGCCCAAGAGATATGCGTCGCAGGTACCTTGATGCATTATCATTGGTACAAAGATTTGGAAAACCTGATCTTTTTATCACAATGACTTGCAACCCTGACTGGAAAGAGATACAAGAAAAATCAGCGTATGATGGGCGGAAGCTCAAGATCGTCCAGATTTGACATCAAGAGTATTTCGAGCAAAATTGCAGGATTTGAGAGATCAATTGTTTAAGAAGGAGATATTTGGAGAAGTAGTTGCAAATGTTCATGTAATTGAATTTCAAAAAAGGGGATTACCTCATGCTCATATGTTGATAATTTTGAAGTCTAAGTACAAAATTACAACTCCAGATTGCTTTGATAAGTTTGTCCACGCAGAACTTCCTGATAAAGAAAAGTATCCAGAACTCTTTGATTTAGTTGCAAAACATATGATGCATGGACCTTGTGGGGATAAGTACTTGAACAACTCTTGCATGGTGGATAAAAATTGTAAATATCATTACCCACGACCATATTGTGAAAGCACGATACAAGGTAAAGATGGATATCCAGTCTACAAAATAAGAAAAAGTGGAATAACAGTTCAAGTTCACTACGCACAATTAGACAACCAATGGGTGGTGCCTTACAATCCATATCTCTTATCTAGATATAATTGCCACATCAACATAGAGATATGTTCAGGAGTGACAGCAGTTAAATATTTGTACAAGTATATCTATAAGGGACATGACAGAGTGGCAATTCGTATCTCCCACAATGATGATGAAAATTCGGTTGATGAAATCAAACAATTTCAAGATGCTCGATGGGTCTCTGCTCAAGAAGTAATGTGGAGAATTTTTGAATTTGGTTTGAATGAAATACGCCCAGCAGTTATCAACTTGCCATTACATCTCCCAAATCAACAATGCGTGACTTATTGCGCAAATCAAAAATTAGAAAATATTTTGAGTTGGGATCATGTCTCCAAAAACAATGCTCACGGAGTATTTTTCTATGTGCTCTAAAAGTGAAGAGGCAAGAAAATATCTGTAAAAGGAATTTCCAGAACATTACGTATGGGACAAACAAGGTAAATGTTGGAAAGAAAGAAAGAAAGGAGGTGTGATTGGTCGTATAAATACGGCAAATCCCAATGAAGGTGAAAGATATTATCTTAGGTTACTCTTAAATCATGTTAGAGGACCAACATCTTTCCAAGATTTGCTAACAGTAAATGGTGTATATTACTCCAGTTTCAAAGAGGCAGCACAAAAACAAGGATTGCTAGAATCTGATCTCAGTGTTATTGAATGTCTAAATGAAGTAGTCACTTTTCAAATGCCAGCTGAATTGAGAAGACTATTTGCAATTATCTTGGTATATTGTGCACCAACAGATGTCAGAGCACTTTGGGATACATATTTTGAAGCAATGTCTGACGATTTTAAAAGGCAATCAAAAAACTCAGTTGAATTACAAGCTGCTAAAACTTTGAAAAGTTTGAATTTTTACTTGGAAAGCATGGGGAAAAGCATAAGTTCATATGATCTACCAAATGTTTCTACTGTTATTGATAATGGAGACAATGATTTTGCAAGAGAGATACAAGACGAAATGTCAATAGAAATACCTCAAGAAGATTATGAAGCAAAGGAAAAGTTGAATCCTGAACAACACAAAGCTTTTTCAATAATCTTAGACTGCATAAGAAAGGGAAAATGTGGTATTTTTTTTATTGACGGACCAGGTGGAACAGGAAAAACGTTCTTGTATCGTGCATTATTAGCTCATCTGAGATCCAAAAATATAATAGCACTTGCAACTGCGACATCTGGAGTTGTTGCGGCAGTAATTCCTAGGGGGAGGACGTCACATTCACGCTTCAAAATACCAATAGATGCAAATGAATCAAGTCGATGTACTATGTCTAAGCAAAGTGGAGCTGCAAAGTTATTGCGTAAAGCACAACTTATATTATGGGATGAAGCACCAATGGCAAAACGATGGGCAATCGAAAATGTTGATAGCTTATTGAAGGACGTAATGGGAAATGATAAGGATTTTGGTGGAAAGGTGACGGTTTTTGGTGGAGATTTTAGACAAGTACTACCAGTTGTTCCTAGGGCAACAATCTATCAAACTATTTCTGCAAGTTTGGTGGAATCATATTTGTGGCCAAAAATGAAAAAAAATACTTTGTCCAAGAACATGAGGTCGTGGAATGATCCAAACTTCAGTAAATTCTTACTTAGAGTTGGAAATGGTGAGGAACCAACTGATACTGAAGGTAACATTAGGATTCCAGATGAGATGCTTATTGAGTATGACAATGAAGAAGACTCAATTGAACGACTTATACGAGCTATTTTCCCAAACTTAAATAAAAATGCCCACTCAGCTCAATACATAACAGACCGAGCAATATTAGCTTCTAAAAATGAGCATGTTGATAGATTGAACGATAAGTTGATCTTTATATTTCCCGGAGAGGCAAGAACTTTTAATAGCTTTGATGAAGCTATCGATGATACAAACAACTACTATGAAGAAGACTTTTTAAACACTTTAACTCCAAATGGTTTGCCTCCTCATAAGTTGGTGTTGAAAAGAAATTGCCCGATAATTCTTCTCAGAAACTTAGATCCATCAAATGGATTGTGTAATGGTACGAGAATGGTGTGTAGAGATTCCAAGAATAATGTAATTGATGCGGAGATTGTATATGGGCAACATATGAGAAAACATGTCTTCATACCAAGAATACCACTTTCGCCTGCTGAAAATGAAGGCTACCCATTTCAGTTTAGACGCAAACAATTTCCAATCCGACTTTGTTTTGCTATGACAATTAACAAAGCTCAGGGACAGACAATTCCAAATGTCGGTGTCTATTTGCCACAACCAGTATTTTCTCATGGGCAATTATATGTCGCACTCTCTAGAGGAACTTCCATGTGTACAACCAAGGTATTGATTAAACCAGACACCTCCAATATAAGAGGAACGACGAAAACAAAGAATGTTGTGTACAAACAAGTTTTAAGTGCAGGTACATAATATTTTTTTTTACGTATGTAACACAATGAGTATTTTACATACTAACTAATATTGTACTTTTGTTAGGCAACATGGCATTACCACAACACTCACTATAGCGCAAAGTTCTGATGCTAAAAAATGAGGTAATTTATGTCAATAAAATTCCACTATTAAATAATTAAAGGAAAATAAATAATATGATTATGAATGTTGGTCATAATTCAAATTATATACCTTTCGATATATTATATGTATTTTACTTACTTTTAATTTTATAATAAGCATATTTTTATGTAGTTATTCATTTTACTTCATGATATGTAAATTCTTTCAATTAAAAAGTATATGGCCACAAATAATTTTATTTTGCTATTGGCCATGCACGTTTGATTTTTCATTTATGATCTTGAAAGCATGTTTTACTTTTAACTTTTTTTTTATTGTTCATTTGATTCTTTTGGTTTTCACTAATGTTGGCAGGTTGTCGAATTTCTCCAATATCTAACCAGCACATGTTGTCTCCAAAGAAAGATCTCCAACACCAACAGGCTACTTTACAATAAGAAATGCATTTGTTTTTTTATGTCTAATAGTTTGACTTCTATTCTTATGCAATATCTTTTTGTTAATGTCAGTTTTATTTGGCATTAATTTTATTGTGTTTATTTGTTAGATTTAATTTGAAACATAAAAATGTGCACTGCTCTTTTAACTGAAAAATACGCACCAATTCTATTCTCAAATGGAATTATATATATATTTAACTTACCCAGTAAATTGATAATTAATTTTGTAAGATCAATAAAATATACAATCCATTCACCTGAAACATTTATAATTATCTGAACAATCAATTTCCAGGCATGATATGAATATTTTTTTTGTAATTAAATTAGTAAAAATATATAGATCACGTGCAACGTACGTGCATCTTACTAGTACTTAAAAATGTCACAACCAAATATGGATATATCTCAGTGTTGAATACCAGAAACTTGCTCTGGTCCAAACTACCCTTAGGCATCTATTTATATAGAAAAATAAAGGGTTGTTTGGGATCAACTTTTTCAGTTGCATGAGTCAGCTTTGGGTCATCAAAAACTAAAATGGACTTCAGAACAATCTTTTTGAACCAAAGAAAAAAAACAAATGGGCCAGAAAGTTGGTGTTTTTGCCTGTTTTTCTTTCTCTAGTAGTGCTTGGGTGGCACCTTTAATGTCCATATAATTGAGTAATTATTATCCTTTGATCCTTAATTTTCTATTCTTGTGGCTGATGTTTTAGTGGACAAAAAGCTTTGGGATCACAACTTCTTTAAGGGTTGGTATAAATTGATATATAAAGTTGGGTCAAAGATGTTTAATCATTCAATTGTCACACACACCAAACTTTCTTTTGCAATTAATTTTTGGTGATTATGAGTGTATGCAGATGTGGTATTAGTACTTTCTTGTGCTGGCACATTTGCTTTGTGATGTAACCACCACCACCTTCAGATGAAAAGATAAAGATATTATAAATTTGCTTTTTCATATTATATTTGGATGCCAAATTCCTAACTTTGAGGATTGATAAATGGCTTGTATTGGTTGACATGTCCAAAACTTGACTACCTTAATTTGCCTAAAGTAGGAATTGATAGGCATGTTCAATTTTTGAATCTTAAAATTTTGTGTTATTTTTATATTTATGTTGATTTGGATAGGGTGAAATGAATTGTTTCAAGATCAGTCCTAGTTTCTTTTGTTGATATGATGTTTATCAAAACAATAATCGCTTGATTGATAGAAAATGCACATATACACTATCCAATTCAATGTTGAATAGAGTTTTTAAATATTCATCAAATCAAGAGATTTTGTTTATCCTTTTAAAATGCCCTTTTTTCCCCTCAAAAGTTCGGCCATATCATTGCAGGTACTCGAATCCAGACTTCGTCATTGCGAGTCATAACCGTAACCACTGGACTTAACCTTAATGGTTCTTTAAAATGCACTGTCAGAGAAGAATTTTCACTTGTATGATTTGAGATGACAAATTCCATCACCATTCGACTCCAATATAAATTCTCCTTGAACTTTAATTACATGTGATCCCAAATACAACTTAACTAATTAGAAATGTAAAATTAACTCTCATAATTAGATATTTAGATAAAATTGACCTTGATCATGCAATCAATAAATAGTTTTTAGTATATTTGAATATTTAAAAAAAGTGGGTTTTGGGTGCATTGATTAGTGCACCTCTGGGCTTCATCCTCCTACGCGATCATTTCTCTTGCCTCTTATTCTTCGAGAATTAGAATGCTTTAGAATATTCCACTCTCGTGGCAACCACCACTTGGGGTTTTTTTTGACAAAATATTGTCAATTTAAAAAATAATTGACAAAATATGGTGAAATTTTATCCTCTTATCCATTTAAGCATAGACGCATATACGATATGTGCCTTTACAAAAGCCTCATGAGCATTATGCGCTTCATGCCTTTGTTTTTTTTTGCCTGTTAACATATGAAGCGCATGAGCAAATTGTGCTTTTAGAAAAGGCACAACAAGCTCATGCGCTTCATATCATTCTTCATTTAATTTCTGCAAAAATAAAGCGCAACTTTAGGTTGTGCTTCATTTGTTTTTTCTATTTTTTAATTGAGTTTTACCGATTAAACCTCTTCACATTCCAGGAAAAAAAAACGATATATAATACACTATGCAATAAGTATATAAGAGTGAATAATACTAAAATCACAAACATCTTACCATAACATCACGAGCTGCTGTATCTGCAGGCTGGTATCCATCTGTCATATGCAAGTTTGGCGGCGATATAAGTCGCCTGGTAATGTTATTATGCCATACATGAAAACCATGCTCTACGCACATCACCAATAAGTTATGTTGTGATGATAAAGGTCCCGACCATGGCCCAGTACTGCACCCAATTAGCATGATTAGTAGGCCAATCAAAACCTAATCGGCCCCGACGAGTAATGGAATGTAGCGTTGCATGTGATTCTGATACAACATCAGGAATATGCTGCCTAGCCGGAAAAATTTGCCGAGCTTCTGAGTCGGAACAATGCCTCAATTGCCGCCATAAAATTTCGCCATCGCTGGAATTTTTGCCAACCGCCGAATTTCTTTGTTGTGAGGGGGTGATGAGTTTTGAGGGTGGTGTGAATTGAAGGTTGCATCCGATTTTTAAAGGGAGGGGTGAGGCTTAATTATTGCTCAATTATTGTGGGTAGTTGGGGAACAACTTGATCAAAGCGCATCTATGTAATGCGTCTGCACTTTTCAGCAGCTTTTTTAGCTGTCAGCGCAGAGAAGCTTTATTTTTTTGGATTTTAGTGATGGGCGCAGGCTACCCATGCGCTTCATCAGTTTTTTTTAAAAAAAATTCAAAAATAAAGGCACACTAGCTTGCTGCGCCTCATTCAGTGCCAGCCGAAAAAAAAAATAAAAATATATATAAGGCACATTAGGCTAATGTGCTTTTTTAAAAGCACAACACTAATGTGCGTTTACACTCAAATTACAATTGGTTTGAAATCCACCATATATTGTTAATTATTTTTTAAATTGACAATAATCTGTCAAAAAACCCCACCACTTGCATCCCAAATTTAGTTATTAATTTTTTTAATCACACAAAGTTTTGTATATTGTTTCTTGAAAAAAATCAATGTAACTAAGTTATTCAAAAAAAAATTCAAAAGTAATAAATGAGCACAATACAAAAGATACTAAGCATAAAAAATGTTTAGAATATTACAATTCAAAATAAAGATTTAACTATTTAATCAAAATAAATTTTGAACTCTTTCTTTTTTTTTTCATTTACAAAATTTAATCCATCATTCAGCCGTGTGTCATAGTTCTTTCCGTTTGTTCCAAAATCCCCAATTTTATGCACATATCAATAGTGCAATGTCTTTCCTCAAAAAAAAAAAAAAACATAGTGCAATGTCTTTTCCCATAAAGAATAAAAATAAAAATAATTGTGCAATGTCGGAGCAATTCTGTAAGTCCAAGCGGCTACGATAATCTAGAGGGGGGGGTGAATAGATTATCTCCATCTTTTCAATTTCGCCCTCTTTTTCAACCGAATGCTCAAAGATAATAACAAAGGTGCGGAATGTAAACAACACACGACGATTTAAAAAGGTTCAACCCACCTGGCCTAATCCTCTACCACCCCAAGATATCCAGGATGGATTTGAAAGAAAAAGAATTTTATTAATTACCAAAATTAATACAAATTCAACTTACAACAACTTGAAGAGCACCACACTCTTCTTCGACACCACCTTTGGAGATTACCACAATCTCCCTTTGAAGATTACCACAATCTTCCTTCAACGGCACCTTGTGAAGATTACCACAATCTTCAACCTTGAAGAATACCAAATTCTTCAACACCTCAATAAGAAGATTACCACAATCCTCTTCACCTATCACCTAGATCATCCAAGTATGTTCTTACCACAAGAACACTCACAAGGATATCTTGTGTTTGAATGATAACCAAAAATCAAGATTACAACTCAATAATGAATAATACAATTTGAGTGCAAAGTGTAATCAAGAATAGCCTAGACCTCAAGGATGTGAAAGTGATAAGCTAGGCAAATTTACAACAAGAATAATAGCAATGAAAGACCAAGTATTTGCTTGAAGTGTATCTTGTTGTGTTGTATCACAATTGTTGTTTTGGTTGCTCCAAAACTTCCTCTATTTATAGGAGATGATTGATCAAGCATAGGCTCCTCTTGGGGATTGAAAATCTCTGAGAAAAAATACAATTAAAATCAAGAATATAGTCTGTTAGAAATCAATCCCACAATTTAAGGAAATGTGTCTGTCAAACGGTCATAATTTTTGCTTGTCAATACACAGCGACCGGTGCATACGAAATAAGAGAAAATGAGAACACTTGAAAATTACAACAGGCGACCGGTCGACGTGAGGCTTCGGCCGGTCGACCCTGCCTCAACCGGTCCCCTAAACAAAAAAACGAAGGGGTTAAGTTCTGTTTCAACATGAAACTTGCAGTCCGCACCGGCGCACCTGGCGGCCGACCGTCGGCCGACGCCGATCGGCCTTGATGCACGGCCGACCGACTGCTTTTTTTGCTTCCGTCTCATTTTTCTGCTTTCTAAAAACATCTTCAGTGCGGGTTGCCCTATAGGGCGGCGGTCGACCACGAGACGGAAATATTGTCCAATTTTTGTCGAAAATAAAACTCAAGAAATACTCCGAAAATTGTGTAAAAACATTTTAAACCAATCGAGAGTATTTAGACAACATTTAGGAACCTGTTATAGGAGTAAAAACTCATTGATAAAAGTGTTGTCCATTTTTAATAAACTTGATAAAATACTCCGGAAAATATTAAAACCATTTTAAATCCTTTAGGAGTATTTGGACAACCTTTAAAAACATTGTTTTGGTGATAAAATAAAATCATCAAAATTAAGATAAAAACATGTATCAAACAATCTCCCCCTTTTTGATGATTACAAACCAAAACAATTTTTACACAAACTAAGAGAGCAATTTTAGAAATGATTTTCCGGTAAAAACATTTGACTTTGGAAGCAACCAAAAAAAATATTAAAGCAACCAAGTAGGGAGTAAATATTTTCAATAATAAGCACAAGCTCCCCCTATCAACAAGCACATCAAGAATAATGTAAGAGCAATAATCCATAAGCTAAAAGCTTTAGCTTTTACAATTTGTTCAAGAGCTTATAAGCTCCCCTTGTCACAAAACAACATTAAACAATAATATAAGTCCATCAAGCAACAATTGGACTAAGAACAAATCACAACTTATGGCTTTTATGAGCCATAGCTTATAGCTTTTATGACAAGCTTTTATTAGCTTCTTTGAGCTAATGAGCCAATATCCTGTTTCTCCCCCTTTGGAATCATCAAAAAGAATGTTAGGATGGTGAAAACACCATACAATAATATCAAGGCGCGCCAAAGGAACGGTTTAATAACAGATTGAGCAATTAAGGCATAATAATCCAAGGAAAATTGGAGAATTGAAACATAAAAGATCCATGAGCTTATTAGTAAGCTAAAAACATGATTTAAAAAAGATTTTAAGACATTTTGAAGCAAGAGAATCATGTAGAAGTTGAAAGTTTCATTGCGATATTTTAACAAACACCTTGTGTGCTTTAAAAATAGAAGAGGTTGTATATAACATTTGTAAATGGTTCAAGCCAAAATTTTTCATATCATCAATCAACCTCATTCCAAATCTCAAAAAAAAGATCATATGCACCATATGCAACAATTTGTTCAACAAATAAGAGGCTTAAAATAGATTCTCAAGGGTTCAACCCAATTGAGATAAGCTAAGAATGATCAAGGTATTACAAATACCAAAAATTAGAGCATCCATCAAGTAATAAGTCATACTTTCAACAATACATGTATCAAATGTCCCAACATATCCAACTAAGCATAATGAACAAAGCATTAAGAGAAGCACTTTTACCATCAAGTACTTCACACCAATTATCAAACAATGCTTAAATTAAAGTATTTTTACCATCAAATACTCCATCAAAATCATGATCATCCACAAGTCATTAGTAACTTGCAATTTTAACCCTTTAAGAAAACAAGCAAATATCATTAGTACAAATGAGTTTTACAAAAGTTCATAAAAGTACAAAGCAACTTAAATGAAAATGCTAGAAAGTAAAGGGGTGGGGTAACATCATTCCTCATCCGAGGAGAAGCAAGATCCGGAATTAAGTCCTTGATGAATTTCTTTAACTTGCCGATAGACTTTTGCATTTTGGAGGTCTTTTGCTCCAAAGCCTCATACCTCGTCTCATGAAAAGCCCTCATCTCATCAAATTCGGCTTGAGTATACCTCCTAGGCGGTTGAGCACCTAGATTACCCTCTCCTGGATTGCTCGGTTCGCCCTCTTCCACCAATCTTGCGGCCCGGGCGTCATCAAAGAAGTCATTAGGATCGGAGACTCTTGACCTCTTCCTCTCGCCATTTTGGTTGGTCGGATTTCCATGTTCTTGCGCATAGTGACTATTTGGACGATGTTATCAATATCAAAGTCATTTTGAAATACCTCCGAGTTACACTCCGATGAAGGTAGTCCCGATTGAATAAGAAGTTTACAAATCCAATTTCCCATAACCAACTTCTTATTACCTTGAGTAATGGACTCGATTAGACATTGAATAAGTATGGCACCAAAGTTAAGTGGTTCCCTCCTAGCAATCTTATAAGTCAAAAAATAATCCATATTGCTAGGCATCTTTCCCGACTTACCACAAATGCAATATGCGACAATGACCGATAAAATACGATGCTCAGGTGTCATTGCCAACAAAGAATACTTTGGCCATACTCCCAAATACGTCTTAACTTCTTTCATCGACACCCCCAACATTTCATCATTCCAAGTCCCACAAGAGAAATAATCCCAACCACCTTCTCTAACATGTAAAAGTCGGCAAATATCATTAGGAGTCCATCTAAAATGACGACCCTTTATAAGCGAATTAACGGCAATCGGCTTTCTTTCATTATCATATTGCACCCACATATTAGCATAAAAATGTTGGATAATATCATCATCATACAAAACATAAGCATGCTCCCATAGATACATCCAACCTTGTTCCTCAAAAAATCCTCTTATAGTAGGATACTCATTTGTAAATGAACTAAAACGACACATTTTAGTCCGAGCAATAGATTTACCTCCCATCCCCGAATCCTCATAGTACCATTCCGCATACTTATTGATGAAATTAATAGCATTGCGGGAATTAGGAGCTTGAGTAACAAAAGATTTTTTACCTTTCGCCCAACGACAATTTTCGAGCGAAATTGTTCCGCGAAGCTCGGTAATTTAGGCCCGAGAGAGAATGGGATTTTGAACATCATCACCTTCTTGAGCCACGTTTCTTTGAGCGGCTCGAATATCCCTTTGTTCGGCTTCGTCTCGCCGATTTCTCGAAGTACCCTCTCCCGCCCCTTTCTTCTCTCTTAGAAGTGGGATTTTGATTGGTGGAATTTCTTGGAGGAGCCATATATGTAAGATTCTTGTGAAAATAAGAAGATTAGCAACAAGAATCGTGAAAAATGATGAAGAATTGAAGATTTTGAAGAAAAGGGGAAAAATCGCTGCTATAGGGTTTTAAGAATATGTCCTGCGTCTGTTTTAAGAGTCAAGACAAAAGTTTTAAGTGCAAAAAATGGCCTGGGCGACCGGTCGAGGTAGGGGGCGACCGGTCGAGGTGCAGGGCGACCGGTCGCCCCTGCTATGACCGTCCCAGGTGATTTTTCTTTCTCCCAGAGTTTTCCAAAATTCGATTTTTCACCCAAAAAGTTTTAAAACTTTGCAAAAATATAAGTTTGGACTATATCCAACAAATATGGGTTTTGGGAAAACATATAAACGATAAAATCGAGACTAAACACGTAGTGCCTTTTTAAAAGAAAATATTTGCAAGATTAATTAGGGGCACTTAAGGGGTCAAAATGAAATATCTTGAAAGATATGTGCATAAGCATAATATCGAGTTTAAAGAAAAATACGAGTAGACATACCTCGATGGTTTAAGAAACTTGATGACGTAATAGCCAATGAGTATGAAATATGTATCCTACACAATTCTTAGACAACATTTTCATAGAAAATTCAAGTGTAGGCAAATAATATGAGATATCAAAAAGAGCTTATGCTATAAGATTTCATAGGAGATAATAAGTCACATAAGTCTAATAAAATGCTCAAGAGTTTTAGAAAATCATGCAAGGTCTCTTTTTAAAAATTTGAAACTCATAAATATATAAGAGACCAAAAAAAAAATACTTGAAGATTCATTTTGCAATTAAGACACAATTAAAAGTATGCATAGATTTAAAAATAAAATGCATATACAAATGGGGAGATACGGTTTACCAATTCGCCGTTTCCATGGGTTGTGTCTTTCTCATTGTTGATGATATCTTCACATTGAGAAGTCACTTTGTTGATGATGACTTCTCCATTTCCAAGATTGGTTACCTTCCCATGGTTGATGGTTTCTTCTTCTTTGAAAATCATCTTGTTGATGATGTCTTTGCCATTTCAAGGATTGTGTTCTTCCCATTTTTGATTATACGCTCTTCTTGGAAATTGGCTTTGTTGAGAGTAGTTTCTCCTTCTTTGATCAAATGAAACGTTCATTTGATGTTTTCTTGGTGGCATGAATTTTCTCCGATTTTTGCTTTGCCGGTACCTAATAGCACATTGTTTTGTGGTACCCTCATGTGTTTGGGTCCTTTAAGATTAGCTTTGAGACTTTTAGGTCTCCAACAATATTTAGAGCTATTTCTAGCCCGACAAGAATTAGCCGTATGACCCTTTTTGCCACAATAAAAACAAGTAATAATTCTAGGAGCATAATGACCAATATGCATAGTGACTTGATCCTTTTTCATATGATTAACAACATTAGGCTTATGATCAAGTCCTTTATCACAATTATGAATATCAACGATATTGGACATTTTATTGGTACTCAAGTTGGATTTTAATAAATCCTTTTTCATGCAATCAATATTCTCAACAAGAGTACTATTTTCTTTTTCAAGGTTTCTAACCTTGTCAAGTGTGGTGGTGTGAGCACATGATAGTGATTCATAAGAAGTAAATAAACTATCCTTATCATTTTTCAAAATATTGAATTCCTTTTTCAAATTTTTGTATCTAACAAGTAAGCTTTGGAATTCATTTTGAAGTTCATCATAATCATTTTGTAAATCACTATAATCATTTTGAATGACAATATCATAGGAAGTAGAGGGTTTAAGACATACCTCATTTTCTTCATTGATGCCCATAAAACAATATTCAACTTCTTCATAATTGGAAGTAGATGCTTTTGTTTGACTCCTTTCATTTGCAAATACTCCATAGATGGCTTCTAATTTTTTCCATACTTCATGTGCCGACTTTATTCCTACAATATGTTCATATTCTAAATTAGTAAATGAACAATACAAAATATTTAAAGCCTTACCGTTTAAGGAGATGATTTTCTTTTCTTCATCATTGAGCTTTTTGAAGCCTTTTGAGGTGTATGGTGTATCTTTCGTCGAATGGATTCTCCATTAATGACGGTGTTCCAAATGTCGAACCCGCAACCTTGTAGATAGCATTCCATTCTTTCTTTCCAAAAATTAAAATTCTTGGAGTCAAATAGTGGTGGCTTGGTGGTGGAGGTGCCGGATAGATGAGCTTCGTTCGTAGCCGTCGATCGTTTCTCTTCACTCGCGATGTGAAACGAGCTTGCCAAAGAGTTTGGCTCTGATACCACTTGTAAGTCCAAGCGGCTACGATAATCTAGAGGGGGGGGTGAATAGATTATCTCCATCTTTTCAATTTCGCCCTCTTTTTCAACCGAATGCTCAAAGATAATAACAAATGTGCGGAATGTAAACAACACACGACGATTTAAAGAGGTTCAACCCACCTAGGGCCTAATCCTCTACCACCCCAAAGATATCCGGATGGATTTCGAAAAGAAAAAGGATTTTATTAATTACCAAAATTAATACAAATTCAACTTACAACAACTTGAAGAGCACCACACTCTTCTTCGACACCACCTTTGGAGATTACCACAATCTCCCTTTGAAGATTACCACAATCTTCCTTCAACGGCACCTTGTGAAGATTACCACAATCTTCAACCTTGAAGAATACCAAATTCTTCAACACCTCAATAAGAAGATTACCACAATCCTCTTCACCTATCACCTAGATCATCCAAGTATGTTCTTACCACAAGAACACTCACAAGGATATCTTGTGTTTGAATGATAACCAAAAATCAAGATTACAACTCAATAATGAATAATACAATTTGAGTGCAAAGTGTAATCAAGAATAGCCTAGACCTCAAGGATGTGAAAGTGATAAGCTAGGCAAATTTACAACAAGAATAATAACAATGAAAGACCAAGTATTTGCTTGAAGTGTATCTTGTTGTGTTGTATCCCAATTGTTGTTTTGGTTGCTCCAAAACTTCCTCTATTTATAGGAGATGATTGATCAAGCATAGGCTCCTCTTGGGGATTGAAAATCTACGAGAAAAATACAATTAAAATCAAGAATATAGTCTGTTAGAAATCAATCCCACAATTTAAGGAAATGTGTCTGTTTGTCAAACGGTCATAATTTTTGTCAATACACAGGCGATCGGTCGCACGAAATAAGAGAAAATGAGAACACTTGAAAATTACAACGGCGGCCGGCCGACGTAGGCCACCGGTCGACCCCTGTCTCAACCGGTCCCCCTAAACAAAAAACGAAGGGGTTAAGTTCTGCTTCAACATGAAACTTGCAGTGTACCGGTCGCACTGGGCGGGCCGACCGGACGGTCGATGCCTGTGAAGCGGCCGCCGACCGCTTGTTTTTTTGCTTCCGTCTCATTTTCTGCTTCTAAAAACATCTTCAGTACGGGTTGCCCTATAGGGCGACCGGTCGACCACGAGACAGAAATATTGTCCAATTTTTGTCGAAAATAAAACTCAAGAAATACTCCGAAAATTGTGTAAAAACATTTTAAACCGATCGAGAGTATTTAGACAACATTTAGGAACTCATTATAGGAGTAAAAACTCATTGATAAAAGTGTTGTCCATTTTTAATAAACTTGAGAAAATACTCCTAAAATATTAAAACCATTTTAAATCCTTTAGGAGTATTTGGACAACCTTTAAAAACATTGTTTTGGTGATAAAATAAAATCATCAAAATTAAGATAAAAACATGTATCAAACAATCTCCCCCTTTTTGATGATTACAAACCAAAACAATTTTTACACAAACTAAGAGAGCAATTTTAGAAATGATTTTCCGGTAAAAACATTTGACCGTTTGGAAGCAACCAAAAAAAAAAATATTAAAGCAACCAAGTAGGGAGTAAATATTTTCAATAATAAGCACAAGCTCCCCCTATCAACAAGCACATCAAGAATAATGTAAGAGCAATAATCCATAAGCTAAAAGCTTTAGCTTTTACAATTTGTTCAAGAGCTTATAAGCTCCCCTTGTCACAAAACAACATTAAACAAAAATATAAGTCCATCAAGCAACAATTGGACTAAGAACAAATCACAACTTATGGCTTTTATGAGCCATAGCTTATAGCTTTTATGACAAGCTTTTATTAGCTTCTTTGAGCTAATGAGCCAATATCCTGTTTCTCCCCTTTGGAATCATCAAAAGAATGTTAGGATGGTGAAAACACCATACAAATAATATCAAGGCGCGCCAAAGGAACGGTTTAATAACAAATTGAGCAATTAAGGCATAATAATCCAAGGAAAATTGGAGAATTGAAACATAAAAGATCCATGAGCTTATTAGTAAGCTAAAAACATGATTTAAAAAAGATTTTAAGACATTTTGAAGCAAGAGAATCATGTAGAAGTTGAAAGTTTCATTGCGACATTTTAACAAACACCTTGTGTGCTTTAAAAATAGAAGAGGTTGTATATAACATTTGTAAATGGTTCAAGCCAAAAATTTTCATATCATCAATCAACCTCATTCCAAATCTCAAAAAAAAAGATCATATGCGCCATATGCAACAATTTGTTCAACAAATAAGAGGCTTAAAATAGATTCTCAAGGGTTCAACCCAATTGAGATAAGCTAAGAATGATCAAGGTATTACAAATACCAAAAATTAGAGCATCCATCAAGTAATAAGTCATACTTTCAACAATACATGTGTATCAAATGTCCCAACATATCCAACTAAGCATAATGAACAAAGCATTAAGAGAAGCACTTTTACCATCAAGTACTTCACACCAATTATCAAACAATGCTTAAATTAAAGTATTTTTACCATCAAATACTCCATCAAAATCATGATCATCCACAAGTCATTATCAACTTGCAATTTTAACCCTTTAAGAAAACAAGCAAATATCATTAGTACAAATGAGTTTTACAAAAGTTCATAAAAGTACAAAGCAACTTAAATGAAAATGCTAGAAAGTAAAGGGGTGGGGTAACATCATTCCTCATCCGAGGAGAAGCAAGATCCGGAATTAAGTCCTTGATGAATTTCTTTAACTTGCCGATAGACTTTTGCATTTTGGAGGTCTTTTGCTCCAAAGCCTCATACCTCGTCTCATGAAAAGCCCTCATCTCATCAAATTCGGCTTGAGTATACCTCCTAGGCGGTTGAGCACCTAGTATTACCCTCCTGGATTGCTCGGTTCGCCCCCTCTTCCACCAATCTTGCGGCCCGTCATCAAAGAAGTCATTAGGATCGGGAGACTCTTGACCTCTTCCTCTCGCCATTTTGGTTGGTCGGATTTCCATGTTCTTGCGATAGTGACTATTTGGGCGATGTTATCAATATCAAAGTCGTTTTGAAATACCTCCGAGTTACACTCCGACGAAGGTAGTCCCGATTGAATAAGAAGTTTACAAATCCAATTTCCCATAACCAACTTCTTATTACCTCGAGTAATGGACTCGATTAGACATTGAATAAGTATGGCACCAAAGTTAAGTGGTTCCTCCTAGAAATCTTATTAGTCAAAAATAATCCATATTGCTAGGCATCTTTCCCGACTTACCACAAATGCAATATGCGACAATGACCGATAAAATACGATGCTCAAGTGTCATTGCCAACAAAGAATACTTTGGCCATACTCCCAAATACGTCTTAACTTCTTTCATCGACACCCCCAACATTTCATCATTCCAAGTCCCACAAGAGAAATAATCCCAACCACCTTCTCTAACATGTAAAAGCCGGCAAATATCATTAGGAGTCCATCTAAAATGACGACCCTTTATAAGCGAATTAACGGCAATCGGCTTTCTTTCATTATCATATTGCACCCACATATTAGCATAAAAATGTTGGATAATATCATCATCATACAAAACATAAGCATGCTCCCATAGATACATCCAACCTTGTTCCTCAAAAAATCCTCTTATAGTAGGATACTCATTTGTAAATGAACTAAAACGACACATTTTAGTCCGAGCAATAGATTTACCTCCCATCCCCGAATCCTCATAGTACCATTCCGCATACTTATTGATGAAATTAATAGCATTGTGGGAATTAGGAGCTTGAGTAACAAAAGATTTTTTACCTTTCGCCCAACGGCAATTTTCGAGCGAAATTGTTCCGCGAAGCTCGGTAATTTGGGCCCGAGAGAGAATGGGATTTTGAACATCATCACCTTCTTGAGCCACGTTTCTTTGAGCGGCTCGAATATCCCTTTGTTCGGCTCTGCCTCGATTTCTCAAGTACCCTCTCCGCCCTTTCTTCTCTTAGAAGTGGGATTTTGATTGGTGGAATTTCTTGGAGGAGCCATATATGTAAGATTCTTGTGAAAATAAGAAGATTAGCAACAAGAATCGTGAAAATGATGAAGAATTGAAGATTTTGAAGAAAAGGGGAAAAATCGCTGCTATAGGGTTTTAAGAATATGTCCTGCGTCTGTTTTAAGAGTCAAGACAGAAAAGTTTTAAGTGCAAAAAATGGCCTGGGCGACCGGCCGAGGTAGGGGCGACGGTCGAGGTGCGGGCGACCGGCCGCCCTGCTATGACCGTCCCCAGGTGATTTTTCTTTCTCCCGTAGTTTTCCAAAATTCGATTTTTCACCCAAAAAGTTTTAAAACTTTGCAAAAATATAAGTTTGGACTATATCCAACAAATATGGGTTTTGGGAAAACATATAAACGATAAAATCGAGACTAAACACGTAGTGCCTTTTTAAAAGAAAATATTTGCAAGATTAATTAGGGGCACTTAAGGGGTCAAAATGAAATATCTTGAAAGATATGTGCATAAGCATAATATCGAGTTTAAAGAAAAATACGAGTAGACATACCTCGATGGTTTAAGAAACTTGATGACGTAATAGCCAATGAGTATGAAATATGTATCCTACACAATTCTTAGACAACATTTTCATAGAAAATTCAAGTGTAGGCAAATAATATGAGATATCAAAAAGAGCTTATGCTATAAGATTTCATAGGAGATAATAAGTCACATAAGTCTAATAAAATGCTCAAGAGTTTTAGAAAATCATGCAAGGTCTCTTTTTTTAAAAAATTTGAAACTCATAAATATATAAGAGACCAAAAAAAATACTTGAAGATTCATTTTGCAATTAAGACACAATTAAAAGTATGCATAGATTTAAAAATAAAATGCATATACAAATGGGGAGATACGGTTGACCAATTACGCCGTTTCCATGGGTTGTGTCTTTCCCATTGTTGATGATATCTTCCCATTGAGAAGTCACTTTGTTGATGATGACTTCTCCATTTCCAAGATTGGTTACCTTCCCATGGTTGATGGTTTCTTCTTCTTTGAAAATCATCTTGTTGATGATGTCTTTGCCATTTCCAAGGATTGTGTTCTTCCCATTTTTGATTATACGCTCTTCTTGAAATTGGCTTTGTTGAGAGTAGTTTCTCCTTCTTTGATCAAATGAAACGTTCATTTGATGTTTTCTTGGTGGCATGAATTTTCTCCGATTTTTGCTTTGCTTCTGGTACCTAATAGCACATTGTTTTGTGGTACCCTCATGTGTTTGGGTCCTTTAAGATTAGCTTTGAGACTTTTAGGTCTCCAACAATATTTAGAGCTATTTCTAGCCCGACAAGAATTAGCCGTATGACCCTTTTTGCCACAATAAAAACAAGTAATAATTCTAGGAGCATAATGACCAATATGCATAGTGACTTGATCCTTTTTCATATGATTAACAACATTAGGCTTATGATCAAGTCCTTTATCACAATTATGAATATCAACGATATTGGACATTTTATTGGTACTCAAGTTGGATTTTAATAAATCCTTTTTCATGCAATCAATATTCTCAACAAGAGTACTATTTTCTTTTTCAAGGTTTCTAACCTTGTCAAGTGTGGTGGTGTGAGCACATGATAGTGATTCATAAGAAGTAAATAAACTATCCTTATCATTTTTCAAAATATTGAATTCCTTTTTCAAATTTTTGTATCTAACAAGTAAGCTTTGGAATTCATTTTGAAGTTCATCATAATCATTTTGTAAATCACTATAATCATTTTGAATGACAATATCATAGGAAGTAGAGGTTTAAGACATACCTCATTTTCTTCATTGATGCCCATAAAACAATATTCAACTTCTTCATAATCGGAAGTAGATGCTTTTGTTTGACTCCTTTCATTTGCAAATACTCCATAGATGGCTTCTAATTTTTCCATACTTCATGTGCCGACTTTATTCCTACAATATGTTCATATTCTAAATTAGTAAATGAACAATACAAAATATTTAGAGCCTTACCGTTTAAGGAGATGATTTTCTTTTCTTCATCATTGAGCTTTTTGAAGCCTTTTGAGGTGTATGGTGTATCTTTCGTCGGAATGGATTTTCCATTAATGACGGTGTTCCAAATGTCGAACCCGCAACCTTGTAGATAGCATTCCATTCTTTCTTTCCAAAAATTAAAATTCTTGGAGTCAAATAGTGGTGGCTTGGTGGTGGAGGTGCTGGGATAGATGAGCTTCGTTCGTAGCCGTCGATCGTTTCTCTTCACTCGCGATGTGAAACGAGCTTGCCAAAGAGTTTGGCTCTGATACCACTTGTAAGTCCAAGCGGCTACGATAATCTAGAGGGGGGGGTGAATAGATTATCTCCATCTTTTCAATTTCGCCCTCTTTTTCAACCGAATGCTCAAAGATAATAACAAAGGTGCGGAATGTAAACAACACACACGACGATTTAAAGAGGTTCAACCCACTCTAGGGCCTAATCCTCTACCACCCCAGTATATCCGGGATGGATTTCGAAAAGAAAAAGAATTTTATTAATTACCAAAATTAATACAAATTCAACTTACAACAACTTGAAGAGCACCACACTCTTCTTCGACACCACCTTTGGAGATTACCACAATCTCCCTTTGAAGATTACCACAATCTTCCTTCAACGACACCTTGTGAAGATTACCACAATCTTCAACCTTGAAGAATACCAAATTCTTCAACACCTCAATAAGAAGATTACCACAATCCTCTTCACCTATCACCTAGATCATCCAAGTATGTTCTTACCACAAGAACACTCACAAGGATATCTTGTGTTTGAATGATAACCAAAAATCAAGATTACAACTCAATAATGAATAATACAATTTGAGTGCAAAGTGTAATCAAGAATAGCCTAGACCTCAAGGATGTGAAAGTGATAAGCTAGGCAAATTTACAACAAGAATAATAACAATGAAAGACCAAGTATTTGCTTGAAGTGTATCTTGTTGTGTTGTATCAAAATTGTTGTTTTGGTTGCTCCAAAACTTCCTCTAT
Organism: Rehmannia glutinosa; assembly: GCA_016081115.2. Lineage (NCBI taxonomy): Eukaryota > Viridiplantae > Streptophyta > Magnoliopsida > Lamiales > Orobanchaceae > Rehmannia > Rehmannia glutinosa. Next base: position 67,910,975 of record CM071935.1, read on the forward strand.
TTATAGGAGATGATTGATCAAGCATAGGCTCCTCTTGGGGATTGAAAATCTACAGAAAAATACAATTAAAATCAAGAATATAGCTGTTAGAAATCAATCCCACAATTTAAGGAAATGTGTCTGCTGTCAAACGGTCATAATTTTTGCTGTCAATACACAGGGCGACCGGTCGCACAGAAATAAGAGAAAATGAGAACACTTGAAAATTACAACAGGGCGACCGGTCGACGTAGGCTTCGACCGGTCGACCCTGCCTCAACCGGTCCCCTAAACAAAAAAAAAACGAAGGGGTTAAGTTCTGTTTCAACATGAAACTTGCAGTACCGTCGCGCCTGGCGGCGACGGCCGACCGGACGGTCGACGCCTTGATGACCGGCCGACCGCTTGTTTTTGCTTCCGTCTCATTTTCTCTGTTTCTAAAAACATCTTCAGTACGGGTTGCCCTATAGATTTACCTGGCCGACCACGAGACAAAATATTGTCCAATTTTTGTCGAAAATAAAACTCAAGAAATACTCCAAAATTGTGTAAAAACATTTTAAACCGATCGAGAGTATTTAGACAACATTTAGGAACCTATTATAGGAGTAAAAACTCATTGATAAAAGTGTTGTCCATTTTTAATAAACTTGAGAAAATACTCCAGAAAATATTAAAACCATTTTAAATCCTTTAGGAGTATTTGGACAACCTTTAAAAACATTGTTTTGGTGATAAAATAAAATCATCAAAATTAAGATAAAAACATGTATCAAACAAATTCATGCCAAGTTGCCAACTCAACAATTTCCAGCGAAAATTGATTTATCATACAGGCATATGAATGAATGGAATTGGATAAAAATAGAATTAATTTAGGAATGCAATAACAATGAGAATGGAATGCTAACATGTATTCCTTTCTTATGCTTGATATCAGTAAGGAATGAGAAAAAAATGGAAAAATCATTTTTAACTTGATTCTGATTTCATGATTTGATAATTTAAAATAAATGATGAGAATTTAATAAAATATTTTTAATGACTAAATTAACCTTTAATAGATTTCTTTTTAAAAAAAATGATTTCAACTATATTTATTAATTTTAACTTTAAATTTTAAATTCCCAAAAAAAATAAAAAGAAATTATTTTTAGATAATTTTAAATTCATGCAAAATATTCATTTGCATTAGTGACATAGTTTTATTTTATTAGGTCTCAATTATCAAGCAACTCAAGATATTAAATTTCCCTTGTGTCAATTAGAGCTGTCAAAATGAGTCCGACCCGGTAAAAAGACTGGACTAAGCTTCATTTTTTAGAGGGCCAGAATGAATTGAGCCTATTTGGCCTAACTCATTCAGCCGAAAACACCAGCCCGACCCAATTGGCCCATTTTTTATATGTATTTTCATGTATTAGACCAGGTTGGGCTCCAAATATAACAAATTGACATCGTTTGGCCCGACCCGACCCAATTTCCCCCTTTGGCACGGTGACCAAAGACCGGCCGTCCGATCCGACTCTTTAATTCCATTTACACGAATATTTATATGTTTAAATGCAAAGAAAATAAAAAAAAATAGAGTGACAAGTATATTAAAATTATTAAAAAAATGCAATTGTAAGAAAATAAAAATAAATATTAAATTTTGGTGTATATTTAGTTAAATATAATATTTTTATGAGTTTAATAAGAAGATCATTTTGTCCGAAATAAAAATAACTTTATCCCTGACAGATTGAGAATGACTAAAATCATGGGGGATGAGAGGTTTGAAGCCCCGATTTTTATTCGATCATGTACTTGTCTCACGTATCGTCTTTGTACAATTTGACTATTCTACCGCATCGCTTTGATGGGTAAATATTAATGATAAATATATTTTGCATTTAATTCTTTTAAATTCTATTTGTGATCATAATCATTTATTAATTTTAGTTCGCATTTATGATCACTTGGTTGATCATCATTATTATTATTGGTGTATTTATTAGTCACCTTAGAATTTTAAGAGACTATTTATTTAAGGATTTATAATTTATAGAGTTAAGAATTCGATTTAGATTAAGGGATCATGAGACTTATAAGTGATCAAGGAAATCACTAATTATTTTGGAGATTGATATTTATTCATCTATTATCATCAATTTTGGGACAAAAAAAAATATGTGGAATTACCAAAATACCCTTAGGGGGACGACATTGGTGTATTTTTTGGTGTAGAAATATCTCCTAACTCTTGTACATGTACACCTTGTGTATTCATCTTGTGTATTTTTACACCATTAATTCAAACCTACATCTTAAATTAATCCCACCATTTCAATCATCCAATTGGTCAAACAAGACCAATTTAAAAATTCCCCCCTAAAATTAGCATTTTGGCTAATTGTCCCTAATAAAGTTGCCTAAATATTACTTTCTTCCCTAATTCCCTCAATTATTACTCTAACTTATCATTTAATCAAAACAAAACAAAATTTTTATTCTTCGCATTTCATTTCACCAACACCAAATTTCTTCTAAGTCTTGTAATTCCTCTTACCTCTCTCTAAAAATCCTCCTACATCTCTCTACCTATTCTTCATCTTCTTCACTAACACTTAACCAAAACTTCAAGAATTCATCTCCCATTTTCTTCAAAAATTTGAACCATATACACTACAAAAGGTAAGAAATTTTCTTCTTCAATCTATTCTTATACCTTCTAGCTCATCTCTTTCACCTTCTCATTTAAGTTTGATTTTTGAATTTGAGGTATACCTAGAAGACCTTTGAAGAAGTTAAGAGACTAGTCATCTTGAAGAAAAATTGTGAAGTTGGACTATAAGGTAAGAAATGGAATTTTTAGTACACTTTCTTCTTCTCTTCTATTTTCCAAATTTTGACACTCCATTTTCATTTTTGGAGTTTTAGGGTCTGACATTAAGGGTGACCAAAACCTTATACGTGGAAGCCATTACTAGTCACATTTTACTCACTACACAAGGTAAGTGTAGTATTTCCAATTTGCTCACCATCTTCTTCTTTTCCCTAAATTTTTAACCACATTCTTATAACTCTTATATTTTTTGATATTCCTTGACTTAGGGGCTGACCTAAGTCACTCCTTCATCGAGAGAGATTTATCCCATTTTCACCAACAAACAGATCTTTAAGGTGGGTGGAAAAATCCTTTCAACTTCTAGGTGTTTTAAATTGAAAATATGCATGTAGTATTTTGTTATTGAGCACTTGAGATATATATTATGTATTGCATGCTATTTTCTTGTATCAAGTTGGAAAAATTCTCAAGTGTTGCTCAAAAATGCGATTTTTCGAAAAATAGGGCATACATGCACACTTTATTGTTATACTTGATGAAATTTTGTATGAGAAGGATATGTATGTGTATGACTCTTGAAATATATGCTTTGAATGATTTGTAACCTGGACAAGTCGAGCATAATTGATTAAATTTCAACTTTTGGACTTAAAATGCAAAAATGGAAAGTTGGTGGACTTAATTGCAAGAAAATAAAACTTAAGGGACCCCTCTGTAATTTTCGATTTTTGGGACTGAACTCAGGTTAAAAAATTATGTTTTGACATTTTAATAAAGTTTTAAGAGTTTTTAGATAAATAAAATCAACCCTTAAAAGCCCAAGGACTAGATTGTAAAATTTGAGAAGTTTAAGGGCTATTTTGCAAATTTTGAAACTGTACCAGACCCTAATTTTAAAATTTGAAATTTTAACTCTTAAGGGACTGGAAATAACATATTTTAAGTGTATTCCAAAAATCCAAGTGTTTAGAGCTTGGAAAGTAATTTTATAAAAATTGAGGGACCAAATTGTAAAAGATTAAACTTGAGGACTAAAATACAATTTCCAGGACTTATGCAGTCCATGCACCTGAAAATACTAATTTAACTATAACATAATTATATCTTGGGCCCAAAGTTCAAATTTCATAACAATTGGACCCCTAAAAGCCTTAAAGGCAATTATTTCAAAATGGGACAAAAATGAAATTTTCAAAAGTTAAAGGACCTAAACTTATTTCTTTTTAAAACTGCTTTTGTCCCAATATTCCACTAACCATAGTGATATTTTCTAACTGGAATCACATTAAAAGCCCTTCCGATTTGTGAGTTCCAATTATTTTAAACTTAGAGCCCGAAATGGCAATTTTAACAAATTTGGGGCCAATATGAGAATTTTATAAAAACTCGACCTCAAAACTTCAAAACCTGAATCTCTGAACAATTTGGAGAATTTAGGAACTGACCTCATTTTTCAAGGTCGGGATATTTATTTATTCAATTTTTAACCCCAAAAGTATTGGTTTTTACAAAATGGGGCTAAATTGTAAATTTTCTTTTTATCAAGGACCTAACTCAAATTATTTTCCTTTTACTAAAACAGCCCTGGACCCTCTGACTTCAATTCTTAATTAAAATATTTTATTTTCTCAAAAACCCCTTGACTTATCGGACCGCCTTGACCGATTAATACCCGATCGTGGGCGACTTCCTCGTCTTGCGATTTGAATCTATAACGGGACTTATGTTCCACCTAATCTTTCAAGATATCGAAGATTGCTTATCCTCCTGATAATTATCTTCATCCAAATAACTCTACCAACACCATAATTACCTTACGCAAATTTTCAAAACTTTTCATGAACTCGCTTCCAATCAATATACTGATTGCGCCTGGTTGACTACCCGAACGTGTATTTATTTTTTGCTGAGTCAACTTGGTGTGTCGAGCTCACGCACAATCGGAATGGATACGTCGGGGATGGAACCAGGCAGCTCGGGCCGCTATTCCACTCTTCCTACCCATCGCCCTAATCCCGCAACCGAGGGACATAGTTTGTCCAAGGGAAGCGGGTCGTAGTATTTGAGGTATAATCATGATTATGACAGATCCGAGCCTTGCTAGCTCCACTGTGGATTTTGTCTTTGCCTACGGAGCAATAAGGTGACAGGTCTTGGACCATCTTACTCGGGAGTTACAAGGAAGAACGAAGGAATCGCTTGTCGATCCACACGATTCCGGAGTTAATCGGACCCGCTTGCTTGGCGCTACAAATCCGTGCGCAACCGCTACTTGTATTGCATAGGTTGGCGCTACAAATCCGTGACGCAACCGCTACTTGCCTTGCATAGGATTGGCGTTACAAATCCGTACGCAATCCTCCTGACTGCTTGAACCATGGTGCCTGCGTGACCACGAAGTGTTTTCTTAAACTGTATAAGTATATTACATAAATATATTTTTCATGACGCTTGTGGACTGTGTGTGAATTCATGCATCATCTCTCACGCTTTTTCATACAACTAAATTTCTCGCATTAACTATATATATCGCCACACTTGCACACGATCACCCCATCCACCGAGATTTCTCTCTCACCCCCTCCTCGTTTTCTAACCTTAGAAGATGACTTTGTCGAAGAAGGTTTGAACCCGCTGATTGAACTCTCGAGCTCCGCCCGTTGAACTCATTTCCTATCGTTATCTATGTTGCTGGACTATTTTCTTTTATTTTTCTGATGTTGGACTCTTTTATTTTCTTTGAGATTCTGGACTGTAATTGAAGGGCGTAGGACCCATTTGACACTTAAGCTGTGATATGATGTGTACTTTATTCCTAGTTCTAGACTGTAAGCTATTAAGTTGTTGGGATGTAATTGTAATCTTGTTGTACTTGTAGTTTTTCGCTGCTTTAGACCTTGTTTCACTTGGGATTGTTACATCTTTTTCTAGAATGTTGGGTTTATTTCTGTTTAAGTGATTGATCGCCGTCGCGTCACGTTTGGGGCATGACAAGAGGGATGACTAATCTCATACTATTGGGTATAGGGTTTCCCATGAGAATGAGCACTCATAACCTTAAAGCATATCAATCATGGGGGATGAGAGGAATGACTAATCCCATACTATTGGATATAGGGATTCCCATGAGAATGAGCGTTCATAACTTTAAAACATACCTATCGTGTGAATGAGAATGAACCTGAGAATGTCTATTCTATTCCCACTTCATTCTTGCATAACTATCATGCCGTATATGTCCAAAAATTGTAAATTATTGCACTACAACAGAACTTTGACTAATTAATTAGCAGACCAAATTTCTATTTAGACTAACTTACCAACGAATTTTACCATTTTCTCTCGTAAATTTTATTTTATTGTAAGATTGTTTGTAGTTGGAAAGTTAACCAGTGGAATGATTGGTAAGTATATTAGAACATCAGACGACAATTAATTAGTAACTAACAATAAACTTATAATTAATATTATAATGCTGATAAATTTGCAGATCACTCTAAGTAAAAGTTTATGATATAATAATCCAATTTTTTCTCCGGAACTTATAAATTCGTCGGATGTGAACTTACCTACGACACCAGCAAGTGTTAGACAGACCCTGCGATTGTCCCATAGATAAGGATGGCAATGAGGCGGGCATCACGGGGCGAGTCTAGACCTAGTTAAATGGGTCCCAGGTCCAAAGCTTCAAAACCTGCCCGGGTCCGGGCGGATCCGCTCCACCATATTAATTTTTATTAAATTTTTAATATGTATTTATATAATTTTGCATTATTGAATTTTAGATTTTAGTATTGTATTTATATTAATTTACTACTGTGAATATTTATTTTGAGTATTAGTTGAGTACTATTGCGAGATTCTAATAGTAGTTTTTTTTTTTTTATAAAAAAATCCTAATAGTAGCTAAATAATTGTAAAATATAGTTATAATAAGTTGCATAATAGTTGTAAAATGTAGTTAAAACTCGCCCTATTGCCATTCCTACCCATGGAGACTCATTCGACGCTCAACTAAGTATAAATTGGATAGGAAATACAGAGCAAATGACAACACTTGAGAGTAATGAGTTAAGAATACTATCAAATAATAAGGATGAATCCCTCAAAAAAAAAAAAAAAAATAATAAGGATGAACCTTTTTATACCTGGGTTGATGACCTGATCACATGAACTTTGTATAATGAAGTGGGTCGCGCGGCTTAGATAACTATATTTGTGACACAATAATAATTAATAATATCAAGTAATTAGTTAAATAATTTGGAATTATATAATGTGCGAAAAAAATTAAAATAATAATAGTCAAGTTGAATTTGTCCTCAACATATTAATTAAAATGACTACTGTAGAAATAGACAAAATACTTATATTCCAGAAAAAATAGACACAAAACATTAAAAAAAAAGAAAATGTGGGCCAGACGAATATACCTATGCCCCACATTATGAGCAGTGTCATTCTTATAAGATTGAACCTTAATCTGTGGAATTTGCACTTTATGTCCATTATCCAACGCTGATGAAAAATAGGGCGTTGGAAAGGTCAAGATTTTGGTTTACACGTCAAGATGAAGTTAGATTTTAGACAAAGATAAGTAGGAAAAGAAAGAGAAAGAAAAAGGGTTTTTTTTTTTCAGAATGTGGCATTTGCCACAAAAATTTGCGAATATGGGGTGAAAACCGGGGAGTTTGAAAATATATGTGTAGGCGCCCTTGGGTTAGGCGCACATGTCGGGGCGCTTACTAAGGGCGCCATCGCCCGCCAAAATATTTTTTTTTTTTTTTTTTTTGAAACTTCTGCAGTAGGCGCCGGTCAAAGGGCGCGCATCGCACCGACATGTACTGTTGGGCGCCTAGGGGCGCCTACCCTTTATAAAGGGCCCTCCTTCTTCCTTCTCCATACCGAAAAACAGGCTGCTTCTTCTCCTCAATTTTCTTCTTCTGTGAGTGTAGAGTTGTGGTGAGTGTAGAGTTGTGGTGGTGGTGAGTGGGGCGCGTGGTGGTGGTGAGCAGCGGCGCGTGGTGGTGGTGAGCAACGGCGCGTGGTGGACAGCAGCAGCGCGTGGTGGTGGTGACTGGCGGCGTGTGGTGGTGGTGGTGGAGCGGCGCGCGTTGCGGTTGAGTCGAGACACATTTCCGAAAATTTCAAGTAATTTTCAAACATTTTGAGCAATTTTTAATTTTTCTAGTTTATTTAGTTAATTATTTATTTTATTATGAATGATTGTTGTTGGTAGAATTATTTTGTTTATTGTTATTTTTAGGTACTTTTATAAATTGTTAGTAAAATTTGTAGAATAATAAATTGTGTATTGGTAATTTGTAGGTATTATTAAAATATTAGTACAATAATATAGTAAAAGTTTAATAATGTTAGTTTACTTTTAGGCATTTTTATAAATTCTGATTAAAAATTATTGAATAATATAATAGGCATTTTTAAAAAAAGTTAGTGAAATAATAGAATAAAATAATTATAATTGTTTGTAATAAATAATGTGTAGGACTTTTTAAATTAATTAATATGTCTGCTTTTTTTTTTAATTGATTACTGATTAGGCATATTCTAAATAATAATTTTGTATAACTTTTGAAGATATGTCAGACAAAATTGGAGTATTTGTGCATTTTGGAGGACAATTTGTTGGAGCAACACATATTGACCGTAATATCGGCCTATCAAACTTAATAGGCCTTTTGTATGAAATTACGGATTTGGATCAAAACCGCCACAAGTTGACAGTTTCTGGTAAATATTCCGAGAATGATAATTCACGATTGGTTCCAATTAAAAGAGATCGGGAACTTAGATTTTTTTTTCGATCCGATAATCGGTTTAAAATCAGAGATCTATTTGTTGAATCGTAAATTTTGAATCAAACCGTACCACCACCAATTCCATCGAAAAAATGAGTTTTACCAATATGCATCTTACATTATTGGTGACTCAATTACCTTCGCTTACCCAGGAATGACAAATATGGGTTTGGGTAGTACATGTAGACCTAGTCCGAGCAATTTGGATGGATTGATTACGCATGTTGAGAAGCGACCTACGATTAGGGGTGATGGTTGTCTTCTCGATAAAATGGGACCTTCGAACCTAGTGATAATAGCGGCGTGGTGATGATAGTGATGATCATATTGAGAATAATGTTGTACATGAAGAGGATCATCCCGCCTTGCCGACATGTTCCTTTGATAGTTCATCCTCTTTCTAATTTGTCAAGATCATCTTTTTTTGATTCTGGATTCAAAGAATATGATGGCGATACTGATGATGTCCCGTTAAAACATATGTATTATGACACTGACAAAGGTGAGTTGAAAAAGGGTATGGTTTTCATTGATAAAAAACATGTGCAATCCGCAGTTAAGGATTTTTCGGTGCGTCATGGCAGACGTGAGTATAGGGTTGTGGAGTCTACGCCGACATTGTGGAAAATTGTTTGTAAGCATAATCAATCAGGATCGATTGAATCGGGCTTATTATCACAACAATACAATTGGTGGTTGCGATCGAGTTTTGTAAAAAGACGTTCGATTTGGCAAATTACCAAGTTGGGACCGCCCCATAGTTGTGTTATGAACACTGTCTCCAAGGATCATAGAAACTTGTGTAAAAATATTATCGCTCACGATCTTATGGGGATTGTGTAGTGTGATCCGGCTTATGATATCAAGTATGTTCAGCAAAATGTGAAGGACAAATATGGATATGAGATATCATACAATAAAGCTTGGGAGAGCTCTTGTCAGTACTTGCCTAAATATATGGGGGCGCTACAGAAATACAATCCGGGAACAGTTGTGGAGTGGTTCCCTAAAGAAATAGATGAACATGGTGTGCATACATTGGGGTACGTTTTCTAGGCGTTTAGGCCGTGCATCGAAGGTTTTAGACATTGCCGCAAGGTCATTAGTGTGGACGGAACACACTTGTATACTAAATACAAGCATAAGATGTTAATTGCTGTGATTCTCGATTCAAACCAACACGTGCTACCTCTCGCATATGCTATTGTAGATGAGGAAAATTTTAGGTCATGGTTTTGGTTTCTTCACATGGTAGCTAAATATGTGGTTTGTGGCGCCGAGGGAATGTGTCTTATTTCAGATCGACATCCAGGTATATTAAAAGCGGTTGAACGTGTTCCCGAGTTTCAAGCACCTATCGAGTACACGGGTTTTGTCCGACATGTGACATCTAATTTTAATAATCATTTTAAGAATATCGGACTCAAGGACTTGTGTTGGCAAGGTTCGGTTCGAGTTGAGTGTTCGTTCGTTTGAGAAAATAATGGATCAGATTAAATCATTTAACCCAGATGCGTACGAGTATTTGGCTGCGATTGATCCAAGTCTGTGGACACTCTGCTATGATGAAGGGAAACAATGTGGAATTATGACTACAAACATGTCTGAATGCATGAATGGAGTACTTAAGGGTGCCCGACGCCTTCCAATCACAGCCATTGTTAAGATCACCTTTGCAAGGTCGGCTAAGTGTTGTTTAGATCGCATGGCGAATGCATCGCTGACTCAACAACGAAACCAAATTTGGCCAGATGATGTACACCATAAGTTTGACAAATTGCAGCGCCTCGGATTACAACATATGGTGCAGATGTATGATTATACTGATCAAGTTGCAAGTGTCATCACACAAGTATCGGGTTCTCAACGTTCACGTACCTTCAAAGTGAAGTTATCTACCCAAGAATGTTCATGCGGTCAGTGGAAGAATGATGGAATTCCATGCTCTCATGCAATGCAAGCTTGTCGCCATTTTAGGGTTGACCCAAGTGTTTTTATGAAGCAATATTATACCACTAGCGCGTACTTGAGGACATATTCTGCAGGACAATTTGTACCATTGCCCGACGATGATGAGTGGGATGAGCCACCTTTCCAGATGCAACATAATCCTGAGCGTCGTACTATTAGACGACGTGGAAGAGATACACCATCAAGAATTCGTAATGAAATGGATCGTCCACAAACCCGTGCGAGACAACAATATCGTGCAAGTGAAAGGGCTAAAACTTCACAACGTGGATCGTCATCCCATCAGATTTAGTTTGCTATGTTGTATCCTAGAATAAGTTATTGTAATAATTAAATAGGAATGTAAGGTTTAGTTTGTTAAGTTGTATGTCTGAATTGATCAATGTAACCTAGACGTTTGTTATAATGTATGAAATTGCTCCCTACTTTCATTGTATTATTATCTGTTGTATTTACAATTGCATTTTCCTCAGATTTACACGCACTGTTATATGTCTTATTCATTATGCATTTTGTATGTCATTTGTAGTTGATTATTTACATTTTCGTTCACAGGATGGATGCCGATGCCATTAGACATGTTTATGGACCACATGATCCTGATATTCTGACCGCACAGGAGACACATCGGTCTGAGTCTGTATATGGAGGAGCAGTTGATAAAGTACTAAATACTAAAAAAGGATGTGGTCTATTTTGGAGTTTTAAGCCGGGCGCAGATGATCACCTTCATCCCCGTGTTTTGGATATTTTGTATGATATGGGATTTTATGGTGTTGCAAGCCGTGGCCAGATGAAGATTGATCATCATCATATCACTGCATTAGTGGAGAGATGGCGCCCTGAGACACATACTTTTCATTTGCCAGTCGGAGAGGTTACAGTCACACTACAGGATGTGGCGATTATATGGGGTTTATCCGTGGATGGGGATGCTATAACAGGGGTCGATTTTTTTCATACTGTTGACGAGTGGCGTTTCTATTGTGGACCATATTTGGGTTTCGTACCTACACTCGCAAAAATGAGAGGAGGACACGAGATACTTAATGTAGCCATTAGACAAAGATCTTACACACGATTCGATCGATGATGAGACCCCAGAGTATGTGGTTGAGCAGTATGCACGTGGTTGTGCACTACTTCTGATAGGATGTCGTATGATGCCGGACTCCTCCGGAAATAGTGTGTCATTATTATATCTTCACCAGTTAGAGAATGTTCGAGCAGCGGGGCGCTTTAGTTGGGGCTGCGCTGTTTTGGCATTTCTATATCGTGAGCTTTGCAAGGCTGCTGGTGATGCGGATAAAGAGTACATGGGTGGGCCATTGAGTATTGTTAAGGTATATATTTATTACTATGCAGTTAATGTTATACATGACATAATTTTTGTTGGTAATATATATATATATATATATATATATTTCTTATGTAGATTTGGGCGTGGTCTCGAATGAGGAGTATAGTGCCAGAGAATATAAGTTCTATGATTATAGCTGGTACACTTCTAGGGGTTGATAGGGTATTGGGATTACCACCATACGGGGCCAGATGGGTACAACATCACAGCTATGGTCGCACTTCGAGACATTCAGTAAGGATATATAGAGAGATTTTTGATCGGTTGTTGCCTCATCAGGTATTACACATTTATATTACTCATTAATATAATTAATACGCACATCACATTTTAATACATGGTTATTTCTTGGCAGTTTATATGGCAGCCATACGATTTGGAGGACCCAGATATTGCAGATCTTGGACCTCGATGTCTGACTATGCATTGGCTATCGCGTTGTCCATTGATCAATTACGCGATTGTGGAGATATACCATCCAGATCGATTTCTCAGACAATTTGGTGGTAGACAAGATATTCCTCAGCATATACACCATAGTCATAAGGATCTGCATGAGTATGATCGTAGAGGTCGAGACTGTTTTGATTGGAGATATTCACATCGAGACTGGATCCAGTTCTGGGATCTGAGACATTCACATACCGTCAACGTAGAGCCGATTGTTGGAGATTCTGATATGGTTGATGGGTATATGGCTTGGTATAGTAGGATTACTAGGCGATTGATTACGCACAGTCGGTTGATCACCGCACGGGTTCCGGTACCGTCTAACATATCAGCACGTGATGCCATGGTATAATTTAATACTGTTTTAGTAATAATAATTTTATAGTTAATGAATAAAAAAATAATATTTTTTGTTATTTGTATTTTACAGTTTACGTGGATGGAACAACTTAGGCTTTGCACGTGTCATTTGAGGATCGCGAGTCATTTGCACGTTTACAACGTGTTGCTAGAGATGTTAGTAATGATATTGAGCGGACACTGCAAAGACAACCTGGCGGGAGAGGCACAAGAGCACTGCGAGGAGATGGGGGCGTGGCGGAGGGGACGACGACACCAGCCACAACCATCTACAGCTGGACCTTCCACGACCCATGATGTTCCTTCATCGGCACCTCATGTTGACATAGCTGGACCTTCCAGGACTTATGATGTTCCTTCAGTTGGACCTCCTATTGACATAGTTGGACCTTATACTTGTACACCTCAGATGCACTATGGTATGAAATTTATTAAATTCATAAAAATGGTTTTAATAGCAAACGTGTATTTTAATTGATCATTTTCCATTTTATATGACAGGTCCGTCTACATCCACTCCGGGTTATTTTGCCCCTCAGTGGACATTATTTTCATCATTATTAGAGACTGATTATAGTGCTACGAGACCTCTATATGGTGCCCATGATCCGTCCACGTTCGAGCGTCCACATTTTAACATATTGCCCGTCTCATTTCTGCCTACACTCAGTGCATATCGTGATTTGACCGGAGAGTCTACATCATCAGCTGCAGATGATCAAGATGATGAGGACGCGCCACAACATTCTGCACATGACGACCAGCCGGATGCTGGTAGGCGTAGAAGTACTAGACAAAGGGTAGCGCCTAGGTGTGACACTGGGGGTCATAGAGTTTAGGATTTTTCATAGAGCTTATTGTAAAACAACTAATGAATCAACTTATTTAATATTAAGTATGTATCTTTTTATTACATTTATTATTATACATTTATCTCACATACATTTACTACATTTGCATTGATACGTCTTATTAGTGTAAGCTTTATACACATGTCTAGTCTTGTCAACAAAGCTTTATCAGATGTCAGTTTTATCCAGATGTCAGCTTTATCAGATGTCAACTTTATCCAGTGATACATCTTGTCAACATAGTATTAGGCATTGTTGGGCCTTGTTTGAATAACTTAACAAATTTACAAAAATGTCATTATGAATACTTCACATCGCCTATAAATACATGCTGAAAATTTCATTTGATTGCAACTTGAACTGGTCCCCTCCAGCAACCCAAAAAAATTATATTATTTCTATTTTCACTCAAAATGGATGAGTTCAACTGGTCCCCTCTACCATCCCCACAGAAGCCTAACTCCCAGTTATTGATGAGTCTCTATAATGCGAAAAATACAAGGTAGACATTGCCGATGGACATCATTCTCGTTGATTCACTACTAAACGAGAAAAGTAAAGGTAGCTGGGTAGTTGGTGAAACGAACAATAGTGTGGCCATTCTGGAGGTGAGAGCAGTTCTGAAATTTGCATTCCAATGCAATTTTAAGTTCGCCGAGGTAAATCAACGAGTTAAACATCTTCAAGCCCGCTATACTTTGTTCGCCAAAATGCTAAGTACGCCGGGTGTACATTGGGATCGTAAACTCAATTTCGTGCACGCAGCGACAACTCACTGGGTCACTTGGCGTTCGATAAGTTAAATATTCTTATTTTCATCATGCGAGTTGTATTATATAACATTATGTAATGTAAGTATATTAATCATTCATTTTCTTTAATTTTTAGGATGATGACACTGTTACTCCGGATGCTTATATGATCGAGGGAGAACCTTTATTTGATAAGCTTCAAATATTGTTTAAGGTACCAGAGCCAGAAACACAAGGCTCAAGCAACTTGCCGGGTCACCCTAAACGCTACTTGCCATCACAATCTAATGCTGAGCAAGGAAGTTCTTCTTCATGCCAAGATTGGTCGTGCAGTGTTCCTGTTGTTTACGTGCTGATTTCGCGTACTTATGTTGTAATGACATGCCATATCTTATTTCAGTATTTTAATATGTAATTTTCTTGCTGTTTTTTTTTTTAATTATGTTTACTTTATTATGTAATCGTGTTTCGATTGAGTGATATTTCGATTCAGTAATATCCAAAAATTGTGTGTTTTATATTTAAACTTTCAATTTTGAAAATAATTAAAAAAAAATTCGAGTTGTAGGCGTCGGTCAAAGCGACGCTTACGTGGCAGAGAGAGAAAAAAAAAACAAGGACAGCAGCAGGGGCCCTTGGTATGGGCGCCTGCCAAGTGGGCGCCCTTTGTAAGGGCGCCTACACCTAAATCCGCAATCCCTCCCATTTTCACCACACTTTTACAAATGTTTGTGGCAAACACCATAAACAGAAAAATAACCCAAGAAAAAGAGCCCATTTTTTAATTCTATAGATAAGCCATTAGAAAGTGGGGTCTTTCAAATTTCAATAAGCTGTGGGTTGCATGTGAGGAGAAGACTTTTTGCATTTCCCTTTGCCTATCTTGATAAGTAGGGGTGTCAATTTGGGTTGGGTCCGGGTTCGTGGGTCCGAGTTTGCAGGTTTGCGTGTCAGAAACAGCCGACCCGGACCCGACCTATTTAATTATTCGTGTCAGAATCTTCAATCCGGACCCGACCTGCTTATTTCACAGGTAACCCAGACCCGACCCGATTAACCCATATAATAAAATTATTTTAATATACATTTAATAGTTTTAACTGAATAAATTTATATTTTTCCAAAATCAATCACTATCATACATTATTCGATCAATAAACAATATTACAAGTCACAACATACAAAAAGAAATAACATAATTGCATAAATAACATAACATACTAATAGAAAAGACATGCATAATAGTAACAAATACATAATTAATGAAGTTTTATAATTTGAGTTTTAAAGATATGTCTTGTTTGTTGTTTCTTCTTACACTTAGTTATTTACTTAATTTTTTTAATTCACAAACGGGTTATACGGGTTAAACGGGTCATAGTAGGTTGACCCGGACACCGACCATTTAATTGGCGGTTTAGTCGTCCGACCCATTTCGACCAACCCACGGCCTGACCCATACCCATACCCATTAATTTCGTGTTAGGTTCGTATCAGATTTGCGTGTCGGGTCCTAAATTGACACCCCTATTGCTAAGCAACATATGTATACCACATTTACATATTTTAAAATTTTAAACTTAGGACAAATATATAAATTCTCTTAAATTTGTTGTGATATATAAACACATTTTTCAAATTTGTATGTGTCATACATATCCCATGGATTGAATGTTTGGATAATACAATGAATTTACATAGTATGTAGAATGTTTTGAGTATTTTGCACCCCAAATATAATGTTTTTAAACCCGAACCGGATATCGAACCGGATTAATAACTGGGTTATTGGGTCACTGGTTCAACCGGTTAAACCGTTCTAAAAAAGCCGGTTAACTCATATACATAAATATGTATATGTACAAATATAAAACATAAATACAAGTACAAATAAAAAAATAACAAATTACAAATAAAAATAAATTTAAATAAATTATAATATCTAAATATATGTATAAATCGAATATAAGAAAAAGTTACATGTAAATTTATCAAATAATTTTTCTTTTGTAATAAAATAAAGAAAATTTTGCTTAAAAAATTGAACCGGGTTAACCGGGTCACCAGTTCCCGGTTTTTTATCGGGTTTGACCAGGTTGCAACATTTTTTTAGCCACCCGATTTTAATTTAGAACTGGAACGGACATGTGACCGGTTCTCGGTTAAACTGACCGCTCCGGGTTTCAAAACATTGCCCAAATTCCATTTTTTGAATTCTAAAAAATGTTTCAAATTATAAGTTTTCAAAATTAATTAATTAGATATAATTTTAAAAAACTAATGTATTTGAAAGAGCTAGTGTTATTTTTACACAAAAGATCAAATATGAAAAGATTATTTGATAGTTTGAATTTAAAGAAAATATTAACTATTCAATCTAAATAAATTTTCAACTCTTTTGGATAAGATAAACAAGTATATTCTTATTATCTTGACTTATATATATACATATATATATATATTAAATAAGAATATTCATGAATTTTTCATTCAAAAACCTCCAAAATTTGTTGAAACATTTCTTTATTCTACTTATATATACTTATCTATCTTCATCCAGAAAAGTTCAAAGTTCATTTAGGTTAAATAGTTAATACTATATTTTGAATCTAAATTATCAAAATGATTTTTGCATATTTAATATTCTTGGTGTATTTATTTAGGAGTATGTTCTTATTTATTTATTATTAAAAGTACTATTAAATACAATAAAATGTTAGTTTTTTAATAAATATATATAACAAAATTCTAGTGTATTTAAATAAAAAATAATCCATTTTACCCTATTCATGATTAAAATAACACTAAGGCATAAATGGTCACAAATATTGGGGGAATTTGGTTTAATGTGGCAAAAATCAAATTCAATCGTCAAAATATGGCAAAATTTAAGGGATTTGTGTTTTTGTTCGGTGGCGCAGATGTGGGATGTGCCAGGATAACTGTTGGCGTGCCTTTCATCTGCGCCAAAATACTATTTTTTTTAATTTAAATTTTGTACGGCTGGTGCATACACGAACTGCGCCAACTTTTTGACATTAAAAAAAATTAAATTTCCCGCACAGAATCCGAAAACATGGATTCTGAGGATGACTGTCGAAAGTCATCCTGAAAAAGCCTAAAAAAGGAGTCAACACCCCTGGCGCACCATGCAGACGCGCCAACCTCAATAGAAAAAAAAAACAAAAAATCCTACACTACCAGACCTTATAAATACCCCCAAATCACTCTCACTCTCACTCTCACACGACTTCTCTCTCAAATCCATTCCCCCCAAACCCTACTCTCCAGCAAAACACACACACTCACATGCAGCAATACGCACACACAGACGCAGCAAAACACACACACTCATACGACAGTTCCAGCGACGGTGGCGGTTTTCGGCGACAGTGGTTTCCGGCGAAATTTCAGGTATGTAATTTCGTCATTATATTTATGAGTACAAATTTTATTTACTTATTAAATTAATATACACATAATTTTTTTACGTAAATTACTTCCTGTCGCTGAAATAAATTATAATATTTCTATTATTTATCCTGTAATTATTATTGAATTGTATAAATAATACCCGTATATAGGCAATGTCAAACTTGATTTTAATTATTTAATTGTATTATTATTATTATTATTATTATTATAATATATAGGCAATGTCAAACATGATCACCATAATCGTATATTTTGGAGGGTAAATTGTGCAAACTGGGAGCGATGTAAGATATGACCGTAACGTAGAGACGTGATTTTATTCACTGTTCTAAAAGACCCCGCCTAGCTCCGATTAGTCCCCTCCTAGGCGCTAGGCCCTCCTTGCCCGCCTACGCTATTTTTCCAATTAGGCCCCGCCTAATCCCGCTCAGTCCCGCCTAACCCCGCACAGCCTCCGCCTAGGTGCTAGACCCCAGTCTACCGCCCGACTAGCGCCTAGCGATTTTTAGGATACTGATTTTATTGAGGAGATGACTAGTGTGCGGCGTCTTCTAGGGATGCCTCCACCAGAGATATTTCCAGAGACAACTGATCCGTCACAGACGCATGATCGGGCACGCAGCACACGGACAACCACTACTGCGCCACAGACACCTCACACATATGCGACATGGCCTTCTGGATATGCGTTGAGCCCATCTGCATATGCGCGCAGGTCCATCCACTTCGCGTCACACACCATATATGCCACATCCTGTGAATTATGATCAGTTCATAACACCCCAGTTCACATCATTTACTGATATGCTTAACACGGATGTGGGAATGATAAGTCCATCTACAGATGCGCGTCCAAGTTTTCAGCATTCGCCTGTACTATTTCCTAGTGGATTTCAGGGGAATTATATGGACATGGATCCGAGCCCGTCTACTTCCGACCAACATGATATTGATAATGCTGAATACGGTTTTAGGCTGAGCCAGCGAGAGAGACATCTTTCGGGATGTGGCACCGGTGGTCGTAGATATTAGGATTAGCATTAGTCAAAATTATGTATTTAGTAATTAATTTTGTTAAGACATATTAATTTTGAATGTAAATTTATAATTAATGGACATATTTAGATTAGTTATAAAAATAGTTAAAATTAGTCAAAATCCTCTTACTAATATTTGGAATAATTTGCATTCATTTTGTGAAAATAGGCCCACAATTTAAATTTATTGATTACTCAATCATCTTGTAAGTCAAAATGAATACAATTCTTATTATATCCTATTTAGACTTACAATTATTACTCAATCATCTTCTAATAACGGCTTTGTCATTTTTTCAATTTTTTTTTGGTTTAAAGTTGCTGGCGCATGGGTGACCTGCGCCAGCCGAAAATATTTAAACTTTTTTTTAAAGCTGGCGCAAATTTAAATTAAAAAAAAATATTTTGGCGTAGATTAGTGGTGCAGCAACTGTTATCCTGGCGCACCCATAGTCTGCGCCACCGAACAAAAAAACACCCCCTCCCCACAATTTTGCCATATTTTGTTGATTCCATTTGACTTTTGTCACAATAAAGCAAAATCCCCCAAATATTGAACATGCTTGTCAATTCCTATTTGCAAATGAGGCAGTCAAGTTGTAGACATGTCAACCTTCTAATTATGGATGCCCACTTTTTAGAGTTGGCAAAACTTGTAGCGCGGCCCGTGGGCCGACTCGAGTTTTGGCTGGGCCGAACCATGATTTTCTAAGCCCGAAAAAAGTTGGGCATATTTGGCCCGGTCCGATTGGCCCAACTTATAGCCTAGCCTGATAATTTTTTTATACAAAATATGCACATGGCTTGGGCTGGACCAAGTATTTCCACAGTCCAAGTAAAATCGGTTCGGTCTGGCTTGGCCCAATTTTTTCAAAAGTCCGATGGGCTTGGGCCCGGCCAGCCCCAACATTTCACCAAGTCTACCACTCTCATTCTAAAATTGAGGAACTCGACATCAAAATATAATATGAAAAATCAAATACATATAGTATATATTTCTCTTTTCATTTGAAGTTGGTGGTGGTTACATCACAAAGCAGATATGGCAGCCCTAGAAAGTACCAATACCATTAATACCAGTAAAACATCTGTATATACACAGTCAGAATCACCTTACATGAATAGCCAAAAAAGAAAAGAAAAAAAAAAAAAGAGGTTTGGTGTGTGTTGCCAACTTACCATTACTTTTGACCCAACTTTATTAAATATAAAAAGAAATTAATTTGTGATATCAAAGCTTTTGTCCACAAGAAATTAAAAGAAAAGAAAATTTATGAATGATCAAATAATAATGTCTGTCTCTTGTCATAATTGCTTAATTTTATGGTTATTAAAGGTGCCACCCAAGCATTACAGAAAGAAAAGCAAATTAACAGAATCACACACCAACTTTCTGGTTCCCCTTTTTTTTTTTTTTGGTTAAAAAATACTTTTTCTGAGGCTCATATTTAGTTTATGATGACCCAAAGCTGACTCATGCAACTGAAAAAGTTAACTATAAACAACCCTTTATTTTTCCATATAAATAGATGCCTAAGGAGTAGTTTGGATCCGAGCAAGTTTCTGGTATTCAACACTGAGATCCATATTTGGTGAACATTTTGAAGCATATTACATTTCATTGCAAGGAAGTAAAATGAAAGTACAACAGAGGAATTCAGGAATTGGGAAGAAAAATGTGAATAAGGAAAATGTTATTGGGATGCCAATCAGCTCAGTACAACATGCATTTTTCTGTAATAAAAAGAGTTCTACAAATGCTCTTTTACCTGATCCTGCTTCTCAGTATCAAATTCTGCCTTCTCCTTCAAAACAATATTCCAAGAATATTAGACATAGTAAGCCCTTCTTAATTTCTTGATTAGCCCTTATCAAGAAATTCACATCTTCAATGTTACAAAATTGAATCTTTACTAATGCTATTTTGGGTGTCAATTAATTATGCAGGTAGAGAAGATTCAGTAATTACTAAGGTGATCAAACTCAGAGAAAGCATGGACAATTTTGCTCAAGGAATCCGAGAGCACGGTAACTATTCCCAAGATTTACCCTAATTACAAAAAAGTCCAATTATTTTTTAAAATTATAAAAATATACCCCTTTAGCTTTATGTTTGTTTTACAAATTAAAACAGGCAAAATTGCAAAATTGATTTTGTAACTATAGGGCTGTTGCAAAAAGATCCGGTAAATACGTTTTGACTATAAAAAATTCTCGATTTTGGCCCTGCAAAATACATGATTTGCAAGATAGTCCTGTAACTATATAAAAATCTCAATTCTGGTACTAATTTTATTGAATTTCAATCATGTCAGTGGCACATGTAGTAACCAACTTCTGGTGAAATTAGGACCAAAAGTGATATTTTCATATGGTTAAAGACTATTTTGCAAATTGTGCATTTTGCAGATCAAAATTGAGATGTTTATATAGTTACAAGTCTTTTTTGCAAAACGTAATTTTTACATGACTTTTTTGCTGCTCCTTATAGTTACAGGGCAACGTTTCGTTGCCCTGTAAAACACAAGCCTGTACCTAAATTCTCAGATCATGGTGTTAGTACATATTCATATTTAGTAACATTTAAGAATTCTTTTTTGCAGTAAAATTAGGACCAAAATTAAGCGAAACGGTGAAAGGAAAGTTGAGCCTGGGGGCAAGAATTCTTCAAGTTGGAGGAGTAGATAAAGTGTTCAGGCAGAAATTCAACATTGGAGATGATGAAAAACTGTTGAAGGCTTCTCAGTGCTATTTATCGACAACTGCTGGTCCGATAGCCGGAATACTATTTATTTCGAATGACAGAGTTGCATTTTGCAGTGAGAGATCCATCAAAGTATCTTCTCCAACTGGAAAGCTTCTAAAAGTTCATTACAAAGTTATGATCCCACTGAGAAAAACAAAGAGAGCCATTGAAACTGAGAATGTGAAAAAACCAACACAGAAGTATGTGCAAATTGTGACAGAGGACAATTTTGAATTCTGGTTCATGGGATTTTTGAATCATCAAACAACTTTAAAGTATCTCCACCAAGCTATCCATCAAGCCAGATGACACTTTTGGATAATTAAAGACTTCATGTATATTGTATATTTTTGAAATAATTACAAATATACCCCTGAGTTTGGGCTAATTACAAAAAACCCCAAAGATGTTTCAAAATTACAAAAAAAATCCCCTCAAGTTTGATTATGTCTTAAATTTAACGGGGTAACTATAACATATAATGTCAGGCAGGGGCGGAGCCAGGACCGCTGGCAGGGGGGGCCAAGAGTAGTAGTGTCACTTTCGTGTTCGCGGGTCGTGTTCATTATAGGTCTGACACGAATCCGAACACAACTTATTTAACTATCCGTGTCAAGATACATGACACGAATACGACCTATTTATGATACGGGTAACCCGACACGCCACGAAAAACCTATATAATTTAAAGTTGACACAAAAAAATAAAAAAATGGAGAAAAAAAATTAAAATTACAAATAAAAAATACATTAAACATTAAAAATTTATTAAAAAAATGCATCTAATAAATTTTCATCATCATATGATCAAACTAAAACATCACAAAACATTAAATTAAATCTTTAACTTGTTTAGAGTCTCTTTTGCATATCACGAAAACCATCTACAATTTAATTTATCCTATTTTTTTTGTAATTTTATTTTCAATATATATTAACAAATAATTATGAGAAATCCAACTTTTGATGAATAGAAAATATATTTTTAAGACGATAATAAGATAAAATAAGACCTACAAAATCTTCAATTTAACTTACTAAAATTCATGTAATAATTTTTATCCAACAAAATTATGAGGGGGAAATAGTACTAAATAATAAAAATATGAGTACTAAAATAACAAAAAGTAAAAAGTTGGGGGGCAGGGCCCCCCTAAGCATTCATGTGGCTCCGCCACTGATGTCAGGGGAGTTCCGAAATGTTTTTTAGCTTATCAAGGGGAAAATGCATGATGAAATCAAACTTCAAGAGGTTTTTTGCAATTTTCAAAAAACTCAATTTTTTATTTTTATTTTTTGTAATTAGCCTGAACCTCAAGGTTTCTTTTTTTTTTTTTATATAATTATCCCTATGTAAAAACATATTTTGTTTTGTTTGTTTGTATGTCTTTTCCCTAACATCCTTTAGACATATAGATGAGCTATCTAATATATATACTCTTTCGAAATCAGTACAAATTTGTAAAAACTCCGAGTCTCGTTTTGTTGTATTGACGAGTTTACATTTTGGTGAAAGAACAAAGCTCAGGGTCGCGATTGGATATACTTTCATTTTGCTAGAGAATAGTAGTAAAGAGAATTTTGGAAGGAAAAAGATGAATTTTGAGAGTGTGATTGGATTTGAGATGAAAAAGTAATGATGAAAGTTGATAAATAGTAAAATAATGATTGTATATCATTGGTAGTTAGAAATGTGTGAGTGAGTGAATAGTGAAATTTGTGGGAAAATGTGTAGTAATGAATAGTGTTTTTTTTTTAAAAATGTGTAGATATGATTGGTAAGAGAAAAAAATGAGAAAAAGTAAAAGTGAGAGAATAATATATTTTTCTGAAAATTTTCATAAACAATCACATGTTTGGTAAAAAAAAAATCTCCAATAGAACGAAAATGAGATTTCTTCGACATCCAATCACAACCTCACTCATTGGTTTCAACTGGCTTAGCAATTGGTACTATTGTTGTTTTATTTTATATGGTGCAGAATCTAAATTTCACTCAGCAATTGGTACTATTATACTTTTATATGGTACAGAATCTATATTTCATTGATGATGTATTTTACTGAGTTAAATAATAATTAAATTTAGGTATAATTACAAAGACACCCCTGAGATTAGGCTAATTATAAAATAAACCCAAAGATTTTTCAAAATTACAAAAATCCCTTGAGGTTTGATTTCACCTTACAATTTCTCCCTTCATAAACAACGAACATTTCAAAAACCCCATGATATTTCTAGAAATAGTATAATTAACCCCTTAAAATTAAGCCTGTAACAACCACGGTCTGGTTTTTTCCAAGAACATTCATCCACAGGTTGCTTCCCATCGCCCTTCTCCTCAGACTGATTCGCCTCTTGGAACGATTTCAAAAATTCATCCGCCCATCGCATCGACTTTGCAAGTTTTTGGTGTGTGTTGTCATGTATATATACCTATTTTTCATTCCAAATCGCCCACGTATTACACACAAATCTTTCAAACTGGTGATTTCCCAGACATGTACGCATCCACAACCCTATATCAATACAATCTCTTTCTTTCACTTGTTTCAAGAGATCCCAAAATCCTGTTTGTTTCCACAATCTCCTCAAAGATTTACAATAGAAGATTGCATGAGTGGTATATCCGCGTGATGATGGCATATCCTACACCCTTCCAGCCTTCCTCTACCGGTACATGATGTCTTCGCAAATTTTGATAGCCGCGATCAAATTGTGTGAGACCTTCCACCAGAAGATTTTTACTTTCGGCGGGATTGACATTGCCCACAAGTATTTCCACCATTTTGTATATATTCCTATAGCTCCCTTATAGCCATCCCTCACTGTATATATTCCTTTGTTATCTTGTTGCCAACATAGACGAATCCATGTTCCACAATATGGGGGCATGTGCCCCCATAACATTTTCTATTATTTTTCATTTATAATTATATTATATATTGTTTATTTTTTAAAATTCTGTTTATATTAATTACACTTAAACCTCTATGAATTAATAACACTAGGACTGTCAATATTTATTAATTTAGCGAGATATTAAATTAGCGAATTATTAATTTTGCTTGTTGTCTCCAAGTCGGGACCGACCAAAAATATTATTTAAACGGTGTTATTAATTAATCGAGTATTAAATTATCGAGGTTATAATGTAGTTTGTTATGTCTTTTTTTTTCCTTTTCTTTACTATTTGTTATTTATTTTTAAAATTTATATAGTAATTACGTTAACAAATAAATAAAGTCTGTCCTACTATTTATTTTTGATGAAATTTATAATTGCATTTATTTTGTGCTCCTACCGTAAAAAATTCCTGGATTCGTCCCTGATTGCCAATATCGAGTGTCCTCTCTCATGTTCCTTGATAATGGGATATTTAGAATTGCTTCTGCCACATTAGGTAGAAAGTTTGTGTTAATCACCTCTGTATTCCATTGACCGTCTCTAATGAGCTTCTCAATTTTGTCATCGTTCATTAGAGTCATAGGTTACCAACTGATTTTGCTTGAGTAAGACCTTACCCAATGATCTTTGTAAATTCCCACTTTCTTACCATCCCCAATTCTCCACGATATCCCATCTTCAAGCAAATCTTGACTCCATAGTAGCGACCTCCAAATATATGACAGCTTTGTTCCAGCAGTTGCCTCCATTATATCCACATGCAGAAAATATCTTGAAGACCATTGATTAAGCGTCTATTTACTTTTTAATTTGTTTGTTCTAAGCGTCTATATACTTTCTAATTTGTTTGTCACTAATTAAATTTCTATTGTCATATATATTATTTATTTGATTAAAAGAGGATATTAGAAAAATAAAAAAAATTTGATGACTGGATCTAATTTAAGATGTTAAAAGTTCGAAGGATATATCTATTTTAAAGAAATAATAGATAGAGATTGTTGCGAAACTTAGATACCAAAATGTCTTATGTTCTGATTTTTAGTTCGCTTATCATAAAACAAATTACTATTTATTTACAATCAAAGAATCTGGAGTTAATTTTGTTTTTTTGGTTTTATTTTTTATTTCTACTATAAATTTATCTTATTGTTTTCTCTAAAAATACAATTGAGATATATAATTTGTTCATAAAGTATTATAAATTAAATATACGATTTTGTTTGTATTCATCTTTGAATGGCTATAATCTTCCATATAAATTCTATATATATGCTTATGAGATATATTTGGAAAGCTAAGAATTCTATTTTAATATGAATTTAATTTTATTTGAATATTCTAATTACCCAAAGGGTTATGACAAAAAAAAAAAATAAACTTCTAGTATTTGAAAAAAAATTTGGTATATTAATGGACACTTGAAGTTATAGTTAAATTATATTATTAACGACAAGTTCAATTATACTATCTTCTCACAATATGTAATACCTACCCATTAGGGTTATAATAGGTATATCAAAAATTTCAAGAAACATTTTAAGTGATTCACACTTTTATGAGTAAAAATAAAAATAATAAACAAATATATAAGTAAATAAAATATGAATATAAATACAGTATATTGTATAGATATAGATTAAAATATTTGTTATTCATCCATATAAAAAGTGGAACACTTGTTAGTCACACATGCATCAAGTGTATTATACCTTATATAGCATGGATAATACCCAAGTAGACAATGTATCAAAATTATGTGCCATAGTTAGTGCATTCTTGAGTCAACTTGCTCGCAAGTCTTGTTGGGGCGGTTAGACTTAGTCTGTTGGAATATAAACTTGATTTAAGTCCAAATAATATTGAGCTTGAAAATATATTTTTGAGTTAGAAGATAAAATAAAAGTCCAAACCCAAAAGGCTCAAGTTCTAGAATTTGTTTAGAAATGTCTTGAGAAAGTATCTTAGATATTATTTAAAGAAAACTTGTAAAAAGTTCTAGGTAAATAGATATTTTAGAAGATTATTCTAGTGGACAATAATAGTCATTAGATCAAATAAATCATAGTCATTAGTTATGAAGTTATCTAAGTATAAATATGGGTGTCTTGTTCATATTGCACCAATCCAAAACTTGAGAAGAATTAATAGAAGCAAATATTCGTCCACCAAAACTCTCTTATATTTTTTAGCCTAAATAGTGTCCTCTTTCTATAAAGAACTCCTCCAACAGAGTCCTACTGGAGGGCAAGGAGTAAATTGAGGCAGAGGGTTGTGTGGTGTTTGGATCTCTAATAGTGTGTAGGCTTGATTTCGTTTTTGCACTGATACTTTGAACTGTAATAAGATATATCATATAGTAAGTTTAGATAAATGGTAGGTTAAAAATTCAATTTCAAAATGCGTACGGAGTGACCCTAAATGTTTTGGGCCGTCACCGCCGCCGAAACTAAATTTTCTCAAAAGTTCCCTAGATGGACAAAATGGTAGGAAGGTAGGAAGGTCTAACTCTACGCCCTCGTCCTCTCCTAACTTGAGAGAGTTTTCCTTGGAGAAGTGGGGAGATATCGTCCTCATCATCTCTCGAGTTGGAGAAACTCTCCCATGGATGGCGGGAAATAGCGGTGGAATGTGTGAGAACATGTGTATCGAGTGGCTCCCAAAACTTCCATCCACACCACCAAAAAATGTGAATTACCATCAGAAATTAGCGTAAACATGTAATGCAATTAGGCTGTAGTACATTTGCTACTCCATACCATCTCGATAATGCGAAGGGCATTTTCATTGGCACCCAGCGTTAGTTGCACCTCAACCTTTCTAATAGTGGTGGCAAACCCCTCTCATGACATCTCCATGGAATCCAACTCTAAGTTGTCCGGTGCAAAGTAGGAGGTTGCATATCCTGCCAATGCAACGTGCGGTATCGGGTTCAAACCGGTCAGGAGCAAGTTTAATGCGCAAAGTCCTACAATAAATAAACGGTAACCAAAGATATCGACGAGAGAGATATCAGCCAAATACACCTCTTTTCCATCTTCCCCTCTTTCAAATATTGCAATCGAAGGTGGATCAACAAAATTCCCAATTTTCATCATGTCATGTGAACATACCATCATAATTTATCATAATTTAAAATTTTCAACTAAGAGAGATGAAATTACTCTCACACAAAGGTCATATATGAAACATAAATTGATAGCACTTCGAATGCATTATGTAATCGGAGATGTTTGAACCATCACATTCTGCCCCACTCACTAATCAAAATATTAATTCCATGCTTCCTCACAAACTATAATGAAAATTATGATTATCACACAATACAATTCTTTAATTTTAGTATCCATTCTTGTTGACGTGCGTTTTGGTCAACAAGCCAAAAATATGTAAAAGACTTAACACGTGGAAATATAAGCGTGCGTAACGTGTGTTTATTTATGGCTAATTCTGCCTTTTATGCATAATACCGAGCCGAATTATTGGGGTCGGTCTTTCTTACAATCTTGCTCCTCCCTCTGTTTTCTCTCTATCAGACTTTTTATACCCCTTCGAGTAAGTGGGTTTACAATAGTCATCTTTGCACTAACTAGTCATTAATTAGTAAAATAATTAAAGAAAGACACATGTCCTCTCTAATCGTGCATGTCGATCAAAAACTTGCCACTTGTCGACTTCTCTTTATAATTCTCTGACATGTGGCAGTTTCTGATACCAATAAAGCGTTAAGCATGGGCGTGTGATTATTTTTATGAGTTTGTCGCACATGCGTTTTCCGTCGAAATTTGGGCTCGGGGCTCGGGACTCGGCAGCCGTGTTGCGGTTGGGCTCGGTAGCGGGCGAGCCTAATTCGTGACGTGTCGCCGCGCACCATTGCTGATGTCACCCGCAGATCTCCTACTCGGACATGTGCTGGACTGATGACGTGGATTAATTTCTTCCAGCTCGGCTCGGGCGTCATCAAAGGCCCCCAAGTTTAATTCCGAGAGAAGAATTTCTGAAATCGGAGTTAAACTTTAATGCTAATGATGAACATTTAATGGGGAAACGAATTTCTCAAAGGTTTTGTTCATTCCTGACATCTGTCGCGTTATTAATGCCCTAAACGGCGCATTAATCAAGGTTGCCATGATGATGCACACGTGGCATCTTGTGGTTGGACCAATCTTGCACAGAAATCGAAAAGGTACGTCAGTTCTTTCAGCGGGCGTGGGGACGCGACGTTCTCTGATAGGTTTGACGGCTTTTGAATTTTTAAAAGGTGCGTCTTTTCGAATAAACGTTTCGTTTATCGAGGAACTTCATCTATAAATACCTCTTTTTTCCTCCATTATACATTTTCGCATCCATTAACCTTTGAGCTAGAGTAACTAATACCGATCAGAAATTTCGGGTCGGCTTTCACAGTTCAGAGACTTCAAACTTAGGTATTTTTCGAAACACTCTCCCTTTACCTATAAAATGTCTTCTTTTGAGGATAATAGGAGTCGTAGTTATAGTGTAGAGGTTGCAATTGAAGATCCCCCTTCTGAACCTTCTGTTTATTTCTCACCAGCACGGCCATCTCCGCCTCATAGTCCGAGCATCATTCAGATATCTTCTCCAGACTCTTCTCGAGGTGGAACGTCTTTAGAGCGGACGCATACTATTTTCGATCCGACGCCAAAGGATGCTTTTTTAGAGAAGGAACGATTGTGTCGGCACCGGATCGGTACAAGAGAGTTCCTGAAGAATCGCCAAGTGTTGATTTTAGACAAGATGCATGACAGAAGAAGAAAATATGGACCCATCGAGCCGGAGCGTGATAACGTGGAGCGGGTAGATGAACCATCCGGTGATTCGAGGCCGGAGAGGCCACTAGGGCCCATAGGCCACCGTAATGGCGACGGCCGGCAGGAGGAGGAGGCCCTCGTCTTCGTGTCGAGCCTCGGTGGACGCCGAGTGATATAAACGATATCCCGAGCATGTTGATGATTCGGGAGGTGGATGAGTTCCTACGAGGTACCATATTCCAAGTGGTATCAATTTTTGGGTACCGGACGGCACGGAAGTTCCCGAAGACCCACCAAATGTCAGGTTGCATGGCTGTATTTGCCGCCAACCTTCTATACGGTTTGAGATTTCCACCGCCGCTTTCCTTACGCGGTGGTTTTGCAAGTGGGGCATGCATCCCACCCAGTGCACCCTATTTCTTGGGGCGGGATCATCGGCCTCCCGGTGATGTTTCACCGGAAAAATATCCTCGACCCAAATTTAAGGAGATGAACGAGCTCTTTGTATGGCGAGCGACTCCTTCATCTCGGGCCACCGTCCGGTGGTATTATGTACTGACCGATCGGGTATCCTGGACGGTTTGGTGGAAGGTCTCCTTCTTCTCTCAAGGAGTGGAAGGATAAATGGCTCTGGGTGAGCGGCGAGTGGCAAGCTCGCGTGGGAGATGGAGAAAGGGAGACCGTTCTTTATCCCCCATCAAATTTTGTTTTTCGATTCTGATGCGTCTTATCTTTTTCCTTTCTCTCGCTTTTTCTCAATTTCGTTTCCTTTTGTAATTGTTTTTTCTTTTCGCCTTTATAGGGAACCGCAAGGCGTCAAAGGGCCTCTGTCGGCCACCTTTATTCAAGGTCGGAAAACATCCAGGCTCGGGCATAATGGATAGGCGGATTGAGAGGTTAGCTATCGAGGCCAACTTGGCCGCACTGGTTTGAGGCCCGCTCGCCCGCCGACCCCAAGGCCGAGGGGCGGCTCGGGACGAGGTGGTGAGCGGGAGGTGGAGGTTGAGAGAGAGCCTCACCGTAACCCTCCCGTGTGAAGAAGACGGCCCCATTCTCCAGGGGGAGCAACCGGTGAGGACAAAGCGAGCCGCGCCGTCTCCTGCGATGGTTAGTCCTCGTGGGCGATCATCCGCACCCACCCGTCGGGCAGCGCAGACTCCCGAGCCGTGAGTGCGAGTGCCGCCGCCGAGGTAAACATTGTATTTTTATGCTTCCTTTTGAAATGTTGTTCTGTTTTCTTTGACCTATTAACGGCGGTTGTTTTTGTAGGGCGAGGCTTGGATTTGCGTGCGCATTTTCGCAGATGTGAGGAACACGGCCGCTCGGCGAACCTCGGCGATCGCGCCACCCCGTAGATGCGGAGGTGGCTCGGAGAGGCGATATTCGGGCGGTAAACGCCCCACGATGGAGTGCCGAGGCGGTGGAGCCTCCTCTTCAAAGAAGAAGAGGAGGAATTGTGATAGAGAGCCTTCGGGATCAAGGGGTTGGTCGACGGCGTCGGAACATCCCGAACAACCCCGGAAGAGGGAAATCCGCGAACTTTCTCGGATGACCTTGGCGAGGAAGGTCACTTCATCCCTCCAAGTCAAGTGAGGGATGAATATTGCGAGGAATGATTGGACTACGCCTCGATGGTTTGTGGAATTCGTTCGATGTGCCACGCCGACGGAGGAGCAATCGAGAGTTTTACCGGAGGCGGGTCGGGCCGCGATGAGTGTCCTGCTCGTGCCGACAAAAGGCATCGAGCAGTTCTGCTCGGAGATCAAGCCAAGAACAAATTCAAGACGCCATGGCAATGTCCGGGCGGATGATTGGGCTCTTATGGCATGCGGTTGGGGAACTCGCGAGCTAGAGAAAAAATATGCCGACTGGAAAGGCGGCACGGGGACCCGCGGGAGGCCTATGCTACCCTTCAAGGGGTACAAGAATCGTTAAAGACCCAAGCGGATGAGGCTACGGCTCGGGCCAACTCTGAAAAAGAAACTGCAGCGAGGGCCGAGGCAGAGCGAGATCAGGCCCGTAGGGTTGAAGAGGAGCTTAGGGCTAAGGTTGTCGAGTTGGAACGTGCTGCCGCTGCTCGGGCCGAGGAAATGGAGAGGCGTCTAGCCGATGTGCGCAGAGAGGCCGAAGAGACTACCCATCGGCAAATTGAGGCGGCTCGCACACAGGCCGTTGAAGCTTACAAAGACTCCGAGGAGTATGCATTCATGTTAACCTGCGGCCACGCGACCAACCTCAGAGAAATTCTCGATTTAGGTAAGGGCGGGCGTACTGTTGCTCAGCTTGAGGAAGATCTAGTCCTCCTGGAGACTGATCTCGATGCTCTTCGGCCGAACTTTGCCGAGGTTCCTAATGCTCAGGGCTCTCCTCCTCCGGACGTGGAAGAAGTCACCTCTAGCGGTGCCGTCGAAATTCCGCCCCCTGCTCAGTCTTGACGTTTGTCTCTTTTCGTTTACATGCTTTCGTATGTACTCATAGGTAGGTAATTTGGCTTCGTGCCTCAAGATGTAATGGGCTCCGGCCTCCCTTATGTAAATACTTTTGAAGTAGAAATGAACTGTTATTTTCCTCACCTGTGTATGTGTTTCAAGCTTTTTGCATATGCTTGGCTCTTTTCCTTTTTGTAAGATTGTTGCCTGTCTTCTTTTTCCTTTTGTATTCCCAAGTACGGGGCTCGGTTCCCAGTGCTTCTGAATAAGGGGCTTTACTTGCTTTAATTGATTCTCGTACTAGGTATATGAACCTGCTCTTTATTTTGTTTTTGGTACTTGGTGTATAAACCAAGTTTTCATTTTGCGCCTGGTGTGTACATCGAGTCTTTGATTTGCGCTTGGTGCGTAACCAAGTCTTTGATTTGTGCTCGGTGCGTA
This sequence comes from Rehmannia glutinosa, assembly GCA_016081115.2. NCBI lineage: Eukaryota > Viridiplantae > Streptophyta > Magnoliopsida > Lamiales > Orobanchaceae > Rehmannia > Rehmannia glutinosa. Next base: position 67,943,114 of record CM071935.1, read on the forward strand.
ACTAAGTCTTTGATCTGTGCTCGGTGCGTAACCAAGTCTTGGTATTGTGCTCGGTGCGTAACCGAGTCTTTATTTTGTGCTCGGTGCATAACCAAGTCTTTATTTTGTGCTCGGTGTGTAACCAAGTCTTTATTTTGTGCTCGGTATGTAACCAAGTCTTTATTTTGTGCTCGGTGCGTAACCAAGTCTTGGTATAGTGCTCGGTCCGTAACCAAGTCTTTATTTTGTGCTCGGAGCGTAACCAAGTCTTGGTATAGTGCTCGGTGCGTAACCGAGTCTTTATTTTGTGCTCGGTGTGTAACCAAGTCTTTATTTTGTGCTCGGTGCGTAACCAAGTCTTGGTATAGTGCTCGGTGCGTAACCGAGTCTTTATTTTGTGCTCGGTGCGTAACCGAGTCTTTTTTTTTTTTATCGTGCAAAGGACGTACCTGAGGTGACGTTTCGGCCTTCAGCTTAAGCCGAGGCGATTTTTACTGTCCTCGGCACATAGCCGAGGTGAGTAAAAACTTCATTTCCCTTTAGAGAGCTCACGAAATACCAGATGAAAGGATAATTCCTTGGAATCCTATCTGGATCATAAACCGATATCTTTATTGATAATACCGTTTCAGGTATGCTACATTCCATGGATGCATAAATTTTTCTCCACTCAAATATTCTAGCCGGTACGCCCACCGTATAAGACGTGGTGACCCGAAATGGGCCCTCCCAGTTGGCTTCAATGGGGGTTGAACGCCCGTTATCTTTTTCAACACAAGATCGCCGACCAAATCTTCTTTCCTTTACTTTCGAATTGTAGTACCTTTCACTCCTTTGTTTATACACTCGCGTTTTTCATCTCAAGATCGCACCTTTTTCTTCGAGCAGTCTAGCTCGGCTCGGGCGCTGCCCTCATTGCGCCTTCTTGAAAAATTTGCACTCAAGGTAGGGGCTCCAATCTCAACAGAATCACCGCCTCGGCTCCATAAGCTAAAGAAAAGGTGTTTCTCCAAAGTGGCCGCTCGATGCGTCGTTCTGTATGACCATAGTACACCGGGTAGTTCCTCCGGCCAATTACCTTTAGACTCCTCCAATCTTGCCTTCAAGGTATACTTGAGTATTTTATTAATGGCCTCAACTTGTCCGTTCGACTAGGGATGGTATGGAGTTGAGAAATAGTTTTTGATGTGGAAACCTTCACAAAATTTTGAAACCTTCGGTTATCGAATTGTTTCCCATTGTCTGTAACAATCGAATGTGGTATCCCGAATCTACAGATAATGGATTTCCATACAAAGCTCACAATCTTTTCCTCATCTATTTTTGCCAGAGGCTCCGCCTCGGCCCATTTTGTGAAATAATCCACCGCCACAATGGCATACTTGACACCCCCTTTGCCAGTGGGGAGTGGTCCGATGAGGTCCATTCCCCATTTAGAAAATGGCCATGGGCTAAATACGGAGGTAAGTTGTTCAGGATGATATCTGACCTGCGGTGCAAATCTTTGGCACCTCTCGCATCTTTTGACGAGGTCGGTTGCATCCTTTCTTAGGGATGGCCAGTAGTATCCTTGCCGTATTAATTTATAGGCCAACGTTTGGCCCCCAGCGTGGTTCCCGCATATTCCCTCATGAACCTCTCGAAGTGCATAATCTGCATCTGTCTCGGAAAGGCAGCGTAGGAGTGGGACGGAGTATCCTCGTTTGTATAGGATGCCATCTACTAGTGTAAACCGAGCCGCTTGGGTTCGTAGTGTTCTGGCTTCAGCTTTGTTTTCAGGTTGAACTCCTTTATCTAAATACTGAACGATTGGGGTCATCCAGGTCTGTTCGGCGGTTTCAGTTGTATATATTTTCTTTGCGCCAAGTGACGGGGCAGACAGTTGTGTGACAGTGACATCCGCGATGGCATCCATCCCTGGACTGGAACCGAGCCGAGCTAAGGCATCTTCTTGCATGTTCTCGGCTCGGGGCACATGTAAGACTTTTGTCTTAAAGCGTGATAATCTCTTCTTGACCAAATCCAAATATTGTGCAATTTTTTGCTCTTTTACTTCGTACTCGCCGTTGATTTGATGAACGACCAGCTGAGAATCACTGTGTACCAATAGTTGTTTTAGGCCCATAGAAGCTGCCATCTCTAAGCCTGCCAGAAGTGCCTCGTATTCGGCTTCGTTGTTCGTTGCAGGGAACTGAAATTGTACGGCCGAGCAGTAGCACTTTTCATTTGGATCGATTATCACGATTCCGCCCCCTGCTCGACCTGCGGTGGAAGAGCCGTCAACGATCAATTTCCATTCTTGGTCTTCCGTAACTTCCAATCGTATGGAAGATGTGAATTCGGCCACAAAGTCGGCTAAAGCCTATCCTTTTATTGCGGTACGTGGTTCGTATATAATATCAAACTGACTGAGTTCGACGGCCCATTTGATCATCCGACCAGAAGTATCGGGTCGATGTAGTACTTGCTTCAGTGGGTAGTTCGTCAGGACTATAACCTTGTGCTCTAGAAAATATGGACGGAGTTTTCGCGCCGCAGTGACTAGCGAATAAGCCAATTTTTCCATTGGTGGATAGCGGAGCTCGGCGTCATGTAACGCTTGGCTGGTGTAATAGACCGGATGTTGAATAGAACCATCTAACCTGATTAACACCGAGCTGATAGCGTATTCGGATACCGCCAGTACAAAATACAAGTCCTCCCTCGGGTAGGCTTTTGCAATATGGGAATTGAAGAAAGGTGTTGTTTGAGGGATTCAAAGGCAGTCTGTGCTCGCTCAGTCCACTCAAAATTTTTACTCTTTTTTATAATTTCAAAGAAAGGTTTGCACTTGTCCGTGGATCGCGAAACAAATCGGTTAAGGGTGGCCAATCGGCCTGTTAGGCTTTGTACCCTTTTTACAGAGTTCGGGGGTTCTAGATCAATGATAGCTTTTATTTTATCTGGGTTGGCTTCGATTCCCCTTTGGCTGACCATATACCCCAAAAATTTACCCGAGCCGACCCCAAACATACACTTTCTCGGGTTTAACATCATCTTGTACTCTCTCAAAACAGCAAACATTTTATTAAGATCGTTTAGATGATCGGAAATGTACAATGATTTTACCAACATGTCATCTACATAGACTTCCATAGTGTGACCTATCATTTTTTCAAACATCTTATTTACTAACCTTTGGTAGGTCGCACCAAAGATTCTTCAACCCGAAGGGCATCATCTTGTAAATAATAAATTCCACGAAAGAGAGAAGAATGATGTATTTTCTTCGCCTTCCTGGTGCATTCGTATTTGGTTGTAACCCGAGTATGCATCCATGAAGCTCATCGATTCATGTCCTCCGTGGGCATCCACCATATAATCAATATTTGGCAATGGATAACCGCCCTTAGGGCATGCTTTATTCGTGTCGGTAAAATCCACGCACGCGCGCCATCGCCATTGCTCTTCTTCCACCAATACAGATTGGCAACCCATCGGGATAGAGGGCTTCCCGGATGAATTGATTGTCTATCAACTTGTTAACCTCGCCTCGAAAGTTTCGCTTGTCTGTCGGGCCGAGTTTACGCCTTTTCGATAATCAAGGCGGAATGTTAGATCAATATTGAGGCGGTGGCACGCATACTTAGGGTCAATTCCGGGCATGTCTGCATGAGTCCATGCGAAGACGTCAAGATTATTTCCCAAAAACTCAATCAGCTCGGTTCGATATGGTTCTGGGAGATCATGACCAATACGTAGTTGGCGCCCCTCGCTTGGCCTTCCGACATTGATTGTATCAACCTGTTCTACTGGTTCCGCCCGTTTTCTTTTCTTGCTTTGCCCCTCCTTGATCTGTAGGGGCAATTGCTTCGATGGCCGGCTCGTTCTCGACTGCCGGCTCGCCTTCTTCCATCATTGGCTCCTTCCCGGGTCGACGACCTGGATTATCCTCTTGAACGATCACCACTTTCCGCTCGGACTCCTCCTTGGGCAGGGGATCGTCTTGTGTGGTTCCACTGGTTTGTCCTCGTTCCGCCACGTTAATCTCTACCGGTCGGAGTTTGAGAGAGCATTCTCGTGACTCCCTTTGATTCACTTTATGTATAGCTTCGCCATGAGATGTTGGGAATTTTATACAAAAATGATATATTGAAACGGCTGCTTTTATATGATAAAGCAATGGCCTCCCAATGATAGCATTGTACTCCGAATCGGCATTGATTATTTTGAATGTTGTCATGACGGTCCGTTTATGCAACCCTTGTCCCATTTGGATGGGCAAATCAACTTCCCCGAGCGACTATCCTTCCTCCTCCAAACCCCAGAATCTTATCGTTGCATGGACGGATATAACTATCGTCCCACGTTCAATCTTCGAAATGCTCGGACATAAATGACTCGACGAATAGCTTCCGAGTCGATCAAAATTCGTGGACCGAATACCCAAAATCGGTGCGAGAATGACCAGGGGGGTCGAATGAGGATGGACCACCTGGTCGGCATCCGCATCCGAGAACACAAAGTGGCCGGTGGGTTGGCCTTCCTTGATTTCCGCCACCCGAACTTGTCTTTCGGTGTTGGTTACCTGTCTAACATCGCTTTTTCTTTTTCTCGCTGGAGCGTCTATCCTCGGCCGTGTTAGTATTGATTCGACCGACACTCGACATCATGAGGATCTCCTCCCCCCAGTTTTCGGCGGGGGTGGCGGCAGAGAGCCGGATTGGTTACGCGCTCGGATTGACACCTTGAGCCAGTCTTGGGTGGGGGCGGTAGTTCATGAATGTATCTTTTAAGACCGCCTTGCCGAACAATCCGCATAATTTCTCTCGATTAGATCTCGGCACTCATCGGTATCATGACCTATTGATTTATGATAGGCACAATATCAACGTGAATCTAATTTTGTCGCTCGACCTTCAAAGGCCGAGCCGAGGTAATAAATTTAGACCACCGTACTTCATTCCATATGGCCGATGGAGTGTGGGTCAAAGTACTCCTCATGGCAACTTCGCTCGCGCCTCTGGGAGCGAGCCGGGGTCGGGTTTTCCGAGAACGGTCGGAATCCCGACCGCCCAACCGTTGGTTCTTTCCTTCCGTCCTTTCTCACGCCCCTGGCGGTGCTCGGGCGGTTACTTGCCATGGCTTCTTCCGCGCAAATATGGCATTCCGCGCGACCGTAAATTCTTGGTACGAGGTCGCCCCGATTCGTGGATGGAGTAGTTAAACCAAGTCTCGGGGCGATCCGGCCCATGGTCGATCAAAATGGCGTCATCCGACACCGGTTCCATCTCTCGAACTTGCTTGTTAAACCGAGAAATATAGCTTTTCAGGGGCTCGTCCTTCCCTTGTTTGATGTTCACGAGGAGTCCTTAGGTGCGGCTCGGACTTTGGACGTTAAGAAATGCGTCGTAAAGGCGGAGGCCGATCCCCCATGCCCGAATGGATCCCCGTGGTAGGGTCCTAAACCAACGGTGGCTCGGCCGCCCGCAGTCGGGGGAAGGCCCCGCAGAGGATGGCATCACTAGGACCGCATGCGCCCATCCATGCTAAGTACTTGTGAACGTGAGTGGTCGGGTCCATTTCCCCATTGTAGAGACCGACCGGGGATTTTCAACTTTGGCGGTAATGGGGTCGCCAGATTCCAGGGAAAATGGCGACATAACAAATGGTTGGTTCATTACTTGGGGCGGTCTTGAGACTGTTTGCCTTCCGGACCGCCTTCCACCTGTTCGACGACGACGCAGCGGTGTATTTCTACATCCTGTTCTGCCATAGGCTAGGGCCTTGATCTGATTGACCCTAAGCCGCTCCGCCGTCCGAAACCCGAGCCGAACTTATCGATCGAGCCGGGCGAAAAGGATCAACTCCCGTCGTCCGCGAACACCGAGTGGGCATGGCGATGTCGTGTTGGCTCCGGTAGTGACTCGCTATACGACTTTGCCCTTCCTCATCTTCTCGCGCCTTCTCGACGACGGACACGTTGTTCGTTACCTCGAATCGCTTCTTGGGCTTCGCCGCATGAGGAAGCCCGGGAATTTGAGGATTAATATTAACATTTAGTTGTGGGTTGAGTGGGTTAGTATTTGCAAGGAGTGGAGGAGGTGCTTGAGAGTTTGTGGTAGCGAGAGTTTGTGATATGAGTTGGTTCATTTGCTGTACAAAAGTTGGGTTGGCAATTAGCTGAGCAAAAGGAAATAAAGTAGTGCTCCCCGCTCATTTGGAGCATATTTTGGCCATTCGTAGTCCGGCCGCTTGGTTGTTCAAATGTTGCTCTTCAGTCAAACGGGCATTTCTCGACTGTTGACTCATTTTGTCTACTATGAAAAGGTTAAGCGTTAAACTTTACCTGGTTTTTACTTAACTTGCTTTTGCTTGGAACTCTGACTGGACCAATACGGGCCCTCCTTCTAGCGCCAATTTGTTGACGTGCGTTTTGGTCAACAAGCCAAAAATATGTAAAAGACTTAACACGTGGAAATATAAGCGTGCGTAACGTGTGTTTATTTATGGCTAATTCTGCCTTTTATGCATAATGCCGAGCCGAATTATTGGGGTCGGTCTTTCTTACAATCTTGCTCCTCCCTCTGTTTTCTCTCTATCAGACTTTTTATACCCCTTCGAGTAAGTGGGTTTACAATAGTCATCTTTGCACTAACTAGTCATTAATTAGTAAAATAATTAAAGAAAGACACATGTCCCTCTCTAACTGTGCATGTCAGTCAAAACTTGCCACTTGTCGACTTCTCTTTATAATTCTCTGACATGTGGCAGTTTCTGATACCAATAAAGCGTTAAACATGGGCGTGTGATTATTTTTATGAGTTTGTCGCGCATGCGTTTTCCGTCGAAATTTGGGCTCGGGGCTCGGCAGCCGTGTTGCGGTTGGGCTCGGTAGCCGGCGAGCCTAATTCGTGACGTGTCGCCGCGCACCATTGCTGATGTCACCCGCAGATCTCCTACTCGGACATGTGCTGGACTGATGACGTGGATTAATTTCTTCCAGCTCGGCTCGGGCGTCATCAATTCCCATCAAATGAAGATAGCATCGCATGTCCAATAAGATCTGACTGGAAATACGATAATGTCCATATATCCTTGCACATTCATCACATAATTTGATACAAATAAAAAACAAGTTGATTCAAATGGTTCTCAAATCATTCAGTACATAAACTCAGATATATCAATCATCATTATCATTACTATACAGCTATCCCCCCACCCCCACCCCCACCCAAAAAAAACAAGAAAGAAAAATAAGACACAATTCAAGTTTTCTTTTTTTTTTCCTTCTTTAATTTCATACCTCTCATGAAGAATCGAGCAGAGATGATCCCAAAGATCCATGATTTATCTACCCCAAATATAGTTCAAACCTCCTTTGATTCCGTTAATGCAGATCCAATGTCCATAAGCATTGCAATGAATCAAATCATGCAAGATATGCATTTGCAGACCAAAAGCGCCCTCATCAAGTGGATTATTCCGCTCATGCATCGCTCACAGTAATTATCAAATGATACTTCCTTTTCCACACGAAATGATGGTTCCACCCTCCACACCATCACAATACATAAATCACTCACAAAACACACACAGACAAACAAAAACCTGCACAACAACCCAGTTGAATTGTTAATTAACAAAACCCACACCCACAGAGAAAGGCCATTTCTATTTTTAGGATGATATGTAAAAAGGCCAAACCAGCTATGTTACCTCAAATTGTGAAAAATTCACCAAGTATAAATTATATGGAATGTTTTTCGAAGGGGAAACAAGACCAGAACCAGAAGACCAAAAGACTAGAAGACTAGAGAACCAGACAGGGATAAGCTCTAAGAAAAGTTAGTTTATGCTTGTAGATGGATTCATCAATCTGATTGTAGGGAACATAGTAATCATAAACATGACCATGCAACAATAATAATCACCAAACAACCAAATAATCAAATATCAGATAAAGAAGACAAAGAAATATTACACTTTGATTAAACCGAAAAACAATTCCAATGGAAAACCAAAAACTAGCAATCTCAAACGTTGGTTGCAAAAGAAAACAATTAAAACTAGAGTTTAGAAGTGCTAAGTAATAACCGTCGCTGTTGTTCCTGTTGGGATATTAACCATAAAACAAGGAAAATAAAGTCAACAAATGTGGCTGATTTTTTCTACCAAGTTGTACGAGAGTCTTTTATTCTTGGGTTTGGTCCATAAAACTCAAAGGGTGTATTTTCTTGTACCGAGAAATTATTTATTAGTAAAGAACGGAAACTCTCGTGGACGTAGGTGGGTTTTTCCGAACCACGTAAAATCACTGTGTGAATTTATGTTCTGTCGATGTCATTTATTTTTTGCCATCATCTTATTGGTGTGATTTGTCCAGTATTCCGGATAAATCAAATCTCAGATCACGACACGCCTCCACTGCGCCCAACAAGTGGTATCAGAGCTACTTGGTAACTCGGGCAAGGTAGAAAATTGAGATTTAAATTTTTCCAATGGACACTGTGGCAGGGACAAATCCATTCAAGGTGCAATAGTTTGACGACAAAGGGAATTTCACTCCTTGGCAATAAAGAGTGAAGGATCTCCTAGTTCAACGGGGCCTGACAATGGCATTGAAGGGAAAAGAGGGAAAATTGACAGATATGAAAGGTGCACAGTGGGCAAATCTGGATCAACTGGGAAAGTTGATGTAAAGGTTGAAGAAGAAGATAAAACCCTTTTACTTCTTATCTCTATCCCGGATTCATATGATAGTTTGGTGATTATGTTGAAGTACGGGAAAAAGACACACTAGACTTGGAGCATATATAAAAGCATCGTTGTTGTCCCATAAAAAAAAGGCAAACCAGGAGGAAGGACATGTATATGCTTTGGTTGCTCGGGAAATGAATCGGTAATGGGAGGAATTCTGGTGGTGGATCTGTAATCAGCAGGTCAAATTCAAGGACCACGGAAAGGGTGTTGCATGCTATCGTTATCACGAGAAGTATCACGTCAAAAGAAATTGTCCTCGGAGAAAGAAGGATGATGACGATGACGGTGGCGGTGGTGATGCGGTGATAGCTGCGGAAGTTGGAGATATCTCACAGTCTCCACAAGGATTGATACTTCTTCTCGAGATTGATGGATTTTAGATTCGGGATGCGTGATGCATGTGTACTCCAGAAGAGATTATTTTGATTTACTTCAATTGCAGAGGGCATGAAGTTTGTTCTCTGGTGATGGTTCTACTTGTAGAATCATGGGATTGGAGTGGTAAAAATCAAAATGGGTGATGGAGTGGACCGTACTTTGGGTGGTGTGGCCTATGTTCCAAAGATGCGGATGAATCTAATTTCCTGGTGCCAAGTGGATTCCAATAGCTCCGATATTCAGCTGGAGGTGGAGTCCTGAAAGTCACACATGGCGGAAGGGTCCTAAGGGCAGAGAGAAGTATCGGAATTTGTATCGTCTGGTGACCTCAAGGATTACTGAAAGTGGTAGCACGCCAGAAGGCTTCCAGGGAACAGACTAGTGTGAGGGAAATCCTGCTGGGCGAGAGGATGGATTGGGGCCATCCCTCTCGGCAATCAACTAGTGGTGTTGACTGGACTGTATGTGTGCATTGGCTGATTGAATCAGGTGGAGTTAGGACCTTACTGATTCGGCATGTGCAGAGGACTGAAGGCCAATGGTGTTTGATATTTTGGTTTGCGGATGATATTATTTTATTGTGAAGGTGGAGATTGTTGGAACATTTAACCATAAAACAAGGAAAAGAAAGTCAACAAAGGTGGATGGTTTTTCTACCAAGTTGGCACCGGCCAATGAATGAAAATGGGGTGCTGGATTTTTTGGTGCCTCCTTTGTTGACGGAGGAAAGAAATCAACAGATTTCTTTGAATGGTTTTTGCAAACCTTCTGCCATTTTTCTCTATAAATAGAGAGGTGAGGAGCAGAGGAAAAATCATGGCAAGCAAGTGAAGTGCTTGGTCATCCAACCGGGTGGAGAGGAAAAATGAATGTGGGAGATCAATTTGTGTGAGTCAAATTGTGATATGTGTGGGGAAACACTTGGGGTATTTTTTCTCTCGGGTAACACAAAGGGTTGGGGAGAGTGTTCTTTGATAACTTGTAAAATTGTTGTACGAGAGTCTTTTATTCTTGGGTTTGGTCCATAAAACTCAACGGGTGTGTTTTCTTGTATCGGGAAATTCTTTATTAGTAAAGAACGGAAACTCTCGTGGACGTAGTCGGGTTTTGCCGAACCACGTAAAATCACTGTGTGCATTTATTTTCTGTCGATGTCATTTATTTTTTGCCATCATCTTGTTGGTGTGATTTGTCGGGTATTACGGATAAATTAAATTTCGGATCACGACACGCCTTCGCTGCGCCCAACAGTTCCATGTCGTCATCCTTGTGTCATCCTGCCGTCGTCCATCCTTGCACCTATTTTCATCGTTTTAAGTCTACTTTTTCACCATATCCTACAAAAATAATAAAAAATTCCCTACATAACACAAGATACTAAAAATAACTCGACAAGACACGGTTATGAATTATAAGTATTTAATTTGAAAAAAATATAATCCTCTAAATAGAACATGTTTCTTTATATTCTTAAATCCAAAAAAAAAAAGCACAATATGAATGATATGGACAACAACATGGGTATCTTGCTTATAATCTGTATAAATCTTATAATCCATGCATGCACAATGATTTGTTTTTTTTACAATTCATCTACGGTGCTTATGATTCGGCTTAATTACAAAATTAGTCTCGTAGGACGATAGCATTCTAGGAACATAACTATTTGAATTAGTAATTTAAGGCTTTAATTTAAGAAAAAATACGCATTGAGGCCAATTTTCCCCGCCATCCTCAATCTTGGTCGGAGTTGCTGATGTGTGCCATATCAGCACTACAATTGGGGATTTTGACTTTTAAACCTGAACAAGTTCACTGAAACGCTAAGGTGGCGATTGGATGTGGGTGAAAAATGAGAAATTTTCGCTAGTTTAACGAAAATGGCATGAATAGGCGGTTGGATATGACTGAACAGAGTTTTTTTGGGGAAATAATACTGTATCACTCCTTAGATATTACTGTTTCCATTTCCAAATCCTCTACTTTTCTGACACATCTGTGAAAGTAGACTCAGTGAATTGTTTTTCACAATTTATTTTGCAGTCTTTTTAATGTTTTCAACTGTGTCCACTTACTCTTTTTTAATCCTCTACTTACATATATGGATATTCAGCGTTGAAAATTCAAAACACAACATACAGGGATTTGCACTACATTCGCTAATTAATTGGTATGAGTTTATGCGTTCATTTATAATATGAATAGATATACTGATGTCAAATAGGAAAATTTTCATAATTAATAAAATAGTCAGCAAACTGATCGTAAATATTCTTGGCCACTGTTACAGTCTAATTCAATTTAAGTGACACCTAATCCAACTTAAAGATTATATTTAAATATAAAAATGACACGATTCTGCATAATGACCAATGCATTCTTATTACATGTATTGATAAAATTGATTTGGCATAATCATACAATTATAATGATATGGGGGTCTCAATTTTGGACCCGGTATGCAAATTCGACCCGAACCTAACATGGAATTAATGGGTATGGGTCCAGACTCTATAGGTCCGGGTCAAAATTGGGTCAAACCCGAATAATCTGCCAATTAAACAGGCCGAATCAGGGTTAACCTACTATGGTCCGTTTAACCCGTTTGAAAGAAAATTAAGTAAATAGTTAGTTATAAGAAAAAACAACAAACAAGACATATCTTTAAAACTCAAATATTAAAACCTTATTAATTATGTAATTGTTATGCATATCTTTTTTAATATTGTCATCAAAATATAATTAGTATGTTATGTTGTTTATGCAATTATGCTATTTCTTTTTGTATGTTATGAATTGTGATATTTTTTATTGGTCGAATAATGTGTGACAGTGATTGATTTAAAAAAAATAAATTTATTTGGTTAAAACTATTAAACGTATATAAAATTAATTTTATTAGATGAGTTAAGCGAGTCGGTCTGGATTACATGTGGAATAAGTAGGTCGGGTCCGTATTTAAGATTTTGACAGGAATAATTAAATAGGTCGGGTCTAGATTGACTATTTCTGACACGCGAACCTACAAACACGGACCCACGAACCTGGACCCAACCTAAATTAACACCCATAGGATTCAACAATTCTTTTTTCTACAATATTTAAATACAAACATCACATCCAAACACAAAAAAAAATCTCATATCCAATCACAATTCTCTTTAACAAAAAACATCACATCAAATGTCATCATTACATATCCATTCACACTCTCAAAATTTTACTATTAACTTCTCCAAAATTTTATTTCACTATTCTCTACCAAAATGAAAATTTTCAAAATGAAAGTACATCCAATCGGATTGCATGTATGGCATGTTGATGTGGCATTTTGATTTTTCCTTTTTCTCTAATTGGCAATTATTTTTGTTTTATTCTTTGTTAATTAATATCTTACAAAATAAGTTAAAAATCATATCAACATTTACTTAATAATAAATCATAAATAAAGACTTATATAGGATCGTCCTACGATTTTTTTTATGTCAGACGGGATCTGACCCGCCTTCCCAGACTGGTTATTTTTTTCTTTTCACTTTTTTGCTTTTAGGGTTTTTATTCTATTTCTCTTTTCTTTTTCTACATTTTTTGTTTCCGTCTCTCTTTGCCTCCATCTGCCTTTACGTCTCTCTTATTTTGTCTCCATAAAACCAAGTCTCTAACTGGTTTATAAACTCAAGAGTTCAAAAGTCTTTGAAACATCGTTTGAAGGTTCCGCCGCCAATTCATCAGTCCGATCTCCAAAACTCTTGACAAGAACTTGGCCACAAGAAGACCGCCTCAGTTTTACACTTGACCTCTGTTAAGAATGAAGACAAAGATAGAATTCACTATAAGGGCGCATTTGGATGAGAGGATTTGGGAGGGGATTTGGGAGAGGGGATTTGAAATTCTTAGCTACATCTACACCCTTGTTTCGCATATAAACTGTCATATAAATCTCAATCAATGGATTTCAAATTCATCTTTAAGTTTTAGTTCATTTTCAAAGGATTTTAAATCTCTTCCAAAACTTAGTAATTTGAAATACGTTCTTTTTTCTCTTTATGTTCACTTGCATATTCACAAATACTTACACACACTGCACACATTTACATACACTGTACACATTTACACATACTTATACACTGCACACATTTACTTACACTACACACAAAATACACACACTGCACTAGCAATTAATTATGCTGGTAGCAGATTCAGTAATTACAAAGATGATCAAACTCGGAGAAAGCATGGACCATTTTGCTCAAGGAATCCCGAGATTTACCCTAATTACACAAAAAACTAATTATTTTTTAAAATTATAAATAATACCCCTTTGAGGTTTGTGTTTATTTTACAAATTTCCCTTTAGAAGGCATGCAACTTGTAAAACATAACCCTATATACCTAAATTCTCAGATCATGGTGTTATCAGGGAGAGGCACTTGGTGCCATTTGGTATAGAACCCACTTGGGTAGCTACCCAAGTGGGTAGCATCGACTAACACACACTGGGCCCAGTGCACATTTTCAATAACTCCATTTTTAGTTCTATAATTTCTGTATTAATCAAAATTAGTCCATCACAAAATTTAATGCAAATCATGTCCACCCCAAAGTCTAATTTCATTTTAGAAATCAAGAATTAAGAACTTAAAGCTTTTGTGTTATCATGACATTGATGCTATAATTTAATATATTTGTGGTCTGTTAACTATTTTTGTGATCCTTAGTTTGTCATTAGTATATTTATCATGTCACTATTTTTTGTACTTAACTATTTACATTTGTAAATTATTAGAATATGTATTGTAAATGTCAAATATATTTAGGATATCAAAAGTTTTATTAGGCAATGGCCTAACGGGCATAACTAAACAAATTTAATAGTTTTGCTTATTATATCTCATTGTCACGCTCCAGATGGGAACACGACGACGATCCACAACTTACGCAAGTAAACCAAACAGTCTAGACAAATAACAATATAAGTCCAAATGAAACAGAGTCCAGTAGCAGCGGAAATAAAGAACAAGTATAAATTACAACTTACAACCCAACAGTAATATCCAAATTACATCCCAAGTACACAATTTAAAGCGGAACTAATAGTCAAAGGGTCCTACGCCTTAAGTTACAACTTAAAGAAAAGATAGAAAATAGACCAACAACAACAAATAAAAGAAATAATCCCAAAGACGAAACACGAAGAGGTCACTCCATAGCTTGATCGGCATCGTCAACGAAGTCTTCATCTGGCCGTTAGAAAATATTAAGGGATGAGACAAAAATTCTCAGTGGATGTGTGTACGTGTGCAAGTGTGGCTATATATATAAATGCAGGAAAACTATTGTATGAAAAATGCATGAGTCATGATGCGTGTTTCACACACACAGTTTACAAGCGACATGATATATTGTTAAAATAATATACTTATATAGTTTTGATGAAAGAGTTCATGATCATACATGCACTTTGTGATTTCAAGCAACACATATAGGGTTGCGTACGGAAATGTAATGCCAACCCATGCAAGACAAGTAATTGTTAGATAATTGTTTTATCAAGATTTTGATGATTTTGTTTAAAACTATTTTTACACCAAAACAATGTTTTTAAATATTGTCCAAATACTCCCAAATGATTTAAAATATTTTTACAAAATTTTTGGAGTATTTCTTGATGTTTATTTTTGACAAAAATTGGACAACACTTTTGTTTTGAGGCTAACTGTCACACCCCAACTCGAAGCCGTGACACAGTCAAACGAACTTAGGCCGATTTACTTAAGTCGGCCCAAAGTAAACCAATTATTCATTCACAAAAGTAATTCAATCATAACAGAAAAATCCCAAATCATACATAAAGTCAAATAGTCTAAGTCTGAAATGTCGCAACGGAAATAATAAAGGTACATCATTGTTCAAAATAGTTCTACGGGTCCTACGTCCGGCTATTACAAATTTCATAATTATTCGTTCATCAAAATAACATAAATAAAATGCAATTGACTCAAGGTCCGGTAATATATAGGATTAGTCGGTAGCATCAAAGTCTTCGCCACCTTCCTCTTCTCGCAGGGTCTCATTCTCTGGTTGGGAAAAATAGACGGGAATGAGACAAAAATTCTCAGTGGGTGTGGTAGGTGTGTGTGCTAGTGGGGCTTATATTTTATGCAGTAAAATCGTTTCATGAGTTTTGATGCAAGAAACGTGCAATGACATTTTCATATACTTAATAATTTTATTAATATTATTTAGCAGTCAGTCCGTCAGTTCAGATCAGTTGGTTGCGCACGAAAGTGTGACGCCAACCTAGTCAGTCCGTCAATTCATATCAGTTGGTTGCGCATGAAAGTGTGACGCCAACCCAGACCACCTTATACGGCAGAGAAGTGTCGATCAAACATCATCTCCCCAAACAATACACCTTATCCCTCCTGTCGATAGGGCTGAAGCCGCTATCCCAGTTGGCACGACGTCTCCACAGTGGAGCCAACTAAGCTCGAAGAACGTCATAATCATGATTATACCCAAAATCCTACGACCCAATCACCCGCCAGACTCTCCTATCTGGCTCGAGGTTGGGAGTTGGACGATGGAGGCCGGTATGAGACTGTAGCCAAGCTACCTATCCCATACGCGACTTATCCATTCCACAAATCCGTCAATTCATATCGGATGGTTGCGCACGAAAAGTGTGACGCCAACCCGATCAATCAGTCAGTGGGACGGCGTGTTCATAGACTCGCCGCGTCCGATATTAGTCAGTCAGACATTGACACGGCATAGATATCGGAGGGGTAATCTAGTCGGTTCTATTCTTTGATTCAGTGTATTATGCTAAAGTTCTTAATAAGGTTTGAATTATGCGGCGAGGTAGTCGCCTTATTATCATGACAATTAGTCGTTATGAAATCCCCAATAATATTCGGATAATAATTTATAAATAAATTAAAATTTTAATTAAATAAAATATTTAATATTTTATAAATAAACTGAATTTTAAAAGATAAAATAATTCCTATGACCTTGGTAAATTTCTATTTTAAAATAAAATATTTTAATTAAAGAGAAAGATTTATGCGGGTTTTAAAATTCCATAAGTTGTGATCCCGGACTCGGAAAAGGGCAAGGTCAGTCCCTAATTTTTCTAAATATTCAAAGGAATCATATTTTCTGGGTCTTGGGGTCAAATTTTCGAAAATTACAGGTCAGTCCCAGTTTTATCCAAATTTATTATTTTGACCCAATACTTTTAAAAATGGATATCTCTTAAACCGAAAAAGATTTTAATGAGATTCCAAGTTTAATAATTTCTTTGGGGTAGTAAGTATGTAGATTAAAAACAGTTTTGAAAAATTTTCAGATTTAGTACCAATTTTCTGAAAATTCTATTTTTAACCCAAAAGGCAATTTTTACCGTTAAGGGCTCGTTTCAAGCCCGTTTTCGTACAATTTGGACTAAATGTCCAGAATATTAATTAAAATAATCTCATAAAGTTTTCAGGACAGTAACTTTCCAGATTTTCGAAATTTACAGTTTAGCCCCTTAAAGGTTGGAATATTTTATTTAAGTGTCTAAAATTCGTAGATTCGTATTTGTTTGACCCGCAGGGTCCCAATTATTATTATTATTTATATTACAGTAATTGTAGTTCAAAATTTTGGATTTTTCAGTGGGGTTTCACAGTTTTTGATTTTTATCATTTTTGACCCTATATTTTGCTATAATTGCAAAAATGGCCCAAACACGATTTTATCCACACATGTATGGTCCAGAATATTAATACATCATTAAAACACATATTCTCATATATATCATTCATCTTGAAGATATACGAATATAAAAGCTATTTCTACATAAAAGCACTTATACCATTTTTCCAACACATAAGCATGTAAATTTCGAATTTTCAAGAAATATAAAAATTCTAAAATTTCCGAAATATATAATAAAATTAATCACATAGTCTCATGTCAAAATAAAGCATAATAGCATACATAAGCTATTCTTCCTATGCAAAATCACTTCATAACATAAGTTCATATACACATAATTTATTATATATATTTTTTTATTATTTATTTTTTTGAATAAAACTGAAAATTTTTCAGACATTTATATATATAAGATAAACACATATCTCATGCTATTTTTTTATGCAAAAAAAATGAGTTTAGAAAAATTCACCCACCTCTTCTAGTGTTTTTGGTAAGGGTAGTCTTAGATGACTTCTAGCTTCCAAAGTTTCCTCAAGTCCTCTTCCTTCTTAGGACAGCCCCTTAAATGGTGATTTAGGGTGTCAAAAGTTGAAGAAAAATGGAAGAATAAAAGAAGGGATAATAAGAGTATTTTTTTGGTACAAGCTTACCTTAACCTATAACTTCTTGAGTGCTCCAAAGGTTTTACCCTCCAAAATTTCCAGAAATTTGACCCTTTTGTCTTCCTCCTACAAGTCGAATTTCTTAAATGAGATAGTAGGAGAATTAAGCTTGAGTTTAGAAGAATGAATTTGGAGGATTTTCTTACCTATTCCTCAAAAATTGGCCCTTGCTTGCTTAATGATGAAGGAGGTGTTTGCTTGTTTTTTTTTTTTTTTTTTTTGAAAAAATATCTAAGTCTAGAGAGTGAAAATGGAAGCCTTCTCGGCCCTCTTCTCCTCCTAATGATCGTTCATCCATCTTCAATGCTTAGGCATAATTTGTCACGCCCCAAACGGAACGCGACGACGATCCACAACTTAAATACAATAACCAAACAGTCTAGACAAATATCAATGAGAACCCAATGAAACAGAGTCTAAATAGTAGCGGAAATAAATAACAAGTACAAATACAACTTACAGTCCACAATCTATAATCCAAATTACATACCCGAAAAATCAACCAAATATAACAACTTAAAGTCAAAGGGTCCACGCCCTTCAGTTACAAACCGGAATGGAAAGAAATACAAGAGTCCAACAACAACAAGAAGAAGTAGTAAATCCAACAAGCGGAGTACAAGGCTCAATCCGTGGTCGGTTCAACATCTTCAACGAAGTCCTCATCTAAGGTTAGAAAACAGGTGGGGATGAGACAGAAATCTCAGTGGATGGGGTGATCGTGTGCAAGTGTGGCGATATATAGTTAATGCGAGAAAGCAGTTATATGAAAGCGCGTGAGTATGATGCATGAATTCACACACACATTCGCGCGTCGTGATAAATATATTTAAATAATATACTTATACGATTCGAGAAAACAGCGATTCATGGTCACACAGCACTAGGTGATTCATCAAGAAGACAGTAGGATTGCGTGCGGAAATGTAACGCCAATCCTATGCAAGGCAAATAATGGTTGCGTACGGATTTATAGCGCCAACCAAACGGGTCCGATAACTCCGGAATCGTGTGGATCAGACAACGATTCCTTCGTTCTTTCTTGTACCTCCCCAGGCAGGATGGTCCAAGACGGTCACCATATCGCTCCGTAGGCAAAGACAAAATCCACAAAGTGGAGCTTGCAAGGCTCGGATCTGTCATAATCATGATTATATCTCAAAAAGTACTACGACCCGCTTCCCTTGGACACTCCGTCCCTCGCTTGGGGATTAGGGCGATGGGGCCGAAGAGTGAAATAGCAGCCGAGCTGCCGGTTCCATCCTCGACGTATCCATTCCGAGAGCGTGAGCTCGACACACCAAGTTGACTCAGCAGAAAGTAAATACAAGTACATCGACCAGCAATGAGTATTATTAATTCAGGGAAGCAGTTCAGGAAAATTTTTGAAAAGCGCGAGTGGCAATTATGGCGTTGGCGGAGTATTTGGATAAAGATGATCATCGGAAGGATAAGCAATCTTCGATATCTTGAAAGTTTAGGTGGAACATAAGTCCCGTTATAGATTCAAAATCGCAAGGCGAGGAAGTCGCTCCGCGATCGTGTATTAATCGGTCAAATTGATCCGATAAGTCAAGGGTTTTTGGGAAAATAAAATAATTTAATTAAATCTCCAAGTCAGAGGGTCCAGGGCTATTTTAGTAAAAGAGAAAATAATTTGAGTTAGGTCCTTTATAAAAGAAAAATTGTAATTTAGCCCCGTTTTGTAAAAACCAACACTTTTGGGGTTAACAATTGAATAAATAAATATCCCGACCTTGAACAATTATGAGGTTAGTTCCTAAATTCTCTAAATTGTTCAGAGATTCAGGTTTTTAAAGTTTTGAGGTCAAGTTTTTATAAAATTCTTACATTGGCCCCAAATTTGTAAAAATTGCCAATGCGGACCTTAAGTTTAAAATAATCGGAACTCACAAACCGGAAGGGATTTTAATGTGATTCCAGTTGGAAAATGTCACTAAAGTTATTGGGATATTGGGACAAAAGCAGTTTTTAAAAGAAATAAGTGTAGGTCCTTTAACTTTTGAAAATATCATTTTTGTCCCATTTTGAAATAATTGCCTTTAAGGCTTTTAGGGGTCCAATTGTTATGAAATTTGAACCTTGGGTCAAAATATAATTAAGTTATAGTTAAGTTAGTATTTCCAGGTGCATGGTCTGCATAAGTCCTGGAAATTTCATTTGGGTCCTCAAGTTTAGTATTTTACACATTAGTCCCTCAATTTTAGAAAAATTGCTTTCCAAGCCCTAACCACTTGGATTTTTGGAATACTTTTAAAATATGTAATTACCAGTACCTTAAGAGTAAAAATTTCAAATTTTAAAGTTTAGGTCTGGTGCAGTTTTAAAAATTGCAAAGTAGCCCTTAAACTTTCAAAATTTCACAATCTAGTCCTTGGGCTTTTAAAGGTTGATTTTATTTATCTTAAAACTCTTAAAACTTTATTAAAATATCCAAAAGTCATTTTTGAACCTGAGAACAGTCCCAAAAATCGAAATTTGCGGAGGAGTCCTTTAACTTTTATTTTCTTGCAATTTAGTCCACCAACTTTCCATTTTTACATTTTTAAGTCCAAAATTGAAATTTAATCAATTATGCTCAACTTGTCCAGGTTATAAGTCATCCAAAACATATATTTTTAAAGATCATACACATGCATGTCCAATACATACAAGAAGTTATCAAACAAAACATTAAATTGCACATGCATGCACCTAAAATTCAATAAATAGTAATTTTGAGCAACTCTTGAGAATTTTTATGACTTGATACATAAAATTGACATGCAATACATAGATTATATATATCTCAAGGCTCATGATAAAATTTTCTACATGCATTTTAATAAAAACACCTAATAGTTGGAAAATATTTTTCCACCCACCTTAAAATTGGAAATTGTGAAATAAAAGGATAAATTTCACAATTTTTGGATGAGGCTTATTAGGTCAGCCCCTAAGTCAAGAAATATCAAAAATTTGAAGTTAGAAAAATGAGAGAAAAATTAAGGAGAAAAAGAAGGAGATAAGGAAATGAGAAGGACTACACTTTATCTTGTGTAGTAGGTGTTTGGAGACTAGTTAAAGCTTAAAAATTGGAGATTTTGGTTCAACTCCAAAATCACCTAAGGTCAGCCCCTATTTCTCAAAAAATGGAAAAGGGGTGTCAAAATTTGAAAAAAAAAATAGGGAGAAGAAGAAAAATATACTAGAGTCCATTATCTTACCTTATAGTCTCAATCTTCAAATTTTCCTTCAAGTCTTGAAATCTTCTAAATGTACCTCCAAAATCCAAATTTAAACTTAAGTTATGAGGTAAAATAGATGAACTAGGTGATATCAAATATGGATTGAAGATAAAATTTCTTACCTTGTGGTATAGGTGTGTTCGAAATTTTTGAAGAATAAGGAGGAAAAATCTTGAAAATTTTCTAAGTGTTGAAGAAGAAAGTGAGAAGAAGAGTAGAGAGAAGTTGGGAGTTTAGAGAGAAGGAGGAGGATTTTGTGTATGAGATGAATGTGTTAGTGAAAAAATGAAAATTTTGTGTAAAAATGGGCATATTGGCCGTCCACCATGGGGGGGGAGAGAGGAATTTTTGTTCCATTTTGTGTCTTGCATTTTGCCTCTTGCATGTGAGACAATTTGAAGGTCAAAGGTATGGGCAAGACATGGTTTGAATGGAATGTTGGAAGACTTCCAACATGTTGGCAAAAATAATATTAAAGAAGTAATATAAGAGATGATGTGTATAATGTTTGAATTAATGGTATGATTATACACAAGATGACTAATATAAGGTGTATGTGTATAAGAGTTGGATGATATTTTTACTCCAAAATTTCCATGTTGGTCGTCCACTATGAGGGCATTATGGTAATTCCATACATTTTTTTTTGTCCCAAATTTGATGATAATGGATGAAATATATCAATCTCCAAAATAATTTGTGATTTCCTTGATCACTTATAAGTCTCATGATCACTTAACCTAAATCAAAATCTTAATTCTATAAGGTAAAAGTCTCTAAAATAAATAGTCTCTTAAAATTCTAAGGTGACCAATAAATACAAAAATAGTAATAATGATCAACCAAGTGATTATAAATGCAAAATAGAATTAATAAGGATCATGATCACAAGTAATTAAATAAAATGAAATAAAATACAAAATATATATTATTAATAATTACCCGTCAAAATGACGCGGTAAAATAGTCGATCAAATGTATAAACGACAATAAGGATCAATTATAAACTCGGAAAAATCGGGGCTTCACATAATTTTGTTTTCTTGGAATAGGTGTGCATTCTTGGGGAGGGGTAGAGTCATCTTGGGTTGTGGGGGAATTTGGCATGCTAGGAAGAAAACAAATGGGAAGAAGACAAGAGGAAGAAAACAAAAAAAATTTATGGCTCCCCTCCCTTATTTGGACGTCCTCTACACTTCTCCCACTCCCATATTTCTTTTTCTTAATCAATTGGATTTTAGTGATATTATATTCTATTCCTTATATCACATTTCTCATCTCTTATCACATAATAATCTCCTCTTATCAACTATCTTATGGTCCACCTTTGTTATATAGGTCAATTGTCTTATCCTTATTCTAGTGATAAGTCACCACAATCCTATAGTTGTAATTAAATCATATAACATAAGTTAAGTTAATAATATATCATTTAGGGGTAGTTAGAATTAGCAATTAGTAAGTTAGGGAAATAAAATAACATTAATATAATACTAAGAATAAAAGAAATTAAACTATATTTTATTAATATCAAATTGTAACATTTAGTCACACGATACAATATTCGGACTATTACAATTTGATTAATTAAAATTTCGGGGTCTCACACTAAAAGGTCGCCCTATAGGGCATCCCGTATCTGAAAATATTTTTTGAAACAGAAACGAGAAGTTTGAAAAACTCTAGGAGGTCGACCGGTCGAACAAGAGGTCCAACCCAGGGCCCACCGGTCGAACCCAAGGGCGACCGGTCAGACCCCCTGTGACCGATCGACCCCCCTTCCATCCTGTGTCTGAATCTTGCGATCTACTTTTTAACGTTCAAATTTCTACATAGCAACCGGTCGCGCTGTGTTATTTTTGACAACATATTCAAACCGTTGGAAATCCATTACAACAAAATTTACTTTATCAATTTTGTACAATATTTCTACATCTTGTGATCTTCTTTTTGTAGACAAAAGTGAAGATGGATGAGCCTATGTTTGTGATCAAATCTTGAAGGCTCTCTTATAAATAGAAGAGGATTTTGAAGACACAAGACAACACACAAGCAAACAATACAACAAGAAATCTGCAAAATTCTCCAAGCCTTCATATTTCACATTCTTGTTGTAATAGCCTAAGTTCTTGCACTTGCACAATCTTGAGGTGTAGGCTTTTTATTCTTGATTACACTTGCACTCAAAGTTTGTATACTTCATTATCGAGTTGTAATCTTGAATTTTGTCAATCATCCAAAACAAGATATCCTTCTTGTTGTTCTTATGGTAAGAGCACACTTGAGTGATCTTAGGTGTTGAAGACTGTGGTACTCTTCACAGGTGAAAGAAGATTGTGGTAATCTCCTTGAAGGTGTTGTAAGAATATTGTGGTGATCTTCAAAGGTAGTGGTGTAATAGTTGTGCTAACTATTAGTAAAATTCTTTTTCTTTTTCGAAATCCTTCCCGGAGATACTAGGGTGGTAGATCATGTAGTCCCTAGGTGGGGTGAAGCTCTATAAATCATTGTGTGTTATTTATTTTCCGCATTTACAGTCTTTATCTTTGCTTGTTCAATCGAAAAAGAGGGCGGAATTTGAAAAATCGGCATAATCTATTCCCCCATCTAGATTATCATAAAATGTGGCATCAGAGCCAAACTCTTTGGCTAGCTCATTCCACATTGCGAGTAAAGAGGAAAGATCCAAGGCTACGAACAAAGCCTATCTCACCACCAGCGCCTCCACCAACAAGCCACCGCTATTCGACGCCCCAACTACGCATTTTGGAAAGACCGAATGGAGTGTTTTCTACAAGGGTGCGGGTTTGACATATGGAATGCCATCATTGAAGGAGTTGATGAACCAACTAAGAAATTGGAGGATGGCACCTCGGTTCTCACAACTTTCAAGGAATTTGATGACAACGACAAGAAGCCATTATCTCTAAACGGTAAGGCCTTGAATATTTTACATTGTTCACTCACCGCCACCGAGTTCAACCATATTCGAGGAATAAGGTCCGCACATGAAGTATGGGAAAAATTAGAAACCATCTATGAGGTCACAAAGAAAGTGAAGGAAGCAGGAAAAACAATGCTTGTGAAGGACTTTGAAAATTTCAATATGCATGATGGTGAAAGCATATCAAAAATGGTGGAAAGGCTTGACAACATTGTCAATCCTCTTGTGGCTCTTGGGAAGGTCATCTCTGAAGAAGACAAGGTGTCCAAGGTATTAAACGCTCTTCCCCGCTCATGGTCCGAAAAAGTGATGGCTATCACGAAAGCACAAAATCTTGAAACATTCAAGTTCGATGAGCTCATTGGAAACCTCCTCATTTATAAAGTCTATCTCAAGGAGAGGAAAAATTCCAAACCATCCACCACTCAATCGGGTACGCAAAATATTCCTAAAGGCTTAGCATCTTCCTCTAATAATTCATATTATGCTAGTGACGAAGATGATCAGGAGACAGCCGCACTTGTCCGGAAATTTGCAAAATTTGTGAATAAAAATAAGGCAATAAAAACGAGAGACAACTCGTGTTTCAAATGCGGAAAATCCGGGCACTTCATAGCCAATTGCCCAAAACTAGCGAAGGAGGAACAAAAGAAGAAAAAGTCTTTTTCCGAAAAAGAAGGCTCTAAACGCGGATGTCAAAACTTGGGATGAACTACTCGCCACATCCGACGAGGAAGGAGAAATTTAATATGGTCTTATGGCAATAGACAATGAAAATAACGAGGTAATAGGGGCTATAACAACCATGGAGGATTCAAAATGGCTTGTGGACAACGGGTGTTCACGCTATATGACCCAGAAGGAGAGAACCTTTTACCAACATCAAGCTCCAAGAAGAGGGTATGGTCATGTTCGGGAATGGCAAATGAAGAATTCTTGGAAATGGAGAAATTGGTAACTCTTCTTTTTCTCTTAGTAATGTTCTTTATGTTGAAGGGCTTAAGTTTAATTTGATAAGTGTTAGCCAACTTTGTGATTCAAATTATAACGTTATTTTCAATAAAGAAAAATGCTTTATTGTTAAAAATGATGAAATTATTTGTGAAGCAAATAGAAAAGTTAATCTTTACAAAATTTGCGCAAGTGATTTGGTTAGTCAAAATGTTTCTTGTCTTGTCGCTAATAATGATTTAACTAGTTTATGGCATAGGCGACTTGGACATGTTGGATACACAAATTTGCAAACTATTTACAAAAACCAACATGTAAAAGGACTACCCAAATTGAATTTTGAAAATCTTAGCTTATGTGACACTTGTCATAATAACAAATTAGTTAAAGTAGTTTTAAGCCCAAAAACGAAATTTCCACAACCAAACCCCTACAATTACTTCACCTTGATTTGTATGGGGATATTGGTACAGCTAGTTTAAGTGGAAAACATTATACTTTTGTTATAGTCGATAATTTGTCTAGATATACTTGAGCTATTTTTCTTGCAAATAAAAGCGACGCCGTTAATGAGTTTGTTAAGTTGTGTAGACTTATTGAAAATGAAAAGGAAGATACTATCAAGTCTATTCGAAGTGGTCAAGGTGGTGAATTTGATGGAGAATTTAGAGTCTTTTGTGTAACCAAAGGATATGCTCATAATTTTTCGGCTCCAAGAACACCTCAACATGGAGTAGTCGAAAGGAAGAACCGAACACTTCAAGAAATAAGTTGGTCTATGCTCAATGAATTTTCACTTCCAAAATATTTTTAGGCCGAAGCCGTAAGTACCGCATGCTATGTTATTAATCGTGTGTATCTTCGTCCTAAATTGAATAAAACACCGTATGAGCTTTGGAAAGGAAGAACTCCAAAGATTAGTTATTTCAAAATATTTGGATGTAAGTGTTTTATTTTGAATACTAAGGATCAATTGGAAAAACTTGATCCTAAGGCCGATGAAGGAATATTTATGGGGTACTGTATCAAGAGTAAAGCATATCGGGTTTACATTAAGACTAGTATGGTTGTTGAAGAATCTATATATGTCAAATTCAATGAAGCTTCGGGTGTTGAAAGGATACCCAAAGATGACTGTGATGAAGAGGATGTTATTGAACCATTGTTCAAGATGATGCTCAACCTTCTACTTCAAATGATCAACCTTCAACCTCAAATGTTCCTCAAGAAGACAAAGGTGATACTTCGGATCTTCCCGTGGCATTGAAATTTAAGGGAGATCACACAAAAGATCTCATTATTGGTGATCCCCTTGATAAAGTAATGACTAGAAGAAAATTTGCCGAGAAAGCTCTTATATCTCAAAAAGAGCCTAAAAATGCTAAGGAAGCTATTGAAGATGAGGATTGGTTTTTAGAAATGCAAGAGGAGTTGAATCAATTTGAAAGATGATGTTTGGGAATCTGTACCTTGTCCTCCATCTCAAACAATTATTGGTACAAAATGGGTATTTCGGAACAAGTTCGATGACCAAGGCAATATTGTTCGAAACAAAGCAAGGTTAGTAGCTCAACGGTATTGTCAAGAAGAATGTATTGATTATGATGAAACTTTTGATCCCGTAGCACGTTTAGAAGCTATTCGTATTTTACTTGCCTATTCTTGCTTTAAAACTTTCAAGCTTTACCAAATGGATGTTAAATCCGTCTTTCTAAATGGTATTATTCAAGAAGAATTCTATGTAAAATAACCTCTGGAGTTTGAAAATTTTTCTAGGCCAAATGATGTTTATAAACTTAAGAAGGCCTTATATGGTTTAAAACAAGCACCCCGTGTATGGTATGATAGACTTAGCTCTTTTCTTTTGCAAAATGGATTTACAAGAGGTAAAGTTGATACTACTCTCTTTGTTTTTTAAAAAGGGCAAGATTGCTTATTAGTGCAAATTTATGTTGATGATATTATATTTGGTGCTACTAATGAATCTTTGTGCAAGAAATTTTCTAAGCTTATGCAAGGTGAATTCGAGATGAGTATAATGGGGGAGCTCAATTTTTTCCTTGGACTTCAAATTAAGCAATGCCAAGAAGGAATTTACATTTCACAATCAAAATATACAAAAGAACTTCTAAAGAAGTTTGGCATTGAAGAAGGAAGAACCGTCTCTACTCCTATGGCAACCAATATCAAGATAGACAAAGATGAAAAAGGCAAGTCGGTTGATTAATCCAAATATCGAGGTATGATTGGTAGTTTACTTTATTTAACCGCAAGTAGACCGGATATTCTTCATGCCGTATGCCTATGTGCTCGTTTTCAAAGCAATCCCAAAAAATCTCATATGAATGCAGTTAAAAGAATTTTTCGATATTTGAAAGACACTATTCAATATGGTTTATTCTATCTAAAGAATGAATTTTTTTCTCTTAGGGTGCATTTGGATGGGGGGATTTGGGAGAAGGGATTTGAAACCTTAGCTAAATCCACACCCCTGTTTAACATATAAATCCAAATCAATGGATTTCAAATCCCTCTTCAAGTTTTAGTTCATTTTCAAAGGATTTCAAATTCCACCAAAACTAGTCATTTGAAATCCATTCTTTTTTTTTTCCCTTTATGTTGACTTGCATATTCACACACACTTACAAGATTGCACATATTTACACACTAGACACACTGCACACATTTACACACACACTACACACACATTTACACACACTACACACATTACACACATTTACACACCATGCACACATTTACACACATTGCGCACATTTGCACACATTTACACACACTACACACATTGCGCACATTTGCACACATTTATACACATTTACATACACTGCACACACACTATACACACCGCACACATTTACACACACTACACACATTTGCACACATTTATACATAATGTACACATTTACACACATACACACACACACACACACACACTGCACACACATTTACACACACTGCACACATTTACACACACACACACACACACTGCACACACATTTACACACACACACACACTTACACATACATACTCTCCTCACATATGCACATGCATTATCATCACACACATATTCAGACATAATAAAAGTCATATATTTCATATTTTTATTAGTGTATAAAATTATAATTATCTATCAAATAATAAGATTATATCTTTATTTTTATTTATTAAATATCAATTAAGAAAATAAATAGAGCTTCTAAATTTTTTTTATCAAAACTTACCATGGATTTTAAATCCTTACACAAATCCACATCATCCAAACAAGAGGTGGATTTCAAATCCAATGACTTTGAAATCCATTCATTTGAAATCCCTTGGAATTTCAAATTCTTCCATCCAAATGGGCCCTTAAAGGTTATAGTGATTAGGACTATACGGAAAATATTGATGATCGTAAAAGTACTTCCGAATCATGTCAATTTTTAGGCGATTGCCTAGTTTCTTGGTTTTCAAAGAAACAAAATTGTGTTTCACTTTCAATGGCTGGAGCCGAATATATTTCCGCGGTTTTTTGTTGTACTCAACTTCTTTGGAAGAAACAAACTTTAGCGGATTATGAATGCTCTTTTGAAAATGTTCCTATATTCTGTGATAACATATCCACTATAAATATTTCTCAAAACCCGATTCATCATAACCATGCTAAACATATTGAGATTCGACATCATTTTCTAAGGGATTGTGTTTCTAAACAAAAAGTTGAGATATATTTTGTTCCATCTCAAGATCAATTAGCGGATATCTTTACAAAACCGTTATCTTCCGAGACTTTTGCTTCAATACAAGCTCGGTTAGGCATAATGCATATTGAATGAGGTTTAAGTTTGCATTTTGCACGTTTTTAAAACTTAGGGGTGAAAAATTGGATTTTTGGTTCAAAATTCAGAACAGAAACTGAATTGGTGTTCAGACACCGGTCGACAGAGAGGTCGACCGGTCGACCAGGTGTAGGGACCGGTCTCCCTATCCGTCGACTGGTCGCCCTAAGCATTTACAGGAATTAAAATTGTTTATGTCCTTCAAATGGTCATTTTAATCATTTTTTTCCAAACTCGAACCCCTTTGCATTTTTCACACACAATTCACTCAAAATAATTTTTTACATATAAATTCTATATTTTTGAGTTTATATTACTCGTATTTTATCATTCTTATCCGACTTTCCGATTAATTGGTAAGAATTCTTCCTTTTAATCTCAATTGGGTTGAATCCTTGAGAAAGTGCTTGTATCTTGATATTTTGATGAAATTCGTGTATTGGTATGATGTATATGATGATTGTTGATGGATGAATGTTGTAATATTGCATTTGGTGATGCATAATTTTGGCTAAATTGATTTACAAAGGTGTTATACACCTCTTGTTTTATTTGACGCACGCCAAGTGTTCGACAAAATGTTTCTATGAAAAATTCATCATCTACATGATTCTCTAAATTCCAAAAGTCTTATATATTTATAGAGATCATGTTTTGTCAATCAAATGAGCTTTTGCAAGTCAAATGATCAACTCTTCCCTTTTATGTGGAATTTAAGCTTCATTGTTCAAAACGCTCGATAAATCGATTAAATTGCGCACTTTGATATGATTATATAATGTTTTTATCGTGCTAACTTTCTTTTTGATGATTCCAAAGGGGGAGAAACAGGAAAAACGCTCATATGCTCTAAGAAGCAAAAATAAGCTCGCAAGAAAAGCTATAAGCTATGACTCTTAAAAGCCAAAACTTGTGAATGATTCTCAGCCCAATTGATGTATTATGGACTTTTATGATTGTCTAATGACGTCTCTTTGACAGGGGGAGCTTGTTAGCTCATGAAATTCAAGCTTAAATTGTAAAACATAAGCTTTTAGCTTCTAGTTGTTTGCTTTTATACTTGATCTTCATGTGCACGTTGATAGGAGGAGCTTTTATAAATTATTTTTGAAAAATCTTTGCTCCTATCATTGTGTTTTTACTTATGATAAATGTTGCTTGTAATGGATTGATGTTTTAGACCGAAAAAATATGTTTTGTTTTAAAATCGATCTCCTAAAATTGTTTTGGTTTGTAATCATCAAAAAGGGAGAGTTTGTTAGATAATTGCTTTTATCAAGATTTTGATGATTTTTTTTTAAAAGTGTTTTTAAATGTTGTCCAAATACTCCCAAATGATTTAAAATGTTTTTACTAATTTTTTGGAGTATTTCTTGAAGTTTATTTTTGACAAAAAATGGACAACACTTCTGTTTTGAGGCCAACAGGTCACCCTATAGGCCATCCCGTATCTAAAAATGGTTTTTGAAATAGAAACGAGAAGTTTAAAAAACTCAAGGAGGTCGACCGATCGAACAAGAGGTCGACCAGTACCTGAAAGAACGCAAAACAAACAGACTCACAGACTGACACAAAAATAAAGAGGGGACCTATCGAACCCAAGGCGACTTGGCCTCGGACCCTCTCGTGACCGGCCGACCCCCCCATCCTATGCGAATCATGCGATCTACTTTTTAACGTTCGAAATTTCTACATAGCGACCGGTCGCACTGTGTTATTTTTACAACAGATTCAAACCGTTCGAAATCCATTACAACAAGATTTACTTTATCAATTTTGTACAATATTTCTACATCTTGTGATCATCTTTTTGTAGACAAAAGTGAAGATAGAGGAGCCTATGTTTGTGATCAAATCTTGAAGGCTCTCCTATAAATAGAAGAAGATTTTTAAGACATAAGACAACACACAAGCAAACAATACAACAAGAAATCTGCAAAATTCTCCAAACCTTCATATTTCACATTCTTGTTGTAATAGCCTAAGTTCTTGCACTTGCACAATCTTGAGGTCTAGGCTTTTTATTCTTGATTACACTTACACTCAAAGTTTGTATACTTCATTATCGAGTTGTAATCTTGAATTTTGTCAATCATCCAAAATAAGATATCCTTGTTGTTGTTCTTGTGGTAAGAGCACGCTTGGGTGATCTTAGGTGTTGAAAAGTGTGGTACTCGTTCATAGGTGAAGGAAGATTGTGGTAATCTCCTTGAAGGTGTTGTAAGAAGATTGTGGTGATCTTCAAAGGTGGTGGTATAATAGTTGTGGTAACTATTAATAAAATTCTTTTTGTTTTTCGAAATCCATCCCGGAGATACTGGGGTGGTCGAGCATGTAGTCCCTAGGTGGGGTGAAACTCTATAAATCATTGTGTGTTGTTTATTTTCCGCATTTACAGTTTTAATCTTTGCTTGTTCAATCGAAAAGAGGGCAGAATTTGGAAAATCGGCATAATCTATCCACCCCTCTAGATTATCGTAGCCACTTGGACTAATAGTAGTGGTTGCGTACGGATTTGTAGCGCCAACCAAAGCAAGTAATCGAGTCCGAGTAACTCTGAAATGTGTGGATCAGATAGCGATTCATTCGTTCTTTCTTGTAACTCCCCGAGTAAGATGGTCCAAGACCTGTCACCTTATTGCTCCATAGGCAAAGACAAATCCACAGTAGAGCTAGCTAGGCCTGAATTATTATAATCATGATTATACCTCAAGTACTACGACCCGCTTCCTTTGGACAACTCCATCCCTCAGTTGCAGGATTAAGACGATGGGGCCAGAGACTAGAATAGCAGGCGAGCTGCCCGGTTCCATCCCTGATGTATCCATTCCAACTGTGAGCTCGACATACTAAGTTGACTCAGGCAGGAATATAATCACAAGTACAGTATGCCAACCAGGCGGTCGAGTAAATTGATTCAGGGAAGTAGTTCAAGAAAGTTATACGAAAATTTGCACATGGCATTTAGCGGCATTGGTGGAGTAATTTGGATGAAGTTAATTATCGGGAGGATAACTAATCTTTGATGATTTGGTAATTTAGGTGGGACATAAGTCCTGCTATAGATTCGAGGTCGCAAGGCGAGGAGGTCGCCCCGCGAACATGTGTTAATCGGTCAAGGCGATCCGTTAAGTCAAGGGAATTTAAGAAAACTAAATCTTATAAATAATAAATATAAGTCAGTGGTTCCAGGGCTGTATGAAAAGAAAATAACTAAATTAAGGTCCTTGTTAAAGGAAAATATTACAATTAGCCGTGTTTTATAAAAACTTGTCTTTTTGGAGTTTAAAATCTAATAAGTTTTTGTCTCGACCTCGAAAAATTATAAGGTTAGTTTCTAAATTCTCCAAATTATTCAGATATTCAGGGTTATTAAAGTTTTGGGGTCGAGGTTTTGCAAAATTCTCATTTCGACCCTAAAATTTGTTAAAATTGTCAGTTTGGGCCCCCGAAATAACCGGATCTCACAAACCGGAATGGCTTTTGATGTGATTCCAATTGTAAAATGTCACTAAGGTCAGTAGGTTATTGGGACAAAAGCAGTTTCTAAAAGGGGTAAGTATAGGTCCCTTAACTTTTAAAAATTTCATTTTAGTCCCATTTTTAAATATTTGCCTTTAAGGCTTATTAGGGGTCCAATTATTATGAAATTTGAACCTTGGGTTCAAAATGTCATAAAGTTATAGTTAAAGGTGTAATTCCAGGTACTTGGACTGTATAAGTCCTGAAAATTTCATTTTGGTCCTCAAGTTTAGTATTTTATATTTTGGTCCCTCAATTTTTGTAAAATTATTTTCTTAACTTAAAACACTTTGATTTTTGGAATACTTTTAAAATTTGTATATTCCAGTCTCTAAAAGTTAAAATTTCAAAAATTTAATAGTAGGGCTGGTACAGTTTTGGATTTTGCATTTTAGCCCTTAAACTTTCAAAATTTTACAAACTAGTCTTTGGGCTTTCAAGAGTTGATTTTATTTATCTCCAAACCTTTAAAACTTTATTAAAATTTCCAAATATCATCTTTGAACCTGAGTACAGTCCCAAAAATTGAAAATTACAGAGAGGTCCCTTAACTTCTATTTTCTTGAAATTAAGTCCACCAATTTGCCATTTTTGCATTTTAAGTCCAAAAATTCAATTTTTGCCAATTATGCTAGACTTTTCCAGTTTATAAGGAAAATCATACATGAATTTCAAGGTTCATGAACATACATATACATATCATACAAGAATTTAACATATAAAGTAATAAATTGTACATGCATGTACCTAAATTGCAATAAATAGAATTTTTAACAACACTAGAGAATTTTTGGAATTTATCACTTGAAATGTAAATGCAAAACATCATATATATATATATATATCCAAGTTTTCAAAATTACTACATGTATTTTCAAGAAAAGTACTTAGGAGATTGAAAGATTTTTCCACCAACCTTAAAAATTGGATTGTTGGTGAAAAGAAGGAGAAATCACAACTTGATATCAAGGTTACTTAGGTCAGCCCCTAAGTCAAGAGATATCGAAAAATGGAGTTAGAAAATAAAGGTTTAAATCAAGAAGGAAAAAAGAAGAAGGTGAAGAAGAGGGCAAATACTACACTTACCTTGTGTAGTGGACAATGTGAGTCAAGTAGAAGCCTCAAAAATGGAGTTCTTGCTCACCCTCAAGTATAACGTCTAAGGTCAGCCCCTAGTTCTCAAAAATAAGAATAGGGTGTCAGAAATTAGAAAATAAAAAGGAGAAGAAGAAAATATACTATAACTCAATTTTCTTACCTTGTCGTCCAATTCTTCAATATCTTGAGGTCCTCTTTAAGATGATCATAAAGCTCTAAGTTCTTCAAGTTGTTTCTAAGTATACCTCAAAATAAAAATCAAACTTAAATTATAAGGTAAGAGAATAAGCTAGAAGATATAATGAATGGATTGAAGAAGAAATTTTTCTTACCTTTGTGATAGGTGGGTTCGAATTTTGCATGTGATAAGGCAGGAATTCCTGTAATTTTTTTTGGTTAAGTGTTTGAAGAAATGAAGAAGAAGATGAACACAAGAGTAGAGAGATGTTGGAGATTTTCTAGAGAGAAGGAGAGAATTTTGGGCAAGAGTTGAAATGTGTTGGTGAAAAATGACCAAGTCTTGTACCATATTGGCAGTCTTGTGTTTGTGTTTCTTGAATGGAGACAACAAGATGGTCAAAGGTATGGGTAAAGGAATAAGTGGGAAAAATGAGGGGAATGTTGGAGTTAGTGGGAATTGTTGGGAAAAAGTATAATTAAAAATTGAAGTATACAAGATGGGGTATAAGGCTTATAGAATGTAAGTATTATACACAAGAGGTGTAGTATAAGGTATATTATAAAGTGGGTATGTTTACAAGAGTTGAGAGGTATTTCTATACCAAAATTACCATCATGGCCGTCCACTATGTATGATTATGTGGTATCCATATACTTTTTTTTTTGTCCCAAAATTGATGATAATAGGTGTATAATATTAATCTCCAAAATAAATAGTGATTCCCTTAATCACTTATAAGTCCCATGATCACTTATTCTAAATCAAATTCTTATTTATATAGAATATAAGTCTCTAAAATAAATGGGTCTCTTAAAATTCTAAGGTGTCTAAATAATACACAAAAACAATAATGATCAATCAAGTGATTATTAAACATGAAATATAAAATAATAAATGATCATTAATCACAAGTAATTGATCAAATAAATAAAAATAAAATTAAAATGTGAAAAATATTATTAACATTTATCCGTCAAAAGTGACGAAATAAGTAGTCAAAATAATACATAGGCGATAATTGAAATAAATACACGCTCGAAAAATTGAGGGCTTCACATCCTCCCATCCTTAAAAGAATTTGGTCCCCAAATTCCATTCAGAATAGCTCGGGATATTGATTCCTCAGGTCTCCCTCCATCTCCCACGTTGCGTCTTTGTCTCGGTTATGGTTCTACCGCAACACTTTAACCATCGGGATCTCTCTCTTCCGCAACTGACGTATCTGTCGGTCAATAATCCGAATCAGCTTCTCGGT
Source organism: Rehmannia glutinosa (assembly GCA_016081115.2). Taxonomy (NCBI): domain Eukaryota; kingdom Viridiplantae; phylum Streptophyta; class Magnoliopsida; order Lamiales; family Orobanchaceae; genus Rehmannia; species Rehmannia glutinosa. Next base: position 67,977,624 of record CM071935.1, read on the forward strand.
GTAGGACAAGTTCTCCATCAGCGGAGGAGTATCACGAGTGATGATGTGCTCGTGGTCTGGTCGATACTTCTTCAACCTCGAGACGTAAAATACATCGTGCATTCCCTAAGCTCATCATTGGTAACTCGAGTCCAGAAGGCAACTTCCTAATCCTCTGTAGTATCTTGTAGGGTCCGACGTATCTTGGACTCAGCTTGGCTCCTTTCTTCGGATTGATTAACCCTTTTTGTGGTGAGAGTCTAAGGAATACTTCATCTCCACTTCAAATTCCAAATCATTTCTTCTCTTATCCGTGTAACTCTTCTAGCAACTCTGAGCTATGCAGATCCGTTCCTTGATAATCTGATCTTATCCATGACCATCTGAACTAAGTCAACCTTTGGAATCGAGGGTGACTTTCGTTTCCCTTTCGGAGTCCATTGGTCATCAATCTCCCAGTGTAGTAGGGATCTACACTTCCGCCCGTAAAGTGCCTCGTAGGGTGCCATCCCAATCGTGGCCTGATAGCTGTTATTGTAGGCGAACTCGGCCAACAGTAAGTGCGAGTCCCAACTTCCCTGGAAATCCAACGTTCAGGCTCACAACATATCCTTCAGGGTTTGGATTGTTCGCTCGGTATCCATCCCATCACACCAGGATGTCTTGATGTCTTTGAAACTCGAGAGGTACCCAACTCCTCATGCAAGCACTTCCAAAATCTGGAGACAAACCTTGGGTCTCTGTCTGATACTATGTCGACTGATACTCCATGCAGTCGAATGATCTCTTGGATATAACTCTGTGCGAGTTTCTGCAAGCTATCTGTCTTGTTGATGGGTAAGAAGTGTGCGGATTTTGTGAGTCGGTCTACAACTACCCATATCGCATCATGACCTCCTCTGGTCCTTGGCAGGTCCGTCACAAAGTCCATCGTTATGTGTTTCCATTTCCATTCGGGAATTCTCAACGGTTGTAGTAAACTCGATGGCCGTTGGTATTATGATTTTACTCGTTGACAAGGTAAACATCTCGCAACGAACTCTGCTACCTGGTTCTTCATGTTTACCCACCAATAATTCTACTTCAAATTCTTATACATCTTGTTTCCTCCAACACGTATTGTGTATCTCGAGCGGTGTGCTTCACCCAAGAATCCGTTCCTTATTTGCTCATCAGTCGGTACACACACTCGATTTCTGAATCTTACAATCCCATATTCGGGTATCAAAAATTCCGGCCTCTCTCCATTAAGTATCTTCTCTTTCAGCATTTGAAGATGTATGTCCTTCTCTTGTGCGATTTTGATCTCATCCAAAGATGTCCGTCTAATCAAATGTTAGCACATATAATCTGAGTATTGGTTCTCGTCGGATTCCAAATGCTCAGTTCTTCTAATGATTTGCACTCTTAGATCATTATTCTAGCTAAACTCGCATTTCTGCTTAAGACATCAGCTACTACATTTGCCTTCCCAGGATGGTATTGAATATCAAAGTGATAATCCTCAATTAACTCCATCCATCTCCGTTGTCTCAGATTGAGATCTTTATGTGAGAAATGATACTTCAGGCTCTTATGATCTGTAAAAACTGTGAACGTCTCCACGTAGAGATAGTGTCTCCACTTCTTTAAAGTGAATACTATCGCTCCCAATTCCAAGTCATGCGTCGGGTAATTGGCCTCATACGGTTTGAGCTTCCGTGATGCATAAGCAATGACATTTCCTTCCTGCATGAGTATTGGTCCCAATCCTTCCTTTGATGCATCACTGTAAACGACAAAACCTTATGTTCCCTTCGGAAGGGCTAAGACTGGAGCTGTAGTAAGTCGTTTCTTTAGTTCTTGGAAACTAGCCTCGCACTTGTCGTTCCACTCAAACTTGACTTGCTTCTAGGTCAGTCGAGTGAGTGGTCCGGCTATCTTGGAGAAATCCTTGATAAACCTTCGATAATATCCATATAATCCCAAGAAGCTTCTGATCTTTGTTACTAACTCGGGTTGTTTTCATTCAACCATTGTTTGTACCTTCGAAGGATCCACTGCGATTCCATTGCGGGATACTATATGTCCTAAGAATGCGACTTTGCTAAGCTAAAATTCACACTTGCTGAACTTGGCATACAGTTTATGCTCTCGTAGTGTCACTAGGACGATTCTCAGATGACATTCATGATCTTCTCTAGATTTAGAGTACACGAGTATGTCATCGATGAATATCACTATGAATTGATCCAAGTAAGGCCGAAAGACTCGATTCATCAAATCTATAAATGATGTATGGACATTCGTCAGATCGAAGGGCATTATTACAAACTCGTAGTGTCCATACCTTCTGGATCTTCTTCATGGATCTTCAACTGGTAGTATCCCTATTGCGAATCAAACTTCGAGTACACTGTCACTCCTTGAAGTTGGTCAAACAGTTTGTCTATCCTTGGGAGGGGATAATTATTCTTGATGGTCATGCTATTACGGTAATCTATACACATCTTTAATGGTCCATTCTTCTTCTTAACGAACAGTACCGGTGATCCCCACGGAGACGTACTTGGTCGGATAAATTCTACTTCCGTCAACTTTTGCAATTGATTCTTCAACTCCTATAACTCAACAGAGCCATTCTATACGACATTCTGGCAATCGGTGCGGTTCCCGGTAATATTGTGAACTCGACTTCCCTATTTGGAGGGACAGAGGTGAGTTCTTGTGAAAATACGTATGTGTATTCCGATACTATGAGCACTTGGTGAAATTGTGTCTCTATTTGGGCTTGTTGATTACAAATGCCAAGTACCATTGTGCCCCTCTAGCGATTGCCTTTCTCGATTTCATGGCAGAAATGATTAGGGCAATCGGGATTTCCAGTTCGCATAGTTTGATGGGCTTGCGATGGTAGTCCATCAGTGCATGATGTGCAGATAACCAGTTCATTCCCAGTATCACATCATATTCGGATATAGGTAAGGAGATCAGATCAGCATGGAAGTTTATCTCATCAATCTTAACTTCACATGCATTACAGATAATATATGTTAATTAGCTTGCGCCCATAGGAGTTGATACTTATAGAAATATAGGCATATGTTCCATGCATGCATGCATCTTGTGTACATAGTGCGATGCGACAAATGAATGTGATGATCCATGGTCAAGCAATACTTTAGCATAGTGGTCAGATACTAGAAGCGTACCTTCCACCACACATGTTGCCTCTGGAGCCTCATGTTCAACTAGTGTAAATGCTCAAGAGGGCATCCTCGCCCGGTTTCCCTGACCATTTCCCAACTTCTGTGGCTGCGCCAGTTTGTTTATGTCATTATACTTTGGGCAATCTTTCAACTAGTGCTGATTACTGCCACAACGCAAACATTTCCATTGCTTGAGATAATAGTCATTGGTAGTATGTCCCGGTTTCTGGCAACGCATGCATGTCTGTCCCTGTTTTCCCTGAAATGGTCATTTTCCTTTATCCGTCCATCCAAATGTTCCCTTCTGAAACTTGGCAGGCTGCTTAGATGGCTGCCCCACAGTCGGCCTCTTAAGACTGTTATAAGGCCTGCTCTATTGAATTAGTCCAATGTGGTTCAGTCCTGACTTGATGCGGAGAGCTTTCTTCACCGCAGCTGAATATGTCGCCAACTCAACAGTCAAAAGTTGTTTCTGGAGTTCCAATTTCAATCCCCTTGTGAACCTGTAAAGTTTGTCCTCCTCAGTACTGATTGTCCCCAGAGCATACTTAGACAACCGATGAAATTCTGACTCGTACCGAGCCACCAATGTTTCCCTGTCTCAATATGTGCAATTTGTACCTGCGTGCTTCATTTACCACTTGTGGAATATACTGTTCATTAAACTCAGCCAAGAAGTTCTCCTAAGTTCTGGCCACCCTGTCTTGGATCCATTTTCTATCCACTGATCTCCACCAATCTCTCGCTGCAGATTCCAGCCTGAATACAGCAAGAGTCACCTTTTGCTCATCTGAGTACTATAGAGCATTGAATATGTTCACTTATTTCTTGATCCAATCTTCCGCCTTCACATCGTCTGGCTCTCCCATGAAAGTCGGTGGATCAAACTGCATAAATCGCTCCAAGACCCGGTCATTTGCCTCCCAGGGGGGTCCTGGCGCATTCTATTAGGTGCTGCTTGCAGTCTCATGAAAACTAATAATTGTTGCAGTGCCTGAGCAGTGATTCTCTCCCGCAACTGGGGGAGGTGGTGGTGGCAATTCGGGTGAAGGCGTACAGTCCCTTGGGACGTCTGCGTCCTCTCGGGGAACTCGGCGGGGTCTACCACGTCCTCTGTGTTTGGTCATTCTGTATCACAAAGCGTTAGTTGCAATTCATAACATAAATGAATACATTAAATGCTCAGAAGGTAATACAAGTCATAACATGCCGATAGTGATAATAATAAGCAAGACACAAAATCAACATCAAGAAAAGACACATCCATTAATATGAATACGAAGTACACGAATGGGAAGATCGTACAATAATAATACAATGAAATCCAGAAATACAACATCCAGTACATCAATGAATACAACACAAGGAAATAAATCCTAACTACTCGATCACAGTGCTATCGTCAACATTGTGTGTCCCGATATTAATGACCTTGATCGGTTCTGGTTCGTGCCACTCCTCAGCATCTGGCCAGTCAACAAATTCGGGCCACTCATCAAGCGCTGGTGCATCTTCTAGTGGAACGGCATCCTATGCCTCCTCCGGCTCTTCAGCCTCTGCTGGATCCTCTTCGGGATCCTCTTCGTTGTCTGCCTCTGGGTCAGCTTTCGGTTCCACCTCAGGCAGTGGCGGTGCTGGGGCATTAGCTGCAAGAGCATCTTCTAGAGCGGCATCCCTCTAAACCAGAGCTTGGGTGAGGTCCTGGATAACAGTGATTTGCTTGATGATGGTTTCCTCGAGGCGATCGATCATGTCCCTTGACATTTGTGCATCCATCTCCCACTTGAGTCGGCCATCACTGTGCGCTTCATTTTCTCTCGCTTGCCTTCCATGCGTTCCTAGTGTAGATGGATTTGGTCCTCGCGAGCGTGGATAGTGCCCTCGCGATCCTTGGCTAGCAAAACTAAGCCGCTTTTGTCCTCTTGACTCTATTCTAGGAGATGTTCCAGTTTCCGTACGCCGTTGCGCTTTTCTAGTAGCTCTAATTGGCCCGGATGAACTCCTGGTGCCAGTCCATCGCCAATACTTTGTGATAGTCTCGCTCTGCGCGAGCCTCCCAAACCATCAACCAAGTCGGCACCTCCGGCTCCATTCCTGGTCAAAACACAATTAAGGTTTGTCAGACAAGTATTAATGGGAAGATAGAGAAGAACAAGCAAAACTAGCAAGAATCAACTAAGTTAAGACAACTATTACTATGATATCTCCAAGTATATAAATTCTTAACTCAATCTAAACATTAATGATACTGTTCTCCATAATGCATCATCAAACTTAGTATCGGGTCTATGCCCTTATGAAATCGAATTCAAGCTTAAATAGTCAAGTCGCGGTACTTACCCAACACAGACCGAGGGTCCTATCCTAGGTCGGCTCGGTGTAAGTTTCCATCTTACTAGCTGAGCTCTGATACCACTCTAACCTGTCACATCCCAGACGGGAACGCGATGACGATCCACAGCTTAAACGCAAGTAAACCAAATAGTCCAGACAAATAACAATATAAGTCCAAATGAAACAAAGTCCAGTAGCAGCGGAAATAAAGAACAAGTACAAATTACAACTCACAACCCAACAGTAATATCCAAATTACATCCCAAGTACACAACTTAAAGCGGAACTAATAGTCAAAGGGTCCTACGCCATTAAGTTACAACTTAAAGAAAATATAGAAAATAGACCAACAACAGCAAATAAAAGAAATAATCCCAAAAACGAGACACGAAGAGGTCACTCTGTAGCTTGATCGGCATCATCAACAAAGTCTTCATCTTGCCGTTAGAAAATATGAGAGAATGAGACAAAAATTCTCAGTGGATGGATGTACGTGTGCTAGTGTGGCGATATATATAAACACAAGAAAACTGTTGTATGAAAAGTGCGTGAGTCATGATGCGTGTTTCACATACACAGTTCACAAGCGACATGATATATTTTTAAAATAATATACTTATATAGTTTTGATGAAAGAATTCGTGATCATACAGGCACTATGTGATTTCAAGCAAGAAAGATAGGGTTGCGTACGGAAATGTAACTACAACCCATGCAAGACAAGTAGTGTTTGCGTACGGATTTGTAGCGCCAACCAAAGCAAGTAAACGGGTTCGAGTAACTCCAGAATCATGTGGATCAGACAATGATTTCTTTGTTCTTCCTTGTAACTCTCCGAGCAAGATGGTCCAAGACCTGTCACCTTATCGCTCCATAGGCAAAGACAAATCCACAGTAGAACTAGTTAGGTCCGGATTGTCATAATTATGATTATATCTCAAGTACTATGACCCGCTTCCCTTGGACAACTCCGTCCCTCAGTTGTGGGATTAGGACGATGGGGCCAGAGAGTGGAATAACATCCGAGTTGCCCGGTTCCATCCCCGACATATCTATTCTGACTGTGAGCTTGACACACCAAGTTGACTCAGGCAGAAATATAATCATAAGTACAGTATGTCAACCAGGCAGTCGAGTACTTGATTCAGGGAAGCAGTTCAAGAAAGTTATACGAAAATTTGCACGTGGCATATAGCAGCATTGGTGGAGTAATTTGGATGAAGTTAATTATCGGGAGGATAACTAATCTTCGATGATTTGGTAATTTAGGTTGGACATAAGTCCCATTGTAGATTCGAGGCTGCAAGGCGAGGAGGTCGCCCCACGAACACGTGTTAATAGGTCAAGACGATCCGTTAAGTCAAGAAATTTTAAGAAAACTAAATCTTATAAATAATAAATATAAGCTAGTGGCTCCAGTGCTGCATGAAAAAAATAATTAAATTAAGGTCCTTGTTAAAGGAAAATTTTACAATTAGCCATATTTTGTAAAAACTAGTCTTTTTGGGGGTTTAAAATCGAACAAGTTTTTGTCTCGACCTCGAAAAATTATAAGGTCAGTTCCTAAATTCTCTAAATTGTTCAGAGATTCAGGGTTTCAAAGTTTTGGGGTCGAGGTTTTGCATTCTCATTTTGGCCTTAAATTTGTTAAAATTGTCAATTCCAAAATAATCGGATCTCACAAACCGGAAGGGCTTTTCATGTGATTCCAGTTGTAAAATATCACTGAGGTCAGCATTTTATTAGGACAAAACCAGTTTTTAAAATAGGTAAATATAGGTCCCTTAAGTTTTAAAAAATCCATTTTAGTCCCATTTTTAAATATTTGCCTTTAAGGCTTATTAGAGGTCCAATTGTTATGAAATTTGAACCTTGGGTTTAAAATATCATAAAGTTATAGTTAAAGGTGTATTTACAGGTACATGGACTGTATAAGTCCTGGAAATTTTATTTTGGTCCTCAAGTTTAGTATTTTATATTTTGGTCCCTCAATTTTTGTAAAATTATTTTCTTAGCTTAAAACACTTTGATTTTTGGAATACTTTTAAAATGTGTATTTTTCATTCCCTAAAAATTAAAATTTTAAAATTTTAAAAGTAGGGCTGGTACAGTCTTGGATTTTGCATTTTAGCCCTTAAATTTTCACAATTTTACAAACTAGTCCTTGGGCTTTCAAGAGTTGACTTTATTTATCTCCAAACCTTTAAAACATTATTAAAATGTCCAAATATCATCTTTGAACCTGAGTAAAGATGTACAATCCCAAAAATTAAAAATTGCAGAGGGGTCTCTTAAGTTCTATTTTCTTGTAATTAAGTTCATCAATTTGCCATTTTGGTATTTTAAGTCCAAATATTCAATTTTTACCAATTATGCTCGACTTTTCCAGTTTATAAGGCAAATAATACATGGATTTAAAGGTTCATGAACATGCATATACATATCATACAAGAATTAACATATAAAGCAATAAATTGTACATGCATGCACCTAAATTGCAATAAATAGAATTTTTGAACAACACTTAAGAATTTTTTGAATTTATCACTTGGAATGTACATGCAATACATCATATATATATATATATATATATATATATATATATATCTCAAGTTTTCAAAATTACTACATGCATTTTCAAGAAAAGTACTTAGGAGCTTTAAAGGTTTTTCCACCCACCTTAAAAATTGGATTGCTGGTGAAAAGAAGGATAAATCATAACTTGATATCAAGGTCACTTAGGTCAGCCCCTAAGTCAAGAGATATCCAAAAATGGAGTTAGAAAATGAAGGTTTAAATCAAGAAGGAAAAAGGAAGAAGGTGAAGAAGAAGGCAAATACTACACTTACCATGTTTAGTGGACAATGTGAAAAATGACCAAGTCTTGCACCATTTTGGCCTAATGGCCGTGTACATTGAGAGAGAGGGGGAGAAAATTTTTCAAGTCTTGTGTTTGTGTTTCTTGCATGGAGATAACAAGATGGTCAAAGGTATGGGCAAAGGAATAAGTGGGAAAAATGAGGGGAATGTTGTAGTTAGTGGGAATTGTTGGGGAAAAGTATAATTTAAAATTGAAGTATACCAGATGGGGTATACGGCATGTATAATGTAAGTATTATAAACAAGAGGTGTAGTATAAGGTGTAGTATAAAGTGGGTATGTGTACAATAGTTGGGAGGTATTTATATACCAAAATTACCATCATGGCCGTCCACTATGTATGATTATTGGTATCCATATATTTTTTTTGGTCCCAAAATTGATGATAATATGTGTATAATATCAATCTCCAAAATAAATAGTGATTCCTTTAATCACTTATTCTAAATTAAATTCTTATTTCTGTAGAATATAAGTCTCTAAATTAAATGGGTCTCTTAAAATTCTAAGGTGTCCAAATAATACACAAATACAATAATGATCAATCAAGTGATCATTAAACAGGAAATAGAAAATAATAAATGTTCATTAATCACAAGTAATTGATCAAATAAATAAAAATAAAATTAAGATGCAAAAAATATTATTAACATTTATCCATCAAAGTGACGCGATAAGTAGTCAAAATAATACATAAGTGATAAGTGAAATAAATACACACTTGAAAAATCGAGGGCTTCACGATCATGACGTACCATACTTTTCGAGTTTTTTAGCGCGTCATATATGGGTTTAAATTTGAGTCCCAATAAGGTTAGTGTGTTGTGTTTGGGCTTGAACTTATCGTGTTGAGTTGTTATTATATATAGTTTTCTTAGTGAAATTTTTATTTCTTTCCTCACTCTACTACTAATTCTTGGATTCGTCACACAATGTTAGTAATATGTTCATATTTATTAACATTTATGAATTCTTCTGCAACGAAATTAAGACCAAAATTAAGCGAAACAATGAATGGAAACTTGCATTGCCAAATAAAACTTGCATTATTGAGATGTTCATATTTAGTAACATTTATGAATTCTTATTGATGTCACATGAAATGTATTTGACTTGAAAATGTAAGAGATTTTTGGATTTTATGGTCGAATTACTTATTTTTGATTTCCCTCTAATTTGATACCCATATAAGGAGATATGATGCCGAAGAATATATCCATTTTAAAGAAATAACAGAAAAAGATTATTGCGAAACTTAGATACTATAATGTCTAATATTCTGATTTTTAGTTCACTTATCATAAACGAATTATTCCCACCGTCCCAAATATATAGTCCCATTTGGCCTTTTACACAGATTAAGAAAAGTATTGGAAACTACAAATATTCTTCATATTTACTTAATTTACCCTTATTTAATGAATAAGATAAATTCTAAAACACATATTAAATATGATTATAATAGTAAAAATGGAAAAAGTACTATTAAATATAGAAAGTAGACTATATATTTGGGACATCCCAAAAAGGAATAGTGGACTATATATTTGGGACGGAGATAGTACTTGATAAGTTGTAAATATGCATGCATCTAGATGTTTATTTGAGTATATAATTGATATACATTTGCATGGATATTGAATTTGTTTAGGTTAGTTTCCATTATTGGGCGTGATACTGCGTATTCTTGTATACTTTTGCAGGAAACATAGCTTTATTTGAAAATATATAATGGAACCACCCGGACCAGAATGCCAAAAGCCAAGGGACGATCAAAGATGCGAAGAAAACAAGAAAGTACGAATTGCATGACCTGCCAGTGTGGGCGTGTGAATTGATCGTGTGAAATTGACATGAGTGTGCGGCTTGTACAAGGATGAATTTTCAGAGAACCAATCACACGGTCTACCCGTGTTAATTCACATGGTCGTGTGATTTGGTTCGAGCAATTATAGAGACTGAAGACAGTTTACACAATCTGGCCATTGAATGGCATACGGCCGTGCGAATGTCCCTTGGGTGCGAATGGTCCCTTGGGCAGATTTTGTTTCCTAATTTCTCAAAGACTCTATAAGGGATCCCGAAAGGCAACTAGAAAAGGACGACTTAACAATAAAGTCAGGGAGAAACACACTGGGAAGAGGAAATACACATCAAAGAGAGAGAAAAAACAACACGACGAAGAACAACACAAGATTTCTACCAACCACGAAGGCACGAAGGTTTAGGGTTTAGGGAGTTACAACGTTTGTAGGGGTTTACTTTAATTCTCTATGCTATTGGGAGTTGATATTAGTTGTTGAGTAGGGATACAAGAAATTCTTATTAATTTACAGTTTGTTCACTTAGGGATAGGGGATAAACTACCATAGGAATTAAACCCATAGATACACAGAAACTGGGTTTATAAAACGCCTTACGGGAATTAATATTGATGAAAATGTTAAGATCATACTCCTAGGATTGCTTTTTGTGATTGTTTGAATCTTGTGAATTAAGTTTCGTGATTTATAACACTTAGACAATTTTAGTTTAATAATTTTAGAATTAATTAGACACAATTCTTGTTTTACGATAGCTTCAATGAAATTAGAATACAAAATTTACTATACTATATGTGCTTTCGTATCAATCCCTGGAATATGACCTTGCTCATTATTATCTATAAACTACATTGTACACTTGCGGTTTAGCGAAACAGTTTTCACGATCTGTACTATTTATTTACAATCAAAGCATCTGGAGTTAACTTTTTTTTTGTTCTTATTTTTTAATTCTACTATAAATTTATTTTATTGTTTTATCTGAAAATACAATAGAGATATATTATTTGTTTATAAAATATTACAAATTAAATGTACGATTTTGTATTGTATTCATATTTGAATGCCTATAATCTTCCGTATGAATTCTATATATATACTTATGATATATGTTTGGAAAGCTATTTAATCATATTTTTATATGAATTTAATTTAATGTAAATATCCTAATTACTCAAAGAGTTATGACAGAAAAAGATAGACTTCTAGTATTTGAAAAAGAATTTGGTATATTAATGGGCACTTGAAATTATAGTTAAATTATATTATTAAAGACAAGTTCAATTATACATTCTTGTCATAATATGTAATACCTACTCATTAGGGTTATAATAGGCATATCAAAAATTTCCAAAAACGTTTTAAGTGACTCATGTTCGTCTTATTTTTTAGCTTCACCGCAAGTGTACATTGTAGTTTATAGAATAGTGTACTAAGTATTGAGATCGAGATATTCTTATCTTTATTCAGACAATCGAAAGTTGAAGATTTGTTTATAGAACTAAAACAAGAATTTATCATAAAAAAGACAAAGTAAAGAGTTTGATTGAAAGATCAAGGAGATGGATGGATTCCAAGGTTATGGTTTCAGTTAATATCCCTCTTGTTTTCTGATTATTCAAAACCAAAGTTATTATTATTCTTCCCTACAAGACAATCACGAAAGTATTTTACCCTCTCTCTCGAGATGTATATAAAAACGTTGATTGGATTATATATGCTAGCATCTCTACTCAACTTAAGATAACCAACTCCCAAAAGCACAAAAGATTATCAATCCTCACAAATATTTACAGACTTCTCAATCATGCAAATATTCATGTCAAGTACTCAAGATCTAGTATTGGGACTCATCTCTCGAATGGTGAATCAATACATCAAAACAAGTTAAACCAATGCCCATTTGATAAAACAAGAAATAAAACAGAGTACTCGAATAGGGTTTGAAATAATAACTTCAATTTCAATTAAGCATCAAACAAAAGTATCCATTAACCTAATCCCAAACCCCAGAATCACAAGGTGTTTAGCCAGACATGGGAAATAAATAATTCATAGACAAATCATTCATGTTCATGTCTAACTAATTGAAAATAAAAGATACAATAGAATGAGAAAACTCGGGGATGTCGATGATCTCTCGATCTATCTTCAATCCTCAAGTGTGTGGTTGCGACCACGATCAATCTCTCGAATCCTTAGGTAGAAGGTTGATCTTTTCTCTGTTTTCTAGGGCAAATATCAGTGTATCTCTATTCACCTGACTTTCCCGCATAGATGCACGGGCTGTGCGCTGACGCACGACCAGCCCGTGCGTTAGGCTGTAAGCAAAATCTTTTCATGAGTTGACACACGGGCCGTGCGTTGAGGCACGACCAGCCCATGCGTCAGGCTGTAGGTTCAGTTCTCTTGTTCCGTACACGCACGGGCCGTGCCTTTGAGCATGGGCTACCCGTGCGTGGCCTTATTTTGCTCGGTTTGTCCGATCTCTTCTTGGTTTGACTTCAAACATCATGTATTCGCTTGATTCTTGACAGTTCTTTATCGCAATGCTCCATTTTGCCATCAAAGAACACAACCCATTTTACTCAGTTACTTTGCATGCATATGAACTTATTCTATCCACAATTATGCCCAAATTACATGCAAAACTCATACTAATCAAAACCCCAAACTTAAACTGTTAACAGTCCCAGCCAACACTTTATACACAAGACAAAACACAAATTGGAGGAGTGAAAAGCAATCTAGAACAACTCATCAAGCCCCATGCCGTTTATCCATAGACATCAAGCAATAAATCAACCAAGCCTTGACCATATAATATAAGTTACATGTCAATTAAAACCATGGCAAATGCTACGAATCACGACTCTCACTGATCCAATGTATGCTCTCCTCTCAAGTGTATAAGGTACGTGTTTTCGCTCAAATCATATCAATGTTGAAGAATTACCATAAATTTGCAAATCGTCTCACATCTCGGCCACTAGAATGTATGCAATTCATAAATCAAAAAGGACTTTTTCTTTTGGTTGTAATGAAGGCTCGTTGATTAGGGTAGGGAAATATGTATAAAGTGACTCAAACTTGAGCGTATAGACTGGTAAGCACATCTTTCATTCAATCAATTATTCTCATTGAAACCCAATATGCTACCCCATAACCCCTCCTTCTTATCAACTTTTCGTCTTTCCTTTCTCCTTTTTTTTTCTTTTATAAACTCCACTTTCTTTCGCCTCACATCACAAATTCCAGCATACAATTTCATTCAAAGAAAACTCATTTATGTAAGTACAAGCGGCTACGATAATCTAGAGGGGTGGTGAATAGGTTATCTCCATCTTTTCGATTTTACCCTTTTTCCGAACCGAATGCTCAAAGACAATAATGAAGGTGCGGAATGTAAACAACACGCGACGATTTAAAGAGGTTCAACCCACCTAGGGCCTAATCCTCTACCACCTCAGTATACCCGGGATGGATTTCATAAAGAAAAAGAATTTTATTAATTACCAAAATTAATACAAATTCAACTTACAACACATTGAAGAGCACCACACTCTTCAACAACACCACCTTTGGAGATTACCACAATCTTGTTAGATAAATGTTTTTATCATGATTTTGATGATTTTGTTCGATTTTGTTCAAATGAGTTTTTAAACCAAAACAATGTCCCTAAATGTTGTCTAAATACTTCCGATCGACTTAAAATATTTTTACTATTTTTCGGAGTATTTTTTGGAGTTTATTTTCGAAAAAAATTGGACAACACATTTGTTTCAGTTCGACCGGTTGCCCTATATGGCAACCCGTGACACGAGTTGAGTTTTGAAACAGAAAATCGGACGTAAGAAAAATGGGGGAGGGCAACCGGTCGACCACCTGATCGACCGGTGAGGGCGACCGGTCGACCCCTGGGCGACCGGTACCTGGGAGTTGCTCTTTTGGTTCAGTCTTCTCTGTTTCGTATTTTTATCAACCTCAACCGGTCATAGTCAAGGGCGACCGGTCGCACCCCCCTCCGACCGGTCCCCCTGTGTAAAATTCGCTGAAATTCAATTTCAATCTTATCTCTGCGCGACCGGTCGTACCCCTTGTTTATCAGCAAACTATCCATTGCATTTTCAAACAGCTTTTCGCTATTTTGTGGGATTGATTTCTAACAGCTCTATTGATGATTTTAAATGGTTTATTTTGCAGCAAATCACTCCCCAAGGAGGAGCCTATGTCTGGAAATGAAAGCCAAGTCCTCTCCTATAAATAGAGGCTTCATTCAAGCAACAAGACACAACACTCTACACAAGCAAAGAGCAATCAAGCAAACACTTTCATATATCTTGTTGTATTAGCCTTAGCACTTTCACTTGCACAAATTTGAGGTCTAGGCTTTCAATTCTTGATTACACTTGTACTCATATTGTATCAATCATTATTGAGTTATAATCTTGATTTTGGTCATCATTCAACACAAGACATCCTTGTGAGTATTCTTGTGGTAAGAATACACTTGGGTGATCTAGGTGATAGGTGTTTGAAGATTGTGGTAATCTTCAAAGGTGTTGTAAGAGGATTGTGATAATCCTCAAGGTGGTGTAAGAGGGTTGTGGTAATCCTCAAGGTGTTGTATTAATTTTTGGTAAATTAATAAAATCTTTTTTTCTTTTTGAAATCCATCCCTGGATATCTTTGGGGTGGTAGTAGATTAGGCCCTAGGTGGGTTGCACTACTATAAATCGACGTGTGCTATTTACTTTCCGCACTTAGCATTTCATCTTTGCTTGAGTTTTACAAAAAAGAGGGCAAAATCTGAAAACCGGGATAATCTATTCACCCCCCCTCTAGATTATCGTAGCCACTTGGACTAACAAGTGGTATCAAAGCCAAACTCTTTGGCTAGCTCGTTCCGAGTAAAGAGGAAAGATCCATGGCTACATATGATGCTCATCTCACCACCGGCGCCTCCACCAACAAGCCACCACTATTTAACGCTAACAACTACGCATTTTGGAAAGACCGTATGGAGTGCTTTCTACAAGGGTGCGGGATCGACATTTGGAATGTGGTCATTGAAGGAGTTGATCATCCAACCAAGAAATCGGAGGGTGGCACCTCGACTCCTAAACCTTTCAAGGAGTTCGATGAAAACGACAAAAAGGCTTTCTCTCTAAACGGTAAGGCCTTAAATATTTTGCATTGTTCTCTTACGGCTACCGAGTATAATCGCATAAGAGGCATAAGGTCGGCACATGAGGTTTGCGGAAAATTGGAGACAATTTATGAAGGGACTAAGAAGGTCAAGCAAGCAAAAAAGACCATGCTTGTTAAAGACTTTGAAAACTTAAACATGCATGATGGTGAAAGCATCTCCAAGATGGTGGAAAGGCTTGATAATATTGTCAATCTTCTTGTGGCCCTCAGTAAAGTCATCTCCGAAGAAGACAAGGTGACTAAGGTATTGAATGCTCTTCCCGGCTCATGGTCCGAAAAAGTAACGGCAATCACGGAGGCACAAAACCTTGAGACACTCAAGTTTGACGAGCTTATTGGAAACCTAATCATCTATGAAGTCTATCTCAAGGAGAGGAAAAATTCCAAACCATCCATAAATCAATCGGGTATGCAAATTATTCCTAAAGGTCTTGCTTCTTCTTCTAATAATGCATACTATGATAATGATGATGATGATGAGGAGATGACCGCACTTGTTCGAAAATTTGCAAAATTTGTGAATAAAAATAAAGCAAGAAAACCAAGAGATAATGCTTGCTTTAAGTGCGGAAAACCCGGGGACTTCATTGCTAATTGCCCAAAGCTCGATGAAGAGGAGCAAAAGAAAAGGAAACCTTTCACGAAAAAGAAGGCTCTAAATATGGAGGTCAAAACGTGGGATGAACTACTCGAAACAACTAATGAGGAAGGAGAAACCGAACACGGTCTCATGGCCATAGACGATGAAAACAATGAGGTACGCTCTAATTCTTCTACTTCCTCCATAGTTGATGACTTGCAATGTGATTTTGATGAATTGCAAATTGAGTTTCAAAATTTAATTGTTAAATACAAAAATTTGAAAAAGGAGCATAATGAGCTTAAGGTTGAAAAAGAAAAATTATTTACCTCTTATGAATCTCTAGACAAAGCTCATGCTCTTACTCTTACTAGAGTTCACTCTCTTGAAACCGAAAAGGAATCGCTCACAAAAGATATTGAATGTTTGAAAAATGATGTGCATCGTTTCAACATAAGCACGGATAAAGTCACAAAAATTTTAGATGCACAAAGAGGTGAGCATTCCAAATTGGGACTTGGTTATAAGCCATTTCAAAGTGTTTTTAAGAAAAATAACCAAGGTCCGACTTTTGTAAGTGCTAATAGTTATAATACTCCTACTTGTTTTTATTGTGGCAAAGTTGGACATTATGCTAATAATTGCAAATTGAGAAATAGCTCTAGACATGTTTGGAGACCCAAAGGTCTCAAGACTAACCCCCATGGACCCCAAAATTATAGGGTACCTAAAAGAAATTCTTTTCTAGGTAATAGGGGCTATAACAACAATGAAAGATTCAAAATGGCTCGTGGACAGCGGATGTTCACGCCATATGACCGGGAGGAGAGAACTTTTTACCAAAATCAAGCTCCAAGAAGAGGGTATGGTCATGTCCGACAATGGCAAAGGAAGAATTCTTGGAAATGGAGAAATTGGTAACTCTTCTTTCTCTCTTAGTAATGTTCTTTTAGTAGAAGGACTTAAGTTTAATTTGATAAGTGTTAGCCAACTTTGTGATTCAAATTATAATGTTTCCTTCAATAAAGAAAAATGCCTTATACTTAAAAATGGTGAAATTATTTGTGAAGCAAATAGAAAAGGCAATCTTTACAAAATTTGTACAAATGATTTGGTTAGTCAAAATGTTTCTTGTTTAGTCGCCAATAATGATTTAACTAGTTTAAGGCATAGGCGACTTGGACATGTTGGATACAAGAATTTGAAAAATATTTACAAAAACCAACATGTGAAAGGACTACCCAAATTGAATTTTGAAAATCTTGGCTTATGTGACACTTGCCAAAAGAACAAATTAGTTAAAAGTAGTTTTAAGCCCAAAAATGAAATTTCCACAACCAAACCCCTACAATTGCTTCACCTTGATTTGTATGGGATATTGGTACGACAAGTCTAAGTGGAAAACATTACACTTTCGTTATTGTCGATGATTTTTCTAGATATACTTGGGCTCTTTTTCTTACCAATAAAAGCGATGCCGTTAATGAGTTTGTTAAGTTGTGTAGACTCATTGAAAATGAAAAGGAAGACACTATTAAGTCTATTCGAAGCGATCAAGGTGGAGAACTTGATGGTGAATTTAGATTCTTTTGTGAAACCAAAGGATATGCTCATAATTTTTCGGCTCCAAGGACACCTCAACAAAATGGAGTAGCCGAAAGGAAAAATCAGACACTACAAGAGATGAGTCGGTCCATGCTCAATGAATTTTCACTTCCAAAATATTTTTGGGCCGAAGCCGTAAGTACCGCTTGCTATGTCATTAATCGAGTTTATATTCGTCCTAAAATGAATAAATCTCCATATGAGCTTTGGAAAGGTAGAACTCCAAATATTAGTTATTTCAAGATATTTGGTTGTAAATGCTTTATTTTGAATACCAAGGATCAATTGGACAAACTTGATCCTAAGGCCGATGAAGGGATATTTATGGGATATTCAACAAAAAGCAAAGCATATCGGGTTTACAATAAGACTAGTGGAGTTGTAGAATCCATCCATGTCAAATTTAATAAAGCTTCGGGTGTTGAAAGAATACCTAATGATGAAAGTGATGAAGAGGATATTATTGAACAAATTGTTCAAGTTGATGATCAACCATCTACATCAAATAATCAATCGTCCACTTCATATGGTCCTTAAGAAGATAGAGGTGATACCTTGGATCTTCCCGTTGCATTGAAATTTAAGGGAGATCACCAAAAAGATCTTATTATTGGTGATCCCCTTGACAAAGTGATGCCCCGGAGAAAACTTGCCGAGAAAGCTCTTAATTCTCAAAAAGAGCCTAAGAATGCTAAGGAGGCCATTGAGGATGAGGATTGGTTCTTAGAGATGCAAGAGGAGTTAAATCAATTTAAAAGAAATGATGTATGGGAATTGGTACCTTGTCCTCCATCTCAAACTATTATTGGTACAAAATGGGTATTCCGGAACAAACTTGATGATCAAGGCAACATTGTTCGAAATAAGGCAAGGTTAGTAGCTCAAGGGTATTGTCAAGAAGAAGGTATTGACTATGATGAAACTTTTGCACCCGTAGCACGTTTAGAAGCTATTCGTATTTTACTTGCCTATTCTTGTTTTAAAAATTTCAAACTTTACCAAATAGATGTTAAATCCACTTTCTTAAATGGTATTATTCAAGAAGAAGTCTATGTAAAACAACCTCCGGGGTTTGAAAATTTTTCTAGGCCTAATGATGTTTATAAACTTAAAAATGCCTTGTATGGTTTAAAGCAAGCACCCCGTACATGGTACGATAGACTTAGCTCTTTTCTTTTGCAAAATGGCTTTATAAGGGGTAAAGTTGATACAACTCTCTTTGTTTTTGAAAAAGGGCAAGATTGCTTACTTGTGCAAATTTATGTTGATGATATTATCTTTGGTGCTACTAATGATTCTTTGTGCAAGATATTCTCTAAATTGATGCAAGGAGAATTTGAAATGAGTATGATGGGGGAGCTCAACTTCTTTCTTGGACTCCAAATTAAGCAATGCCAAGAAGGCATATACATTTCGCAATCAAAATATACAAAAGAACTTTTGAAAAAGTTCGGCATTGAAGAAGGAAGAACCATTTCTACTCCCATGGCAACAAATGTCAAAATTGACAAAGATGAAAAAGGCAAGTCCGTGGATGAATCAAAGTATCGAGGTATGATTGGTAGTTTACTTTATTTAACCGCTAGTAGACCGGACATTCTTCATGCCGTATGCCTATGCGCTTTTCAAAGCAATCCCAAAGAATCTCATATGAGTGCCGTTAAAAGGATTTTTCGATATTTGAAAGGCACTATTCAATATGGTCTATTTTATCCAAAGAATGAAATTTTTTCTCTTAAAGGTTATAGTGATTCGGATTATGCGGAAATATTGATGATCGGAAAAGTACTTCCGATCATGTCAATTTTTAGCGATTGCCTAGTTTCTTGGTTTTCAAAGAAGCAAAACGTGTTTCTCTTTCAACGGCGGCCGAATATATTTCCGCCGCCTTTTGTTGTACACAACTTCTTTGGATGAAACAAACCTTAGCGGATTACAAATGCTCTTTAAAAACGCACCTATCTTTTGTGATAATATATCCGCTATAAATATTGCTCAAAACCTGGTTCATCATAACCGTACTAAACATATTGAGATTCGACATCATTTTCTAAGGGATTGTGTTTCAAAACGAAAAATTGAGATATCTTTTGTACCATCTCAAGACCAATTAGCGGACATTTTTACAAAACCGCTATCTTTCGAGACTTTTGCATCCATACGAGCTCGGTTAGCATAATGCATATTGAATGAGGTTTACGTTTACATTTTGCATGTTTTTAAAACTTAGAGGTGAAAAATCGGATTTTTGGTTGAAAATTCGGATTTTGAAAAATTTGACAAAACAGTGGGCTGAATAGGTTGAGGGCAACCGGTCGCCCTCAACGTCGACCGGTCGCCCTAAGCCAAAATTTGGTTAAAAATCGTTCTGTCTTCAGCATTAGTTATTTTCACTTCTTTTTGCCATTTTTCGTCCCCTTTGCCAAATTCACACAAATTTCACTCAAAATTTGTTTTCATGCATTCAATTCACAACTTGGACCTTATATAGCATGTTTATCATCATCATGGCTCATCTTTTCCGATCACATGGTAATAATTTTTCTTCCTTTGCTCAATTGGGTTGAA
Source organism: Rehmannia glutinosa (assembly GCA_016081115.2). NCBI lineage: Eukaryota > Viridiplantae > Streptophyta > Magnoliopsida > Lamiales > Orobanchaceae > Rehmannia > Rehmannia glutinosa. The sequence continues at coordinate 67,997,795 of CM071935.1, forward strand.
CCCTTGAGTTTATGACCTTCTTGTATATTTCTTGATATTTTTGCATATGATCTTGATGAGCTTAGTTATTATGTTGTATTGTATGATGTTTGATGTGAATTGGTGATGAAATGTTTTTGGCTTGAATCATTTACAAGGGCTATATACAACTTCTTTTAATTTTCACGCCCACAAAGTGTTCGATGAAATGTCACAATGAAAATTTCAACTTCTACATGAGTCTCTTGCTTCCAAAAGTCTTCAATACTTATTGAGATCATGTTTTGGCAAATAAACCGAGCGTATGAACTCTTCATGATACATTTCTCCCTTTTTCTTTGGTTTTTAAGCTTAAATTGCTCAATGGTTGATAAACCGTCTCTTTAGCGCACTTTGATGAATTTGTATGATGTTTTTATCATCTAACTGTCTTTTTGATGATTCCAAAGGGGGAGAAACAGGAAATTGGCTCGTTAGCCAAAAGAAGCTAATACAAGCTCGTTATAAAAGCTATAAGCTATGGCTTCCTATATCCAAGAATACCTAGTCCATGGCTTGTATAATGGACTCAATTGCAAAAGATTATAAGCATTGTGACAGGGGGAGCTTCTTAGCCTATGATGTTCTTATGCATCTTATATAAGCTTGTTATAGCTTGTGCTTCTAGCTTATGCAATATCTCGTGTTGATATACTCATAGATAGGGGGAGCTTTGTATGAAATGTTTTTAACGGATAGTTCACTCGTAAAACCGGAAAATTTATTTGGTTTCAAAATCGTCATCGAGAAAATTGTTTTGGTTTGTAATCGCCAAAAAGGGGGAGTTTGTTAGATAAATGTTATTATCATGATTTTAATGATTTTGTTCGATTTTGTTCAAATGAGTTTTTAAACCAAAACAATGTCCCTAAATGTTGTCTAAATACTTCCGATCGACTTAAAATGTTTTCACTATTTTTTTGGAGTATTTTTTGGACAACACATTTGTTTCAGGCTCGACCGGTCGCCCTATAGGGCAACCCGTACCTGAGTTGAGTTTTGAAACAGAAAATGGGACGTAAGAAAAATGGGGGAGGGCGACCGATCGACCCCAGGACGACCGGTACCTAGGAGTTGCTCTTTTGGTTCAGTCTTCTCAGTTTCATATTTTTATCAACCTCAACCGGTCATAGTCAAGGGCGACCGGTCGCACCCCCCTCCGACCGGTCCCCTTGTGTAAAATTCGCTGAAATTCAATTTCAATCTTATCTCTGCTTGTGACCGGTCGCACCGCTTTGTTTATCAAAAACTATCCGTTGCATTTTTGAATGACTTTTCCCTATTTTGTGGGATTGATTTCTAACAGCTCTATTGATGATTTTAAATGGTTTATTTTGCAGCAAATCACTCCCCAAGGAGGAGCCTATGTTTGGAAATGAAAGCCAAGTCCTCTCCTATAAATAGAGGCTTCATTCAAGCAACAAGACACAACACTCTACACAAGTAAAGAGCAATCAAGCAAACACTTTCATATATCTTGTTGTATTAGCCTTAGCACTTTCACTTGCACAAATTTGAGGTCTAGGCTTTCAATTCTTGATTACACTTGTACTCATATTGTATCAATCATTATTGAGTTGTAATCTTGATTTTGGTCATCATTCAACACAAGACATCCTTGTGAGTATTCTTGTGGTAAGAATACACTTGGGTGATCTAGGTGATAGGTGTTTGAAGGTTGTGGTAATCTTCAAAGGTGTTGTAAGAGGATTGTGATAATCCTCAAGGTGGTGTAAGAGGGTTGTGGTAATCCTCAAGGTGTTGTATTAGTTTTTGGTAAATTAATAAAATCTTTTTTTCTTTTTGAAATCCATCCCGGATATACTGGGATGGTAGTAGATTAGGCCCTAGGTGGGTTGAACTACTATAAATCGACGTGTGCTACTTACTTTCCGCACTTAGCATTTCATTTTTGCTTGAGTTTTACGAAATAGAGGGCAAAATCTGAAAAACCGGGATAATCTATTACCCCCCTCTAGATTATCGTAGCCACTTGGACTAACAAATCTCCCTTTGAAGATCACCACAATCTTGAATCTTGAAGAATACCAACTTCTTCAACACCTCAAGAGCACCACACTCTTGAAACACCTATCACCTAGATCACCCAAGTGTATTCTTACCACAATAATACTCACAAGGATGTCTTGTGTTGAATGATGACCAAAAATCAAGATTACAACTCAATAATGAATATTACAATATGAGTGCAAAGTGTAATCAAGAATTGCCTAGACCTCAAGGATGTGAAAGTGATAAGCTAGGAAAAATTTACAACAAGAATAATAATTATGAAGAACAAGTGTTTGCTTGAAGTGTATCTTGTTGTGTTGTATCTCAATTGTTGTATTGGTTGCTCCAAAACTTCCTCTATTTATAGGAGATGATTGATCAAGCATAGGCTCCTCTTGGGGATTGAAAATCTACAGAAAAATACAATTAAAATCAAGAATATAGCTGTTAGAAATCAATCCCACAATTTAAGGAAAAGATGTCTGCTGTCGAACGGTCAGAATTTTGCTGTCAAAAGAAAGGGCGACCGGTCGCACAGAAATAGACGTTTGAAGAACACATAGAAAAATATCATAGGGCGACCGGTCAGGGGGGACTTCGACCGGTCGACCTTGACCCTGACCGGTCCTCCCCATTGATTTTCAAAGATGTAATGTTCTGTTTCAATTTTTATGCCCAGGTACCGGTCGACATGGGTGTCGACGTCACCGGTCGACACCCTGGTCGACCGGTCAACCTGGCCTTTTTCCCTTCCATCTCATCTTTTGTTCTAAAATACATCTTCAGGTACGGGTTGCCCTATACGGCGATCGGTTGACCTCGAGACAGAAATATTGTCCGATTTTTGTCGAAAATAAAACTCAATAAATACTCCAAAAATTTAGTAAAAACATTTTAAACCAATCGGGAGTATTTAGACAACATTTAGGAGCCTTGTTTTGAAGTAGAAACTTATAAACATAAAATATTAAAAGTGTTGTCCAATTTTATCAAAAATAAAACTTGAAGAAATACTCCGGAAAATATTAAAACCATTTTAAATCATTTAGGAGTATTTGGACAACAATTAAAAACATTGTTTTGGTGTAAAAATAAAATCATCAAAATTAAGATAAAAACATGTGTCAAACAATTTATAAAGTCGATTTATTTTTCTCTTTCTTTTTTTTCTTTGCACAATCATCTAAATTCTTGACAACATCCCATTCAACCTTATTCAATCTCTTTACTCAATGCCATACGCTCAAATTTAGGGTAACAGATATATCAAGTTAAAGCTTGAAATGTGGCTATCAAAAATTAAGCAACATGCTCAAATTGGCTTACTAGGGAATTCAATGTCATTAGGTAGGCAAAAAGCTTGAAAGGCTTAACAAAAATGGCCTTAAATCATCTTTATAAATCGCATACAACATGTGGCTTTGATAGAGATACCAGAGCAAGTTCTAGAATTCAAATCAACATGAATGACACACCCAATCTACAAACAAGACTGCATAACATGAAAGCAGTAAAGGCTCAAAGCTCACATGCTTGCAAATTCGTAATTCAAAGCATAACATCCATGTTCTCAATATCCACATGCTCCATATCATCTTTTCTCATCATGATCAATTCGCACTCAACACCCAATTCAAAACAACACAAAATTTTTCAAAAATCTCCCAGGGTCACAACAAACACCACAAAAATTGGTCAACTCACTCCCTAAAAACCTAATAAAACAATAAACATGCTAAAACTATAAACATGCGTCTAATGCAATGCAACCTACATGCTCTAAATGCAACTATATGAATGCAATTTTTTTTTCGCCACACCCTTCAAATAAAAATAACTCTCTCTCTCCCCAAACTTGAATAGAATTATATCGCACGTCAGAGAATATAGAATTTCAAAACTGAAAAGTGTAGAATGGACCTGACTCACTGCGGGGGTGGCGGCAGATAGTGGCCCTAGGAGATGTGCCACTAATGCATCTAACGCATCATCTCGTGCATCTCTGTGTTCCAATGCTGCTGTTCCGTCCTGAAAGCACGGAATTCATTGTGGTGCAGCTGCATGCGCCCCTCGAGGGCTGATAATCTAGCATCATAATCAAATTCTCCGCGTGCCTCACCCTGGTGAGAAGTCTCAGGTAAGTGTGGTGCGTCTTGGTGGAATTCTGGCTCGAATCCCCTTTTGTGCCTCTCGTACTCCATCGCCTCGGCCACCAAATCATCCTCATCAGGCGGACCAGCGGAAATTTGGATTTTAATGGTAATCATGACCTCCATAACTCTGTTATATGCCTCAGAGTTCATCAAGAAGTTGGCCTGATAATTTATATTGTCCACATTCATGAGCGGCGTGTGAGGCAGTGGGAAGGCATTTGTTGGAAGAGGTACATGCCCTTCTCTTCCTTAATAATTTTCAACTGGCGCAGAGCTGCCATGTTGATCCTCCTGCTGCCCTCAATCAACTCCAAGCCTATGATATCAACATTAAAGTGCCGAGCAATGGGAGTGATCATCCCTCCAATCATAATCGTGCCACTTGGTTGCTTGGCCATATGTTCAATCTGTTCCGCGAAATAGGTCGCCGTGTTATAGAGGGTGTGGGACAACATACACCACAACAGATACATCTCCCGAACTTACATGCCCCCATTATTTTCTCGGGCATAGACGGAGTGAGAAGTGACCCGCTGAATGTACCGGAAAATAGGATTCCAGGACCCATGATGATTTAGCAGTGAGTGCCTCGTAAAGCATGGGGCTCATTTCCGGTGTATGTATTAGCAGTCGCCAGAACTCATACTGGTTATAGATCTCTGCGGGTCAGAATGGTGCATTAGTGGGGACCCCGAAAATGGTGTTTAATTGGGCGATAGATAATTGCCTACGCACGTTGCCGAACTGAAAGTGCACCTCAAATAGTTCGAGAATTCAAGCGTGATTTTCTTATACGTCAGCCACTTTCCCCTAATAAAAGTGGTCCACCCAACTCTCTCAAACAACCGCCAAACATCATCGTGTATACCAAGGGTTTGAGTACACTCGTCATTGGCGTAACACGTAGGTGCCATTCGTTGGGTGACCAGCTTATTCCATCGCTCCAAATTGTTATCTTCAGTAAGTAGAACCCCATAAGCCGCGGGACTATCCGGGTGCACTTCTTGCAGTGCGGCTAAGGCCCCCCGTGGGCGTCTCCTCCTATCCCGAAGGCTTCTTCTTTCGGCCATTAGTTCGAATTTGTACCTAGCAAAAGCATATATGAGATTCCAAATAGACCAAGTACAAACCCAAATATGATGGATTCAAGTCAAATAATTCCTATAGGGTATCATTTCTCTTCTATACAAGTTTAATAAAAAATTAAGCTCCATACTATCAAACATCATTGCAATTGTAGGGAATCATAGTCCTAACACCCTAAACATGAAAGCTCATGCAAGAATCATCAACCATTCAACCAAATATGCCCAATTCACTATGCCCACAAAGTGTTCGATAATTTGCTTCATAGAATAATTCAATTTAATCAAAGTAATTCAAGCACAACATGCTCCATATACGATCCTCACTACATATTATACAAGAAATTCGAACAATAACATAAAGTTCTTACTGAAATTCCCAAAACTTTGCAAAGGGGCAAATTGAAACCCTATGTGCTTGTTCTCAACCAAACTTCACCCAAATCCAAGAATTGATGCAAGATTAAAGTGCAATAGGATGAGAGTTTTGGATTATATAAGAAAATCTTGAGAAATCTCGAAAATTTTGAAGATAGGATGAGAGGATTTTTCGTTTAGGGCTTAAAAAGAATTAGAAAAGTGAAGAAAAACAGCCCTGGCGCGACTTTAGTATCTCTCAGCAGATAGACACACGGGCCATACGTCATGCCGTGAGCTCCTCCCAAACTTTGCAATCACGCACGGGCCAGGTGTAAGTGCACGGGCTGCCACTGCGTGGCTGCGAAGTGAATTCGATTTTTTAAATATAAAATAAAACTGGGAAATCCTAACTTAGTAAAGGGAAAAAATGAAAAAAATACAACAAACCATTGGGTTGCCTCCCAACAATCGCTAAATTTAATGTCTATATCTTGACGCCTGTATTTCTCGATCACGGATCCCGCAAGGTGAGGTATGCTACTTCGTCCTTTTGATCTTTATGAAAATAATGTTTCATCCTCTGGCCATTCACCATAAATGTCTCCCCATCCCGAGTCAACAATTCTACTATTCCTGGAGGATTTAACACTTTCTTGATTACAAACGGCCCTGACCACCGAGACTAGAGCTTTTTGGGTAAAAGTTTAAGATGTGAGTTGTACAAGAGGACTTGTTCACCCGATAAAAACTCTCTTTTCTTAATCATCCAATCATGCCATCTCTTTGTGCGCTCCTTGTAGATTCGGGAATTCTCGTAGGCTTCATCTCGGAACTCTTCCATCTGATTCTAATGTAGTAGTATCTCTTCACCCGCTATTTTGAAGTCAAAATTTAACTTTTTTACCGCCCAAAATGCCTTATGCTCTAACTCCATGGGTAGGTGACACGATTTCCCGAATACCAACTGATATGGAGATTTGCCCAAAGGCATCTTGAATGCAGTCCGGTATGCCCACAACGCATCATCTAACTTCATAGCCCAATCCTTGTGATTTATGCTCACTGTCTTTTCTAGGATTTATTTTATCTTGCGATTGGCTACTTCTACTTGCCCATTTGCTTGCGGATGGTATGCTAATGCCACTTTGTGCCTAACCCCATACTTTGCAAGTAGATTGCTCATCAATTTATTCACAAAGTGTGACCCCCCATCGCTAATCAAAGCTCTCGAAGTTCCAAACCGAGTGAATATATTTTTCTTTAAGAACCGCATTACTACCTAAGCAGCATTCGTCTGTGAAGGAATCGCCTCAACCCATCGAGATACATACTCCACTACAAGTAGAATATATTGATAGCCCGAAGAATATGGAAAGGGACCCATGAAGTCAATCCTCCACACATCAAAAAGCTCGACTTCCATCACATTGGTCATAGGCATCTCATGTCGTCTAGAGATGTTCCCCATCCGCTGGCACCTATCACACTGCTGCACATACAAATAATAATCATTATATAAAGTAGGCTAGTATAACCCACTCTGTAATACCTTTGCCGCAGTGCGTGTCGGACCGAAGTGTCCCCCAGAAGGTGAAGAATGACACTATTGTAGAACTCCCTCCCACTCTTCTTGAGGCACACATCTTCTGATGATCATGTTTGTGCACCTCTTAAAGAGCAAGGAGTCATCCCACATATAGAACTTGACGTCATGGAGGAACTTCTTCTTTTGATAAGAGAATAAAACCGGAGGCATAACTCCCACTACCAAATAATTCACAATATCCGCATACCATGGGAATTTAGCCTATAATAGCAAAAACTGCTCATCGGGGAACTCCTCCTTGATTAAATTTGTACTCTTTTTCTCATCCTTTTTATACTCCCGTATAGACAAATGGTCTGCTACCATATTCTCACAACCCTTTATATCTCTAATCTCCACATCAAATTCTTGCAACAATAGAATCCACTGAATCAGCCTCGGTTTGCCATCCTTCTTGTCGAACATATATTTGATCGTGGCATGGTCTGATGTGGACTATCGTCTTTGTTCCAATCAAGTAAGATCAGAACTTGTCAAATGCAAAAACAATTGCCAACATTTCCTTCTCAATGGTGGTGTAATTCTGCTGGGCACTGTCTAATGTTCTCCTCGCGTAATATATGGCTTTGAACAACTTATCCCTTTTCTGACCCAGAACAACCCCTACTGCGAAATCATTGGCATCACACATCAGATTAAAAGGCTGACTCCAATCTGAAACTACAAGAATCAGTGTTGTCACCAATGCCTTGTTCAAAATCTCGAATGCCTGCAAACAATCATCAGAAAAATTAAAAGCAAAATCTTTTTCTAGTAATTGACGCAAAGGTTTGGTGATTTTAGAAAAGTCACGAATGAACCTTTTGTAGAATCCGGCATGCCCTAAGAAGCTTCTGATCGCTTTTTTATTTATTGGAGGTGGGAGTTTCTCAATTGCCACAATCTTCGCTCTGTCCACCTCTAAACGTGCAGAAGAAACTTGGTGGCCTAGTATAATGCCATCACGTACCATAAAATGACACTTCTCCCAATTCAAAACAAAATTAGTTTCATCGCATCTCTGTAGAACTAGAGAAAGATTGTGAAGACAATGATCAAAAGGATCTCCAAAGACTGAAAAATCATCCATGAAAACCTCCATAATTTTCTCAATAAGATCATGAAATATAGCCATCATACAGCGCTGAAAAGTCGCGGGTGCATTACATAGTCCGAATGGCATTCTGCAGAATGCAAACGTACCATGGGGACATGTAAATGTCGTTTTCTCTTGGTCTTCCGATGCAATCATGATCTGGTTTTACCCGGAATAACCACCGAGAAAACAACAATAATCAAATCCTACCAAATGATCTAACATCATATCAATAAAGGAAAGGGAAAAATGATCTTTACGAGTGGCATCATTCAATTTTCTATAATCAATGCATATACGCCACCCAATTACTATCCTAGTCGCAATCAATTCATCATTCTCATTTCTTACCACAATCATCCCCTCTTTCTTTGGTACCACTTGTACCGGACTCACCCAAGAACTATCAGAAATATCATACACAATCCCAGCATCTAACCATTTTAAAACTTCCTTCCTAACCACCTCTTGCATTATAGGGTTTAAACCTCTATGGTTCTGTACTAAAGGTTTATAAACATCTTCCATTCGAAATCTATGCATGACAATCGATGGACTTATGCCTTTTAAATCAGACATCGACCAACCTATCGCAGACTTATGTTTCCTCAACACCCTAAGCAATTTATCAAGCTGAGCGGAAGTTAAAAGGGATGATACAATTACCGGATTCTTGTTGTTTTCCCCAAGGAACGCGTATTTGAGGTGCTCGGGTAATGACTTGAGTTCTGGGGTCGAATGTGGTGTTTAAGTGTCACACATGGGCTGCCTGTGCTCAAAAGCACGGGCCGTGCATTCTTGGTCCTGCACCTGGGTCTCTTCGGCATCACGCACGACCTGGTCATGCTCAGACGCACGGGTCGTGCGTTCCTCACCCTGTTCAGTTCTTCCTCCGGCACCACACACGACCTGGTCGTGCTCAGACACATGGGTCATGCGTGGCTGCAGACTTGACTCATGCACGTTTTTCTTCGTGTTTTCGCCTCTCGCTCTTTTCGGTAGTTCCTGCATATTATCTAAAGCACAAACATAGTCATACAAGTCTTGATTATCAAAATAAAGCATTACACTCGACGTTGAACATGATTGTGTTAAACCAAACTCTAAATCATCCTGAGACAATGTATGATCTACGTAATCATTAATGCAAGACTCAACTACATCTATGAAATTACAGTTCTCAACACTATTATGAAATTGCATTGCCTTATAGATAGAAAATAACACATGCTCATCATTAACCCGTAATGTGAGTTCTCCCTTTCGCACATCTATCAAGGTCTTCCCGGTAGCTAGAAATGGACGCCCAAATATCAGAGGGACGTCGCCATCATCCTCCATGTCCAGCACTAAGAAATACACAGGGAATATGAATTTGTCGACTTTCACGAGCACATCCTCGATGATTCCCATAGGATAAGTGAGTGGTCGATCTGCAAGTTGTAAAGTGACCGTAGACAGCTTCACCTCTCCTAATCCAAGTTTCCTGAAAATGGACAAGGGCATCAAGTTAATACTTGCTCCTAAATCACAAAGTGCTTTATTAAAGAAAACACCACCAATTGCACAAGGGATAGTGAAACTCCCCGGATCTTTCAGTTTCTGAGGTAGTTTTCTTTAAAGTTTTGCGTTGCATTCCTCCATCAGATTGACTATCTTGAAACCAGTCATCTTTCTCTTCTTCGACATTAAATCCATTAAAACATAGCATAATTGGGCATTTGCTCCAATGCGTCTGCAAAAGGTATGTTAATATGCAATTTCTTAAATATATCCGGAATTTTTGCAAATTGTGCATCTGACTTTGTCATTTGAAATCGTTGGGGAAAAGGAAGGGGAGTAGTAAGTTTAGAAAAATCAGAGTTAGAAGAATATTTAAGCTTCTCAGCCCCTTTTTGTTCATCAATATGTCCCTCGATTCCTTCCTCAGCCTCAACATTGCCATTTGCTTCCGGGTCTGCATCTCCCGAATTTTCAAACCCCTATTCAGCACTACACACGACCTGCCCGTGCGTAGGTGCATGGGTCGTGCGTATCTGCTTATTTTTAGTGCTTTTTGGTATTTATGGCCCTCGTATTCCGTTCCACTCCTCAGACGAATGACTTTACACTGCTCCTTTGGATTTACCTCAGTGTTACTCGGAAACTAGCCTTTCTGATGCTGCCCACCAACAATCGTAGCTAATTGGCCAATCTGGATTTCAAGATTTTTCATTTGTGAGCCCATAGTGTTGGCCAATTGAGTGACATGTGTCTCAATTTTGTCTAGCTTAGCCTCATCCTTGCTAAATCGATTCCTAGTTTCATTCATGAATGAACTTGTTTGACTCATAAATGTAGTAAGAACATCTTCCATTGATGGCTTTGCCTCTGCCTTAATGACACCATTTGTCACACTGAACCCGTCGGTGGTTGCATCACATTCTTCGTATTTGCATATGAGAAATTTTCATGATTTCTCATTCTCGGATGATAATGGGTAGGAGTCTGATTGCTCTGGTAATTGTTGAAATTCCGATTATTGACATAATTAGCTTAATGGGATCTTGAGGAACTCCCCCATTATTCGCACCCGCGTTTCCTTCGGTCCCCTTTGTCAATACACTCAACTGATTCGTCAACGTGGTCATCTGAGCTGTCAATGTCTTAATTGGGTCCGAATTGGAGATTTTGGCTACCCTTTTCACATTTGTCCTCTCGGAGGGCCACTGATAGCTATTCATTGCCATCTGTTCCAACAAGTTGAATACATCTTGTGGAAATTTAGCCAGTAACGTGCCTCCTACTGCGGCATCCACAAACGACCTAGTCTGTCCCATCAACCCGTTATAAAAGAAGCAAAGCTGCTGATCCACTGGAAACCCGTGTTGCGGACACCTCCTCAATAAATCTCGGAATCTCTCCCAGGCCTCATACAGTGGTTCGGAGTCAAACTGTCTGAACTACATGATCTCACTCTTAAGCTGCAGTGTCTTATTTGGTGGAAAGAATTTAAATAGGAACTTCTGACTCAACTCGTCCCAAATATTCACAATCCCCTGAGTTAAAGTGCCTAGCTAGTTTCTAGCCTTATCCCTTAAAGAGAAATGGAATAGGCGCAAACGTATAGCATCATCAGTTACCCTATTCATCTTGATCGTGTTACAGATTTGCATGAAGTTCGCAAGATGAAAATTGGGATCCTCAGATGGAAAAACCCCAAACTGGTTCTGCTGAACCATCGAAATGAGTGTTGGCTTCAACTCAAAGTTGTTCGTATTAATCGGGACATTAGCAATTCCACCATAGTTGCGATTTGTCTGAGGGCGAAAGTAATCGCGAATCGCTTGTTGCTGGATTGCCGGGACTTCTGCTATCGATAACTCATTAATGATCCTGTTGATCCCGTTGTTACCTTCATTGTTGGCTCCATTATTACCCCCATAGTTTCCTTCCACATCCCCGATAGTATGATCCTGCTTGTCTTTCTGCTCGTTTAGTAGATGCACTAAATCGCCTTGCAAAAGCCTCAACCTCCAGTATGAACGGTGCTAATTCTCTTTGCTTCGAGCGAGTGTTCATGCACTACCTGAGCCAACTAAAAGAAACAAGTCAAACACAGTAGGAGTAGAATTAAACAAAAAAATAAAAATAAAAAATGTTTAAATTAAAAATAATTCTATTTATCGCAATATTAGTACTAAAAATTTAATTAGTCCAACAAGCAGAATGCGAAAAAACTTGTTCGCCTTATTTTTTAGCTTCACCGCAATTGTACGGTGTAGTTTATAGAATAGGGTTAGCAAGGTCGAATCCACATACGAAATAGTCTTATTTTTTTTAGACGGTCGAAAGTTGAAGATTGGTTTATAGAACTAAAAAAGGAATTTATCATAAAAAGACAAAGTAAAGAGCTCGATTGAAAGATCAAGGAGATGGATGGATTCCAAGGTTATGGTTTCAGTTAATATTCCTCTTGTTATCTGATTATTCAAAACCAAGGTTATTGTTATTCTTCCCTATAAGACAATCATGAAAGTATTTTACCCTCTCTCTCAAGATGTTTATAAAAACGTTGATTGGATTATATATGCTAGCATCTCTACTCAACAAAAGATAACCAATTCCCAAAAGCATAAAAGATTATCAATCCTCACAAATATTTACAGACTTCTCAATCATGCAAATATTCATGTCAAGTACTCAAGATCTAGTATTGGGACTCATCTCTCGAATTATGAATCAATACATCAAAACAAGTTAAACCAATGGCCATTTGATAAAACAAGAAATAAAATAGAGTAGTCGAATAGGGTTTGAAATAATAACTTCAATTTCAATTAAGCATCAAACAAAAGTATCCATTAACCTAATCCCAAACCCCGGAATCACAAGGTGTTTAGCCGGACATGGGAAATAAATAATTCATAGACAAATCATTCATGTTCATGTCTAACTAATCGAAAATAAAAGATACAATAGAATGAGAAAACTCAGGGATATCGATGATCTCTCGATCTATCTTCAATCCTCAAGTGTGTGGTTGCAACCTCGATTAATCTCTCGAATCCTTCGGTAGAAGGTTGCTCTTTTCTCTGCTTTCTAGGACAAATATCAGTTTGTCTTTGTTTGGGGCCGCCTCGTGTCCATTTATATTCCCGTTGGGTAAAAACCTAAGTTAAAATTGTCAAAACCTGACTTTCCCGCACAGACGCACAGGCCGTGCGCTGACACATGACCAGCCCGTGCATCAAGCCGTAAGCAAAATCTTTTCCTGAGTTGACACATGGCCGTGCGTTGAGGCACGACCAGCCCGTCGTCGGTCGTAAGTTGATTCTCTTATCCTCAGACACACACACGTCGTGCCTTTGAGCACGGCTGCCGTCTTGTGGCCTTATTTCGCCTTGATTCGTCCCCCATCTCTTCTCGGTTTAACTTCAAAATTCATGTATTCACTTGATTCTTGACGACTGTTTATCGCAATGCTCCGTTTTGCCACCAAAGTGCTGCAAATATCGTTTAATTCCTACAAAACGAGCAAAGCGTAACATCTTTTCCGCATTATAAGAACATGACCCATTTTACTCAGTTATTGCATGCATATCAACTTATTCTATCCACAATTATGCCCGAATTACATGCAAAACTCATACTAATCAAACCCCCAAACTTAAACTGTTAACAATCCCGGTCAACACTTTATACACAAGACAAAACACAAATGAGAGGAGTGAAAAGCAATCAAGAACAACTCTTCAAAATTCAAAAAATTTCCCAATAATCCTAGTCGCTTTTGCATGTTCTTGCGCCCGTTGTGAAAGTTGGTTCACGGTTGGGTTGGGTTGGTTGAGAAATACGTATCTTCCCCACAACCTTTAGAGAGTAAATACAAAAAAACCTTTAAAAAACCATGTGCATCGCACATGAGAGAATTGAATGAGAATATGCTATCGCTGGTTTGCCGGGGGTTGCATATTTTGAAACCCGTGTAGTTTAGATTGCAATTTTTAAAAAAAATAAAATATTTAGGTTGCAAAGTCCAAAAAAAGGATCAAAGTTCAGATTGGTAATAATTTTTTCTATATAATTAAAAAGGCCAGAGGAGGATAGAAAAGGGCAATCAAGTGGCATTGGACTCCTTGTAAGCAGAAGTGTAAGGCTTTATTAGGAGCCCGCGTCTAATTGAGGCAAATCCCGTGATTCTCATTCTTTCAGGATCTAAGGATGGAGATTCTAGGGGGGCATGATTACTGCGGTCAATTCGTAAACCTCAGACATCAAAAAGAAAAAAATAAAGGCAATTAAACATGTTCCTCATGGGGTGAGGCAGAGATTTCATGTTCCATATTTCTATTTCATGTCTTATTCCATTATTTTGGATGAATGTCAGGTGTATTAGATGATGTCATAAATGACTAAGTTTTGGGAGGGATTTAAAATCCTTTGAAAATGAACTAAAACTTAAATATGCATTTAAAATCCATTGATTCGGATTTATAAGCCAAACAAGGGTATGAATTTAGCTAAGGATTTGAAATCCCTCATCCCAAGTCCCCTCCCAAATTCTCCCATCGAAATTCCATTTGGATGGAGGGATTTCAAATCCAATGTATTTGAAAATGATTGGATTTCAAATACCTTGAATTTGAAATCCATCTCTTGTTTAGATGATGTGGATTTGTATAGGAATTTCAAATCTATCGTAAAATTTTTATTAAGTAATTTAAAAGCTCTATTCAATTTCATAATTGACATTTAATAAATATGTGTAAAGTGTGCAGTGGATGTAAGTGTGTGCAAATGTGTGCAATGTGTATAGTTTGTATGTGTAATGTGTGTGTGTGTGTGCGCATTGTGTGTAATTGCGTGAAGTATATGTGCATTGTGTGTAAAATTGTGCAGTGTGTGTAAACATGTGCAGTGTGTATAATTGAGTATAAATATGTGTAGTGTGTGCAGTGCTTTATACTTATCAATAGTTCCATCTGCTTTATACTTCTTCTTTAGGATCCACTTACATCCTAAAGGTTTATGACCAGCAGAGAGATCAACCAACTCCCACGTATGATTTTGCAAAATAGACTCGATTTCACTATTGATAGTTTCTTGCCAGAGCAGAGCATTTGGACTACTTAGAGCCTCTTTAGTCGAGTTCAGCTCGCCATCTAACATTAATGTTATTAATTCAGGTCTAAAAGAATTATCTATCTTAGGCCTCTTACTTCGTCTTAGTTCTTCACCATTTGGTGTTGAACTAATTGTCCTGCCAAGTGTGATTACATGTGTTGTACCAGGTGTTGTTCCAGATATTATAACACCCAAAATAACACCTTCAACAACATCTGAATACATCTGTTTCTTGAAACTTACATCTATCCTTTTGTTTACATAGATAAACATTCTCAAAGAATATAGCATTTTTTGATTCTATTGTGGTACCGATCGTCATATTTGGATTTTCTGACTTATGTACCATAAAACGATATGCACTACTGTTAAGTCCATAACCATAAACACACAATAGACCATTTTAGGACCAATTTTAACTTTCTTTGGTTCAGGTATTGCAACCTTAGCCAAACACCCCAACACTTTAAGATATTTATAAGAAGGCTTACATTTTTTACACAATTCGTAAGGAGTCTTATCTTTCCCTTTAACTAGTATTTTATTCAATATGTGGTTGGCTGTTAAAACAACTTCCTCCCACATATTTTGAGTATATTTGTTCAACACCGGATTACCCCAGAACTTACACAGCTCATGGTTGTTTCATTAGCATTAGAATGCTTTTCATTGTTCTATTACTGTTAGAACCTTGTTCCGACAATACTATTAGAACCTCGTTCAAACAAATTTCAATGCCTTGTTCCAACATTTATGTTCGAACATTTTTACAGCGAGTGTAACCTTAGATGTTGTCACACCTTCGGCAATATTTCAGACCTCACTTGGTTCTAAAACTCCCTTCGGTGTTACAACACCCATGGCATCACCTTAAACCTTACTTAGTATTGTGTTTGCCTCTGATGTTACAACACTTTTGGCAGCACCTCCTGCAAGTGTCTTTTAGTGTCTGCCTTTGGTGTTACAACACGTCAGGTAACACCTTCTACAACTGTGGTTCAATGTCTCTCTTTGGTGTTACAACACCTCATAAAACACCTTCTGTAACACTTAAATTTGCAACTGAAGCTCGAAAATCAAAAGTGAGACAGAAAGTGTTATCATACCCGACAGTCACTGAATCTTTTAGAATTTCAACACACTTTTCTCGAGTCTCAACCAAGACTTTCATGGATTTATATTCAGACCTTCAATTGTTTTCTTCGGTTTATCAATCGAACAATCAGGTCACTAATCTAATTTTCTTCCAGCCATGCATTTAGAAATTTATGAAAATTTTCCAACATAGTAAAAACATCTAAATGATGCAAACCATTTGGAAATTTTTATTTAAACGACATCCCTTCAGCACGAGTATCTTGCAGGATCAGTTGAAACTTTTAGACTAGTTTCAACATATTTTTGGGTTTTTGGAATCATTCATTTTACAATCCAAAACTTAAAAATAACGAACCTTTTGGATAAGACATCCTCATTTCGTATTTCTTTCAAAACCATGAATAATTTGGAAAAACATCCTTAGTTCATATCAAACCACACAATACATACAATAAAGTGCTTCACTAAGCCCATTAAGGACATAGCCATGACATAGGAAATCATCATCCTAGCCCCATGCTTCAAACGCAATACATTTTCAGCAACAAATACAATTTCAGCAACCACTAAAAGGTCTTTTGTCAAGTTCATCTCCAAGATAAGGTTTTGTTTCTCCTTGCCATCGTGAATGTACAATATTTTTCTTGCGATTGTTGATTACAGAAGTGCTACAACGGGAAGTATTCAACAATAAATTTTAAAAAAACAGAACAAACAATTACAACAAAAAGTAGAATCTTGCAAATACAACTTGTATGAGAAGTCGAGTCGAGATGGAACTCTTTCCGCAAGACAAATACGTCCCGACAAGTGCTCAAGGTATGATGTAATGTCCCCAGAGATACAACAACTTAACCACTTTTGTGCAGTAGCATCACTAATACAAAAGCACCTTTCGAACTTGAAGAGTGAGAACTCATTGCTGGACACGACTGCAGCATGAGTTGTTCTTCGAAATGTTACAGCTTAACCACTTTTGTGCAGTAGCAACATAGTTTTTCTTTCCGTCATACCCTCTCCCACAAAGCCCAAAACTACCTCCACAGTCGACAATCAAAAAATTTAAGTCTAAAAAGCCGCAGCGAGAAACCATTTCTTGACACCAAAAAATTATTTCTCTAGACGGGTAAATTATTTTATAGTACCAACCATTTCTCGGTACTATTAATTCATTTCGAGGCGTATAATCATTCTAGGTACCAAGAAACAATTTCTCTGTACCAAAAAATCATTTCTCAATATGTTTATTTAGAGATGCATACCCAACATTGTAAGTTTCAATCCCAGTGTAAATTTATATCTCAATATATTTGTTTACACCAATACTGAGCTATATGAGAAGAATATTTTTTCACCACCCACTCATTAAAGCCAATTTCCATTGTTCTAATGGTTACCCCACAGATTCTGAAGCCTCTTCTTACATGGCAAGTCAGAAGATAAATTTATCGAGAATTAAAGTGACTAGAGGTGGGGTGGCTATTCGGGTCATTAGGTCGGGTTTATGTTGGTTTCAGGTTGATTTTGGGTTATGCTTAAAATATATCTAAAATCAATTAAAATATAAAATATCATGTTTTAGACAAATTGGTAGCATCGTGTCGATTTTTGTCAGTCGTGTTCGTGTTTGGATTTCTCTCAGTAAATTCGGTTCGAGTTCGTGTCCGGTTATCATATCGCATCATGGATTGCCACCCCTAACTATAGGGATGGAGGGATAAATAGCCGCATCGCAAAACTCATCAACAAACTTTTCGAGATGAGAGAGATTTGTTTGAAATTTTGGAGTGAGAGTCGCCAAGTAGATCACCAAGAATACAAGGAGGGTATAACTATCATTTTTCAGTCAAAATAACTAATTTTTTTATTTTAAAATATGACTAGTTTTCATTTCTTAGAAACATAAATGACCAATTTGGTATATTTACACTAAAAGATTTTCTATGATACATATTTGACTAATGATTTTGCACATGAGCTTTTTTGTCATTCCCCCAGTCCACGACCACCCCTTCATGGGACTATTTATGCAATTAACCTCTTTCTCATGGATACATAACATTACAAAGATTAGCATATGTTGTGGTAATTCTAGCTTTAAATTGTAAAAATAAACTAGTAAGGCACTCTCTAGTAGACCAGAATTCTCTAACACAATTTATGTTAGAAATTATTGTTTTTATTTGTTCCTTTTAATTTGAATAAAATAAAATTTATATCATGAGAGGTCTGGCAAGTAGAAAACTTGCAATCAACAAGCAAAACCAAAATCACACATAAACAGTTTTGATGATACTCTTGTAAATTGGTATATTAAATCCAAAATAACAAAACCAAATAATTAACATTGTCAAGACATGGTGGTTGTTAGTATTGGAGACTCTATAACAACTCCATTAATTGTTTTGAGAAGAGGTTATATGCATTAATTATATGTACCCACACCAAACGCGTCGGTTTCATAAATTTTATTACTATGATCCGACATGTATGCTGACACAATAAGATAAAAATTTATGTCAAGATAATGTAAAATCCATGTAATGATTATGCAACTTTAATACTCGTCTTCTCTTTGTCTTTTAAAATATTTATAAACTCTTCGTGTTTATATAGACTGTCTATCTGTTCTTACTCCATTTGTACTCTGTTTATTACATTGAAAATGAACAATCACAAGGAGAAAAACATCATGGATTTCAATCAGTCAATGCAGTTCTCATCTAGACCTCCTCTAGAACTGCATGATTTTATGTCGATTCGAACCTCTACAGTACATGATAACCATCAGGTAATCATTTAAAATATAGTTTGTTGTTTATTGTAGATTTGAAATTTATATTAACACAAACCTTCAATTGGTGGTAATTAACCATTAAAAAATCATAAAACATTTTTAAATTAATGTGAAATTTATGCTGATGCCATAGTTATATATGTTGGCCATTGATAATTCCTATGATAAACGAAAACCTAATTGGAAAAATGAAAAAAAAACCTTTTTATGTTTTTGCTATGTTTTTCTTATATCATGAGTTACAAATATGTGACAGATCAAAGAGGTCGAAAATTCAGGTTTTATGAATCAATTGAAGCAAAACATGGAAGGTTTCTAGAAAGAGCGATTGACTGAAGTATGTCAGGCTCCAAGTGGTATATATATTTCCGATTTCTATTTGATGTCTTCATGGTTTCTTTTATTGAATCGATTTTTCTTACTTAAAACCGGCGAAAATGACATTGTTTTTAATTTGCACTTAATATATATTTTTGTCTTTATGTCGACAAGTAATTCCGAGGCAACATTTGCGCACAAGTAGAATCGTTGACATTGATCTTAGTTTTCTTATGATTTTAATTCTTGCCCTTGTGAGTCAACAATTGCTCACCCACTCATGTTTGTTAAAATCTTATGTTTTTTAGTATAAATAAATAACATATCAAGATTTAGCCTTTGTGCTTTAAGGCTTAAATTTAAATTCACTTTATTCTTATAAATTAATTTTAAGTCAGATATAAACTTTGTTATAGTTTCTGCAGATATTAGTAAAATTATATATGTAGATTTTCTATTTAAATGGTTGCCTATTTTGTAATATCGTATGAGGACTTTTTAGATAATTCCTAAAAACGACAGCATAGCTTTATAACAAAAAGTGAAATCTTGTTTCTATCTATTCTTTTTCATTTGTTTGGATAAGAAAACAAAAGATGTTTTATTTTATGATTGAACAAAAAAGTGACATTTTGTCGTAACAGATATCATTACCATTATCTATACTCGATACAAATTAATTCGATCTTTCTATTATTTTATAGATGTTCGTGGTCCACACACGCTTCCATTAGCACACATAAAAAAAGTAATGAAATCTGATGAACAAGTTAAGGTATGTTTATATTTGTTGCATTTTTTATGTGTATACAAATATTATGTAGTTAATTCACGACCGAGCAGATGTATATTACTCAAAACGTTTCAATGAAATGTTTGAATTTTCAATTAAACATGAAAATTATGTTATACTTTTACAAATGTTTGAATTCAAGCAAATGGAATTTATCTTATTCTTTTCTTGTTAATGTAATTGATATTTCCTCTGCAAAATAACTCTTGATTGACATTTGATGTTTACTGGAAAATGTAAATTATGTGAAAAGGTGAAATTATTTGTTAGTATCATATCGAACCCATAATTTTACTCTTCTGGGGAGTATGCTTGAAAATTCTTATTGGTACTTTGGGTTCTTGAAATTTACTGAGAAAATAAAAATAACAATAAAGCAAAAGCTCGAACATTAAACCCAATGTCATATCATATAAAGTCGGGAAAACATTTCTTTACTATTTTCTTCATTATATCCCAAGGACCATAAATACCCTAAAGAACTAACATTCGGAATAATCTAAACTTAAATACAATACCCAATCCCTGAGAATTATGAGGCTATTTCAAATAATTCTAATAGAAATAATTATTCAAAAATCACATATACAATTTTCTCAATGTTTTTATCAAGTTTTTTTCAAAGTTTTTGGTCAGCCCAATGCAACTTATATTTAAATTCTTTACCTTCCAACATATTTAATTATTGACAATATCAAATGTTTGGCTTAGTTTCTCCATTTACTTTCTGGCATGCACTAACCATGCCCGATACTATTACTCCACATGCGATTCTCTATTCTATTTTCTATTCCAATTTGTATTCCAACCATATTGGATAGGTACTACGTGTACTAGATGATGTCATAATTGTGACATTTATCTAGTGTAATGAAACATCAAATGAAATAAACATTAATAGAATACAAGATCCTGACTGCTATTACTCAAAATTCACACTTCTTTAACTATACCAGCTCCTTTTCAAAAAATTATTTCAATGTACACACTTATTTCTCTCATTGAAAATATTGATCTTCTTGGATCCATTACACCGACGAATTACAATATATATATAATTCTTTATATTAAACTTCATAAACAAATATATCATTTTGTGATTCATCGTTTACTTATTATTGGTTGCAAATTTTTATATATACATTCAGATGATTAGCGCTGACACACCAGTGGTATTTGCTAAAGCTTGTGAGATGTTCATTATGGAATTATCGTTGCGTGCATGGATGCACACTCGAGAAAATAATCGTAGAACCCAGCAACGCAATGATGTTGCCGATGCAATCAGGGATGAGAATCTCTTAGGCTTCCTCAAAGACATCGTCCCCATGGAAACATACGAGGTAATTATTTTTCGCACCCTTATTTTTTAAAATATTTTAATTGTATGTCATTTCACTTCAGAGCGAGCGAATTTCTATTTCAATTTAGTTCTGCCTTTCGTATCATATATCAAAGATACACGTCAAATACATAATTTACGAAAAATGCATAGATATTATAGAAATATTTGTTGTATTGTGACACGAAATGCAAGATTAATTGAAATATGAAATATTTTCCTATTGCAGATTTCTCATCCTACCTACTATTAATCCTTTTAAATTCTTGATAATGATTTTGTGCCTAATTAATTGTTAATCACATGAACTTTAGGTGGATCTACCTTCACTAGATAACCATCTTAGTGTGTATGATCTAGTTCCAGTACGAGGAATTCCTGTCTATCCATACTATCCGGTGATTAATATGCAAAGCTCAGATCAAGTTGTGAGTACATACAAAGTAACCTAAATTAATGAAATTTTCGACAATAAATTTCTCCATTTTTAATTAAGTTCTGGTTAATTATCTACATGCAATGATTTTAGGAGGTAGCGCTGGAAGGTCATCCGACAACAACTAATCATCGCTCGGCCTTTCCCATGAATCTTCTCTATGACATGAATAATGTAAGTCAAATAAACGTTATAAAAAAATTGGGGTAAAAACACTTGCCATCCAAATTATGACAATATTTGGGTTTTGGAAGCTAAACATTTTTTTGTTACACTTTGCCACCTGAACTGCACAGGTTTGCACGTTGCCATCTGGAGCACCTCGATTGTGAAACTTTTTCCCGTGATTCTGTCATATGCATAACACACTTATAGTTAGTGTGCTTTTTGTTCAATTCAATGTTGTTTTATGTGGACAAAATAATTATATAACTATTCAAATATTAGCTCAACAGTTGAAATTCTGTATATAAAACATGGAATTGACTAAAAACTGCACAAACAAGAGGAGTGTTATGCACGTGACAAAATCCCGGAAATATTTGACAATCAAGTTGTTCATAATGTCAAATCGCAAGACCTGTGTCTTTCAGATGGCGAAGTGTAAGAAAAAAAGTTTAGCTCTCAAAATACCAAAAAGTCATAGTTTGGTTGGCAAAATATTTTTTCTCCTAAATAATTACATATGTCGTATGTTTTGTTATTGATATTGGTCTTATTAACTAATTGAAATATACTTGAATACATGCCATTTATTTTTCTATTGAATGATTTGTGTTATTTCTTCTTCTTCTTTTTGATAGGCATTTTTCATCGGAGATCAGGAAATGCAACAGGATCCTCCACTACCATCAGTACCTACTAGTGGAGCCAATCCTTACCTTAGTTTTAAGGTTTGTTAAATCCTACCATATAGCTTAAATACATTAATATACATGTTCACCATTCCTTATTCAACATTATCCAAAGAGTAATAAATAATGAGATTAGGAATTTCTCCTCCTCCCGCCCAAAATTCTAGTGCAACTTTAATTTGGACTAAAATAGTGCAATTTCTGCACAAAATTTGAAAATCCATCTACAACCCATCTATTTCATGTTTTTCAATAAAATGAATTTTCTTTGTTGTTCAATTTACAAAAACTAATTTATTTCATCAAATTTTTATTAACATAATAATATATATACATAATTAATTAATTAATTATGTAATATATTTTATTATTATAATCTTGAGGCCATATTAATGTATTGTAATTCTAACTTTTATTGTATTTAATATTTAAAACTTATTAGTTAAAAATAATTCTAGTAATATAAATAATTTGTTTAATAATTATATAAAAATAAATACCTGAACTTTATAAGGAAAAGATAGTGCATGAACAAGGTTGCATCGGAATTGGTGTAATATGATAGGCACAAACATTGGTGGACAAGGGATGCTCCTGGCTCCCAAAAAAATGATGATATCTTTGTTTGTCTTACTGTGGATCTTTTTAAATTTTAAAATTATTTATATGGACATTTAGTACCCAACTTCCCTATTATTATATTTCCTTTAGAGTACCCTCACTTTAAAAATTCTTCGTCCACCAGTGACTGTAGAATCTCTGAAATAGCGCAGGAGATGAGCATCCTTAGAGTTAGCACTATTTTAGCATTTTGGGTTGGGATAGAGCTCCCGCTGTAGATGCTCTTAGGATCTGCAATTCGTATACACCTTATTATGCCTTTCTATGATTTTGTGTATATTTATATGTGGTGTTGTGAAGCGTATACAACATTAAGTTATCTAATTGTAAATCTTTTCAGGATTTTTTGCAATGAAAGAGTACAAATATGCTGGTGCTAAGAACTGGGGAGAAGAGTTGGAGATGATTCTATTTCTTTATTCCTTTACAAACTAAATAACAATAAACTTTGCTTCCTTTATTAGTGGGATAAACATCTTGGTTGATTATAAGTATTTTGTCCGGAACAAGAACTTTTGCTCTATTTTGGGCTATTTGGTTTCTGCTCTCAGCAGCTATTTTACATTGATTAATGCATATATTAAGACCTTGTTTTATTGTCATTAATTTCTTCTCCACTTTGAAGCTCTCAATCTTTATATTTATAATGTATTATGAACAATGTTGTAAAAAGCGCTAGGCGCTAGCTAGGCGGCAAGCTGGGGCCTAGCGCCTAGGCGGGGATTAATCGGGGTTAGGCGGGACATGGGTGGGGTTAGGCGAGGCCTAATCGGACAAAATTCGTAGGCGGACGAGGGGGGCCTAGCGCCTAGGCGGGGATTAATCGGGGCTAGGCGGGAATTTTTACAACAGAGATTATGAAAGTGTTTGCAAACCCTAAAATAGTTTTTTGCCATCTTTAAGTTGCACATTTTTGTATTTTAAGTTTGCAAACACTCTGTATATTCCAATGGTATAAAGGATTGGTGATAAATACCCTAAGTCATTACCCTAATATGATCCATTGGATTAACATTGAGCTTGGTTAAACCCTTTGTCCCTTTCCACAAAACCCACTAGTCGAATGTCACATTTGTAGTCACTAGGCCCGTCTTTTAGATGTTATACTCGATGGATAATACATATAAAAACCTCACCTTTTTTTTCAATCACCCATACACATTGTGAAAGAAACATTTAACTATAATAGTGTTTGTAATTTCTAAAACAGACGCTTCTCTGCTTTTAGCTGAAAAAAATAACTTTTTAGTGTTTACGATTGTCAACTTATGTTTATGATTTTGCTTCATTCTGCTTTTAGTTTGACTTTTATAAATAAGTAGAAATTTTTATATTTTTTCACCAAACAACTCTCAACTTCTGATTATATTTGCAAACACTACTAATTTCTGATAATATTTGCAAAGTTTATCTGAAAGGGCCTCGTTTCCAATATCTTATCATTTCCCAACTTGACCCTCTACTAGCCTGCAAAAGACTGCCGGAAAAAACTCCCAGCGTTAGCACTCCAATGATCAAGTCACCAGCATGAAGAAAAAAGAGTGTAATGATGTGAAAACTAAAAATATTATGTATGGATAAAGATGTCTGAAAACCTACATTGCTCTTCATTTTATACATTTTCCTGTGACTTTTATTGGACACGTGGCGAGTCAGGATTGGCCACTAGTTCTACGCCAAGACCGTACTGAGTCGACCTGGTTTATAGGTTACTCCTTGTTAGATTGGCCCTGACAATAGTTACTCCCTGTCAAGTCAACTTCCTAGGATAATTAATGCTCACCACGTCTACCATGGAAAATAATTAATGAATGTCAGTTCAAACCTGACACCAGCCACTTTGTGTCAAGTCACCCCTTCATGATACTTTTGGAGGATTCGCATTTCTGATAGTTAATAGTTGTAAGGTCGACCCTGGCATCATCTGTTTTATGTTAGGTCGACCATGCATTTTTCCCGCCAAGAAAAGCGACTCCCAAATAAAATACCCTGCCTTTTCCCTGCAAGGTTGACCAGACAAGTTTATCCCCTGGGAGACCTGGAAATCGAGCAGCCTACTTAGTATTTTGCAGACATGCCACCACTCAGATCATACTATCTAGATGGCCATGAAAAGCTTTTCACTAAACGGCAAGTGTACAACGTAGCTAGCAGATAATAGCGAGCAAGGTCATATTCTCAGGGATTGAATACGAAACTCTTAAGCTATAGTAAATATCGCATTATAATTTTATTGAATCGTCCGTAAATCAAGAAATTATCTATTATCTAATCTAATCCCAAATTAACACATAAAAATAAAATATGTAAATTTGTAGAAACCCGAACTCCACAAGTGTTTTAAACAAATATGAAAGCAACTATAGGCACATAATCTCAACATGCTGCTTCATTATTAAATCCAACTAGTTTTTATCAAAACCAGTTTATGTATTTCGTGGTTTCAATTCCTAAATTAGTTTATTCCCCCTCCCGGGTGGTGCATAAATAGTTGATTAATAACAATTAGAAATCTCCCGATACGTTACAATTATTATAAACTCTCAAAAGATTTTTGAATAGAAGTACTCCCCAAAAATAGTTTTAGGTCTCCCGCCATTTTACACCCGTTTATGTCTGAATCCGATTATCGTTCATTAGAACTCACCTCCCGGATTATGGATTACAAATATAACATGCAAATTATTGGCGAAAATAAGCATTCAAAATTATATAATAGAACACATAAATCAATTAAGAAAACAATCAATAGAGATTTAATATTAATCCACAGTTTTGATTATGCCATAGGATCAGAATGATTAGCCCAACATATTTTATAACAAATTCATAAACAAAGTTGAAATCAAATAGTTTGACTTCATTTAAGTACAAACAAGAGATCTAAACTAAGAAAGAAAGAACCATTCTTGTCAGGATGGATCTTCCCTCCAAGCCTTCGAACCCCTGTGCTTCCATAGATGCGAACGGCCTTGTGTTGTTCTTCATAGAATTGCCCTCATATCTCAGAAGACTATAGATTTGTGTAATCCTAGTGTATTTTGATGTATTATAATCTGATATTTTCGTCCATGGCCTTGGTCCCACGCCACGCCTGCACGGACGCGATTTACGATCCACAACTTAAACACAAGTAAACCAAATAGTCTAGGAAAATATCAACATAACCCCAAATGACAGTCTAAAGTCAAAGCAGAAAAATAAACTACAAGTACGGGTACAAATTACAACCCAACAGAAACATCCAAGTTATAGCTTATAGGACAACAAAAACTGAATCAACTTATAGTCCAAAAATCCAAAGTATACATCTAAACATAAACTTAAATGTCAAAGGGTCCTACGCCCTTAAGTTACATCCCAAATAGAAACAAAAGAAATAGTCCAATAGCAGCGATAACAAAGAAACAAATCCAACAGACGAAACACTGGAGAATCAGTCCATGGCAGGTTCGGCATCTTCAACGTACTCCTGATCTAGCCGTTAGAAAATAGGAGGGGATGAGACAAAATTTTCAGTGGATGGGGTGATCGTGTGCGAGTGTGGCGATATATATAGTTAAATGCAAGAAAACTGCTGTATGAAAAATGTGTGAGTCGTGATGTGTGGTTCACACATAGTTTACAAGCATCGTAATATATACTTAAAATAATATACTTATACAGTTTTGATAAAAGAGATCATGATCATACAGGCACCAAGTGACTCAAGCAAGACAGGTAGGATTGTGTACAGAACGTAACGCCAATCCATGCAATACAAGTAGTGGTTGCATACGGATTTGTAGAGCCAACCAATACAATACAAGTAGCGGTTGCATACGGATTTGTAGCGCCATCCAAATGGGTCCGAGTAACTCCAGAATCGTGTGGATCAGACAACAATTCCTTCGCTCTTCCTTGTAACTCCCCGAGCAAGATGGCCCAAGACCTGTCACCTTATTGCTCCATAGGCAAAGACAAATCCATAGTGGACCTAGCTAGGCCCGATTTGTTATAATCATCATTATACCTCAAGTACTACAACCCGGTTCCCTTGGACAAACTCCAACCCGTAGTTATGGGATTAGGACCATGGAGCCGGAGTGTGGAATAGCAGCCGAGCTACCCAGTTCCATCCCCGACGTATCCATTCTGATTGTAAGCTCGACACACTAAGTTGACTTAGGCAGGAAAATAATCACAAGTACATGATGTTAACCAGACAGTCGAGTATATTGATTCAGGAAAGCAATTTAGGAAAGTTTTCGAAAATTTACGCATGGCATTTATTGGCTTTGGTGGAGTAATTTGGATGAAGATAATTATCGAGAGGATAAATAATCTTCAATGACTTGAAGAATTAAGTGGTACATAAGTCCCATTGTAGATTCGGAACCGCAAGGCGAGGAAGTCACCCCGCGAACGCGTATTAATTGGTCAAGGCGATCCGATAAGTCAAGGGATTTTGAGAAGATAAAATATTATAAATAATAATTATAACTCAGAGGTTCCAGGGCTATACTTAAAAGAAAATAATTTGAGTTAAGGTCCTTGTTAAAAGAAAATTTTACGATTAGCCCCGTTTTGTAAAAACTAGTCTTTTTGGGGTTAAAAATTGAATAAGTAATTGTCTTGACCTCGAAAAATATAAGGTCAATTTCTAAATTCTCTACATTGTTTAGAGATTAAGGTTTTTAAAGTTTTGAAGTCGAGTTTTTATAAAATTCTCATTTTGGCCCTAAATTTGTTAAAATTGTCATTTCATGCCCCGAGTTCAAAATAATCGGATCTCACAAACCGGAAGGGCTTTTAATGTAATTCCAATTGTAAAATATCACTAAGGTCAGTATGATATTGGGACAAAAGCAGGTTTTAAAATAAATAAGTGTAGGTCCCTTAACCTTTAAAAATCCCATTTTAGTCCTATTTTTAAATAATTGTCTTTAAGGCTTTTAGGGGTCCGATTGTTATGAAATTTGAACCTTGGGTCCAAAATATCATAAGATTGTAGTTAAAAGTGTATGTCCAGGTAGATGGACTGTATAAGTTCCGGACCATTTTGGTCTTCAAGTTTAATCTTAGGTCCCTCAATTTTGTAAAATTATTTTCCAAGCTCTAAACACTTGGATTTTTGGAATACCTTTAAAATATTTTATTTCTAGTCCCTTAAGAATTAAAATTTCAAATTCTTAAAATTGGGGCTGGTACAGTTTCAAATTTTACAAATTAGCCCTTAAACTACTAAAATTTTGCAATTTAGTCCTTGGGCTTTTAAGGGTTGATTTTATTTATCTCCAAACTCTTAAAACTTTATTAAAATATCAAAAAATAACTTTTGGACCTGAATACAGTCCCAAATTTCTAAAATTACAGAGGGGTCCTTTAAGTTCAATTTTCTTGCAATTAAGTCCACCAATTTGCTATTTTTGCATTTCAAGTCCAAAAATTCAATTTTAATCAATTATGCTCGACTTGTCCAGGTTATAAGTCAAATAAAACATGGATATCAAGGATCATAAACATGCATATATATCTCATCCAATAATTCCTCAAATGGAGCATTAAAATATACATGCATGCACCTAAATTGCAATAAATAGCATTTTTTAGCAACACTTGAGAATTTTTGAAACTTAATGCTTGAAATCAACATGAAATACATTATACATATATCTCAAGCTCCCAAGAAATATTTCTACATGCAATTTTAAAGAAAGCACCCTGAGGTTGAAAGAATTTTTCCACTCACCTTATAAATGAAATATTGGTGAAATAAAAGGATAAAATCACAACTTGATTAAGTCACTTAGGTCATCCCATAAGTCAAGAATACCAAAAAAAAATAAGTGTTAGAAAATGGAGTTTGAATTAAAAATAAAAAGAAGGAGATGAAGAAGTTGGAAAAAACTACACTTACCCTGTGTAGTAGGCAGAATGAGACAAGTAGAGGTCTCAAAGATGGGTCTCCTTGCTCACCCTTAATATAACTCTTAAGATTAGCCACTAATCCTCCAAAAATGACAATGGAGTGCCAATATTTTGAAGAATAAAAGAAGGAGAAAATGCGCTAAAAACCGAATTCTTACATTGTAGTCCAATTTCTTCACAATCTTGGGGTCTTCCTCATGATGATATCAAGTCTCTAATATCTTCATATGGTCTTCTAAGTACACCTCAAAATAAAATTTAAACTTAAATTATAAGGTGAAAGGAATGAGCTAGGTGATATCAAAAATGGATTGTAAAAGAAAATTCTTACATTGTAGAGAGAAGTTGGAGAATTTTAGAGAGAATTCTTAAAGTAAGAGAAAATTTAAACTTAAAGTAGAAGGTGAATTCTTGAAATTTTTCTATGTGTTGGAAGAAAAGAGAAGAAGAATATGAATATAAGAGTAGAGAGAAGTTGGAGAATTTTAGAGAGAACGAGGAGAAAATACAAGACTTAGAGTAATCTTCTGTTGGTGAAATGAAATGAATTTATTTTGTAAAAATTGGCCTAATGGCCGAAAATTTGAGAGAAAGAGAGAGAGAGAGAGAGAGAGAGAAAATAACGGGTCAAAGTATGGGTTGGAGGAAGAATAAGGAGAATGTTGGGATAATGGAATATGTTGGGGAAAAATATTATTAAACATTAAGGTATAAGATGATGTGTATAAGGCTTGTATTATGGTATAATTATGCACAAGATGTATAATATAAGGTGTATGTGTACAAGAGTTGAGAGGTATTTCTACACCAAAAAACACCA
This sequence comes from Rehmannia glutinosa, assembly GCA_016081115.2. Lineage (NCBI taxonomy): Eukaryota > Viridiplantae > Streptophyta > Magnoliopsida > Lamiales > Orobanchaceae > Rehmannia > Rehmannia glutinosa. The sequence continues at coordinate 68,027,700 of CM071935.1, forward strand.
CTTGGCCGTCCATCCCTATGGTATTTGTCGTATCCATATATTTGTTTTGTCCCAAAATTGATGATAATAGGTGAATAATATCAATCTCCAAAATAAATAGTGATTTCCTTGATCACTTATAAGTCTCATGATCACTTATTCTAAATCAAATTTTAATTCTATAAGGTATAAGTCTCTAAAATAAATAGTCTCTTAAAATTCTAAGGTGACTAATAAATACATAAATAATAATAATGATCAATCAAATGATCATTAATATGAAATAGAATTAATGAATGATCATTAATCACATATAATTGACCAATTAAATAAAATAAATGCAAAAATATATTATTAATATTTACCCATCAAAGTGATGCGGTAAAGTAGTCAAAATAGTACATAGACGATATATGAAATAAATACACGCTCAAAAAATCGAGGGCTTCACATCCTCCCTCCTTAAAAGAATTTGGTCCCCAAATTCCCTTCTGAATTAGCTCCGGATATTGATTTCTCATATCTTCTTCCATCTCCCACGTGGGCGTCTTTGTCTCCGGTTATGGTTCTGCCACACCACCTTAACAATCAAGATCTCTCTTTCCGCAATTGACGATCTATTGATCAATGATCCGAATCGACTTCTCGTAAGATAAGTGTAGGTCCCAAGGGGTGTAAGTGTAAGGTTTAGAAGGGGGGTTGAATAAACCTTACCAAATTTTCGATTTAGTCCTTTTAAATCTACGAGTTGATTCTACACAAATGTCCTTGATGGACATGTCGAATTAGTCACTCAAGAGAGTTAATCTCTCAACAGACACTCAACAGAATGTTGATGGAGTAACTCACCGCTATAATTTAACTCAACTGTGGTTTTATTTTCAATAAGACTTAACACCCTTAAGTTTGATTAAGCAAGATTTTAGTGCTTGATTTAGTACTTATAAATTATCAAATGGATAGCAAATTTATCACAGATATAAGCGAGCTTAAAAGTGCAGAATTTAAATGTCGAAATGTAAATGACACAAAGAAAGTTTTTATAGAGGTTCAAGATGGGGTAATTCTTCTACTCCTCTCTTCTCCAACACCGGAGGAATCCACTAAGTAATGATCGCTTACAAAGTGGTAATAGTCCGTGATACAAGTCTTGATCACAACAAATTTACTTGATCCTTAGGGACTCGGTCCGAGACGCCTTGATCACTCACCTTCTCCGACGACTCGCCTTTCTTCACAGTGGCAAAATGCTTTGTTACTACACTCACTTGCTCAAGCTCTTTGGATTTGATCACGAAGCCCTCCAAAAGCTTAATACTTGGTTCAACCTTGAACCTTTCTACAATCCTTCCCGGAATGTAGACCCCTTGTTTTCAAAAGTTTCTTCAACTGATTGAAGTTCTCTTTCATTCACAGTGAGTGTTGATTGATGTACTTCGAATGCAGCTTGAGGATTGAGAATGTTTCAGTTTTTCTAATATGCTTGTATATCTCACGTGTGTGTCATCCTCTTTTTTTCAAACAAACTCCTCAAATTTTTATAGTGAACTTTCAAAAATTTGCCCGTTAAAGAGATAGCTTATTTTTGAAAGTCACTTTGCAATCGTTGGCTTGCGCTTCTTGGAATTGTCGCTTTCTCGTATGAATTGTTCTTTCACCTTTTCGTCAGAGTTCGACACGTGTAGTGCTTCCCATTGTTCATTCCTTTTGCACGCTTCCTCGACCGAGCACTCCAAGAAAGGTGGTATGGAGATATTACTTGTTTAAGTAAATCTCTTGATTTCTCGGCAACGGTTCTTTTACGCTTATCTCGACTTGACCGCATTTCCTTGCTTTCCCTGGTGACTTAGAGTCGACCTTCCAATCATTGGATGACTCTTCCGTCACTTCAACTTGAAAACTTGGCTTTTCTTGAGTTGACTTGACTGATGCTCCACTCACCGCATCTCACCGCTTCTTCAAGAGAGTTCCCGCTTACTTTCTTTGCCATACTCACTGCCTCAGCAGAGTTTTCCTTCCGCCTTCGATTGTCTTCTTGCATGTTAGGACGTAGTCGACTTAACTCACTTTGGCCACTTCTATTCATTACAATGCATTTTACAACAAGAATTGGGGTGCCAACTTTCTATTCTAAGTTTTACATGGCATTCATCAAAATCTAAACAATAAAATTCCTAACAATTTTCCCCTTTTTGATGATGCCAAAACTTAAACCATACAAAGATGCAAATAACAAAGATACATACATATAGTGTATTGACATAGAATGTATGCGCATAATCAATCTTTTTATTGATCATATCATTCTTGTACTTAACACAATCAACAAGGTGTATCGAGTATATAATTTTCTTCACAAAAAAATAAAGAATTTATAGCTTTATTACGTAAGACTTACATTGTATGTATTTACATAATAAAATACACGGCGGTTGGACAAAGAACACTTCATCTCCTTCGCTTGTCTCCTTCTTTCATCTTGTTCAAGATCTTCTTTCTTCTTCTCTTTTTTCTCGCCGTCACCGCTTTCTTTTTCTTCTCATATGCCTTCCTCGGCGCCTTTCATCTCTTCTTATTCTTTCATGTCTCTCTCCTTAGCCATAGCCGAATTTGTTTGTCTCTTGTTTTCTTCTTCTAATCTCTTTGCATACTCAAATTAGTTTTAGCCACTTTTAAATTTGCCACTTGGTCAAGCCCACCAAGAGATCTCTCCTTTCTTTCCCCGGATCTACGATTCAATATTCTTGGGCAGAGGCCTAGGTTTGAAGCTTCTTCCTCCACTATCGCTTCTTCCTCCACCTGGGGCGTATACAGATCGGGCCTTCTTCTTCCCAATTGAGTGACTAGCAGTGACCAGCAGAGATCACGAAGTCTCATCAGCTGTCGGCTTCTTCACATAACGTGAGACCCTTTTCCCAAGATAAGTCCTAAGCTTGAGCCATGGACATATTTGCAAAATATCCTTCGATTCGAGCGTTTTGAATTAACCAATCGACGTGGCTCGTCCCGACATCCGAAATGGCATACGTGTCTCTGTTCATCGGAATGCCTCCGTGTTCTTTCAAGATGTTCATAACTCGCATCCATTCTTCCTTCCACTTCCTTCATCCCCGCTTCAATTGCTTTTCTCTTCTCGGTCCATAGATACAAAGAGAGTGTTGGAATGGCAGAGTCACGGAGTTTGCCGCTTATAATGTCACCGCGACAGACCCTCGCTGAGGGGTTTGTGCAATCATCAAGGTCATATCTTTTGATCCTTCCCCAAAGAGATTTTTTTTTTTTTTGTTTCAAAATTTCACCGATTTTCCTTCTCACTGCCTTCTCACCGCTTCCTTTCTTTTCAAACCCCGATTTTCTTCGCTTTTTAAGCGTATTCCTCTTCCCCCTTTTTGGCATCATCAAAGGATAGAGGAACCCCAGGAACATGCCGGCAAGCATGAAGTCGAGTCTTCGATGGTTGAGTTCTCGCTTCAAGTCCGCCGCGTTGTATGCAAGACGGAATTCGGGACGAGTAGCGTTGGATTCTCACGAAATCGCTTCATCTCAAATGCATGAGGAGGCTAAATTTTCTTGTCATGTGTTCTTCCAACCGAGATCATTTGTATTTTTGCTCACGCAGCCCAGCCTTGATTTCGGCAAAGGTGAGCTTCATGCATATGCTCAATGTGTTCTCTCAAATTTCGCTTTTGCATCAACATTTTCACTCTCCACACCAAAGAACTTGTTGAACAAAGTTCTCAAGTATCTCACCGCTCCACACGCATTGATTGCATGCTTGCCACCATTCCCTTTATCCTGATGATGCCTCTCAAGTTTGGGCCAAGGTTGGCATCCCCGTTGTCCGGGCCGCATGTCCAAAGAGGCCTCGATGCCTCTCCATCCGTTCAACTCAAGAAAGAGTGCCTTGAACACTTTCGAACTCACCGATTCTTCACATTGCGGTGATGGCCATACAAAATCAAAATCAAAATCGGCCGGAACAATGGTGCCTCGAGTGAAAACAGAGGTGGTCTGTGATAGCGTGCTTGTTCGTTTTTCCGACTCTTCGTGGAGTTCCTGTATTTCAAAAAAAGGAAAAGACTTACGAAGGATTCATCACCGCCAACTCGAATTGCTCGATGATGAGTGGTGCGCGGGCGTTCTTTTGGGAATCGATCTCGCCAGAGCTTGAGGAGCCCGCGCAGCTGGTCTCTTGTTGAGCCGGGTCTTGTTGTGAAGTGGACCCGCTTGCCGAGCCTCACTGCCTTAACAGCCTTCGTTGGTCTTAGCCGTTTTTTCCATTTCAGAGATCGGTCCTCGGCCTTATCGAAGATCATCGACGATGATGAGATTTCCAAAGGGTGGCTCATCATCAAAGTTAAAAGTTTGACGAGTAGTCTTGGGATCGACTTGCTCGTGCTTGGAACACCCGCACCGAGTCTTTTGATTTGTCATGGGGATAACTCGCCTTTTCTTCGCCTTCGATCCCGGAAAAGTGACATCGTGGTTGTCCTGAATCATGAAGTGCGTTGATCTCCTTCTCGGGGTCGATGATAGCGTGGAGGGATGTTCTCTACTTGACTTTTCTTTACCCCGGGGAAGTCTCAACCTCCCGTGGGCCTTCATTTCTCCAAAGCTAGCCTCTCATCGCTGCGAGGCTCGTCCTCCTTTCGACAAAGTGTTAGCTGTCTTAGGGTCTTCTTACAGCCAAGCATCCATTGAGTCTCAACCCCATGGATTGCACTTTCATCGCCTGTGTTAACTCCTGTACGTTCTTCCAGTGCCTCGATCGTATCAAAGCTGCGTCATTAGCCTTCGTGAGCGCTTGGCACTCTCACCGAGACAGATCTCAATCGCCTCGAGCTTCGATGGCAACTTGTTGTTCTTCTTGTGATTGTAATTTCTCTTCTTCGCCTCCTTGATTCGTTGTGAGTCATCTCGCAAAGATCCTCCGACCTTGCCGCAGTGAGGAGTTTCCCGCCTGGCGCACCACCGAGTGACTTGAATGGGGTCACTCGCCTCCAAACTCCCATTGCTTTGATTGTTCAGCCGTTGGGGGGTGGTAGCACACCTTCAATAGGGGTTGGCTCGATCAGGTCCCCACTAGCCCAGCCATCGCCAATTCCTTTATTGCCTTCTTCCGAGTGAGTGGGAAGTGGTAAGCAAAGAACAATAATGGTATTTGCTGAACCACTCCCATTGGATCGATTTCCAACCGTGGTTCGAGGACTCTCCGTCCTCCATTAGTCTTTGCTCGTGAAGGATTCTTGACTCGCGCAATGCTTGCCGATTTGCAACTCTTCCGTGGCGGCAAGATTCTCCTTTCCTCGTTCCTCGCCACCGGAGAAGACATCGAGAGGATGTGTGTGTTCGTGGGTGCCGAGATAGAGGCGGCTTGCCTTCTCACGCCTCGCCTTCCTGCCTTGCTTTTCTCTCCTTTTCCTTGTAAATCAGGATGTCTAAGCGCTTGTCTTCATCCAGAGCTGGGAGCACAAGAGTTAATCCAAGGAAATTTAGCGCTCCTTCTTTCTTCTTCTATGAACTCAAAGCCGTTGGAACTGCTCTCGACTTGCTCAACTTCCATTTCCTCCACTCACGCCAGACGATTTTGGATGTCCGGGTAAGGTGGAGATAGAATCATTACATCACTATCCGCTTCCGCAGTTCTTCTTTCTTGTAAGCTTCACCACCTGCGAGCTACGTGGTCTTCTCAGTTGCCTCAGTGATCGCCTTCACAGATTTGGCTATTTCATCAACTACATCTGGAGACTCTACTTCTCCAAGTCTCCTGATTTGTGATAGCCGAGTAATCGACTCACCGGTTTCACCAGTTCGATCGCTGACTATTCTTCTTCGTCTCCCTGGTTTGTACTGGGGAATTTCTCGGTTCGTAGATGTTGTCCTCTCGAGTCTTGGGCGGCTCGGGGCTTCTGGCCGTGTGTCTTTTTCTCGAGGAGCCGGCTTGCCTTGCTTGTCGGGCCTCCTCCTTTGACGATCGGAGAAGATATTTGTGAGTCCTTCGACCGGCCGCAGCAGGGCAGAGACACGGCCGGGGCAGGTGACTCTGGCCGCAGGGGCGAGGAGCATGTTTGGTTTTCTTTTGTCAGGGGCAAAGATTTTCTTAGCAGCTTGCAGGGGCAGCTTTCTTCTTGGGGAGAGGAAAAACAGTATCTTCTGGTCACCGATTCCCCCTCACTGTGCGCCTTCTTGGCGTAAGCTCGCTTCGAGCGCCAGAGGTTAGCTCAACATCCTCTTGTTAACATGGAATGCCTTCCCATGTCTAAGAGGGACTCCTTTCACCTCCAATAGCCGCCAATCACTGTGCCATATCCTAGGGAACCTCCAAATGAACCATCTCTTTGAAGGACTTGTTCCCCACGCTCGCAGAGTCCGTAGAGACAAACTCAGCCCAGTTTATCTTCTTTTCTTCGATGATTGCAGCCATTACAATCAGCTTTTGCCTTTGACATGATTGGTCAAAGCCGCCAAATTTGATGTCGATACATTTGGCAACTATGTCCAACAACTTGTGATAATCCTCCTTCAGCTCTCTTGTTTGTTTGTGTATATTATTTTATCAAAGAAAGTCGACTTGGCTATTTCTTTCCATGCGTCGGCCAAAGTTTACATCAGCTTTTTTTGATCTCGATGCTCCTTCACGGTAGTAAGCAATATTCAAACAAATCTCGCGTTGATAGTCACCGCTTCCGTGAACAGATGACTTGATTCCTTCATCGTGAATCTCAAGATTCACGAGAATTGTGCGACCTCCTCCACATAGGTCATCGGATATTCTAACGTTAGAAACGGTTTTAGTCCGACGCTTTCAACTTCTCAAGAATTTTCTTCACCAGGGTGTCGCTTTGACCCTCGCTTCACCATTCGAAATCCACCGCTTGGTAAAGTGTGGATTTGCTTTCATAACTTGGTAAAGTCATAAGATCGATAGGTTTCGAGAGTATTCTCACCTTTGCTTTTGAGAAAGAGATGAACAGCTTTTAGAAGTGTGAGAGAGAAACGGATTTAAAATGGTTTAAATATGGTTTATGAAAGGACGTGCGGTGGTTTTTTGAATCGCGATCGAAATCAACGGCTTGATTTCGCGACGCCTATTGAGCATTTCATGTCTCGTATTTAATGCGGCAAAGATTTATATCCAATCATAAGCTTGGTGTGCAAATTTTTGTCCGTACATCATCATTATGCCGACGATTCTTAAAACATTCCCGCTTAGTCAAAACGATCGCGTTTTTGTCACTTTGCTCATAAGTTATTCAAATTTTATCTCTTAGCCGATTTAACTCTACTTCACAATTCTCTTAGCGACTCAAATATCACCGACTTTGTAGCCGTCTTTTCCGACATAATTTTACCGAGCCGATTGCTTTTTCTTTTTCCCCATTTTCTCCATTTCTCTTCTTTAATTCGTCCGAGTGTCACCAGCTCAATTAACCCCAACTCATGTTTGAGTTCTTCAAATCTTGACTCACATAATGGTTTTGTGAAGATGTCACTAGTGGTTTATCAATTGAGATATATTCCAAGATAATGTCCTTCTTTTCAACATGATCTCTTATGAAGTGATATCCGACATCAATATGTTTTGTCCTTGAGTGCAACACAGATTTTGAGTGATTGCAATGGCACTTGTGTTATCACACATGATTGGAATTTCTTTTTCTTCAACTTCATAGTCTCTCACCGCCTCATCCATAGACTTGGGCACAACAACTGCCCGCATCTATGTATTCTCGCCACCAGAGAGGTGGCTATTGAGTTTTGCTTGCTAAAACCAGAAATCAGCTTTGCTTCTAGCATTTGACATGTGCCTGTGTTCTTCCTGTCCACTCTTCGCATCCAAAGATAGTCGAATCAATAGCCAATTAGCTTGAATCCACCTTCCTTGATACCATAGCCTACTTCTTGGTTTCCTTTCAAGTATCTCAATATTCTCTTAGCTCGCCATGTGGCTCTCTTTTGGAGCAGATTGAAATCTTGCACATACACCTACAAAGAAAGGTGATGTCCGCCCGCTAGCCGTGAGATAGAGCAATGATCCAATAAGTGCTCTCAGATCTTGTTTGATCTACAGCTTGCCATCCGCATCCATGTCCATTTTGATCGATGTGTTCATTGGTATTTTTACGTAAGACTTTTCCTCCATACCAAATTTTTTCATTAAATCTCTCGTGTATTTTGTTTGACTTATGAAGGTTCCATCCTTCACTGCTTCACTTGAAGTCCAAGGAAGAATGTCGCCTCTCCCATCATGCTCATTTCAAATTTACTTTGCATGAGGTTTGAAATTTTTTCACACAACTCTTTGTTAGTGGATCCAAAAATAATGTCATCCACATATATTTGAACAAGCAAAGATACTTTTCTTGTCTTGAATTCTCAAAAGTGTTCTATCTACTTTTCCTTTTGTGAATCCATTTTCGCTAGGAATTGTGACAGGGTATCATACCATGCTCTGGGTGCCTGTTTCAATCCATACAAGGCTTTCTTTGAGTTTGTATACCTTGTCTCCAAGAGTCTTCTCGCTCAAATCCTGGAGGTTGTTCAACATACACTTCTTCTTCGAATAAACCATTTAGGATGCACTTTTACATCCATCTCGATATACAATGAAATTCTTGTGAGCCGCATAGGCAAGAAACATCCTTATAGCTTCCAATCTTGCTACAGAGCAAATGTTTCATCAAAATCTATCCCTTCTTCTTGGCAATATCCTTTGGCTACTAATCTTGCTTTGTTTCTTACCACGTAACCTTCCTCGCTCATCTTATTTCTCAACACCCATTTGGTTCCAATAACATTTTGATGTATGGGTCTTTGCACTAATTCCCATACTTTATTTCTCTCAAACTGATTCAGCTTCTTGCATAGCTTGATTCCAATGTGTGTCGTCCAATGCTTGTGACACATCTTTGGGCTCTATTTGCGAGATGAAGCATGTGAACATGGCTTCCGAGTTCGATCTTGTTTTGACACCTTCTCTTATATCTCCAATGACAAGTTCTGGATGGTCTCTCACCATCTTACATCAAAGTTGAGTAAGTTAGTTGGATTCATCGACTTGCAAAATCTGTGTTGGTGTGGTCAGCTCTCTCAAGTATCACTTACCGCAAATTTTCCAAATTTTTGAGATTCACTATCTCATCTTCTTCAATTGATGATTCCAGCCTTCCTTCAAAGATAGGGACTCTTCTCGATGGTTGGATGATTCAATTTATCACCGACTCTTCAATGTCTTCTCCATTTACATTTGGCTCATCGAATACTACATGAATGGATTCCTCTCAGAACCATAGTTCTTTTGTTGAGTATTCTCAGAGCTTTGCTTTCACTGAGTATCCTAAGAAGATACCTTCATCACCTTTAGCATCAAAAGCCTTTAGGTTGTCTTTGCCATTGTTGTGATGAAGCATTTACATCCAAATATTCTCAATATGCAACACTTGGTTTTCTTCAAATTCAGATCTCATAGGGAGTCTTTTGTCACCGTATGTTTATCATACATCCGCTTTTGGGTGTAGTGTCGTGTTGATTGCTTCACCTCAAAATCTTTTTGTAACCCCGCTTCACCTAACATGGTCCTTCTTTGCTTCTTTGAGGGTTCTGCTTTCTTCTTTCTCGCAACTCCATTCGATGTGGAGTCCTTGCTCGATAGTTCATGACTAATACCATTCTCAATACAATACTCGAGTTATTATTCCATTGACAAACTCAGTTCCTCTATCTGATCTTATTTTTGATAATTGTTTGACTCTTCTCATTTTGAATCCTCTTCATCACCGTGTGGTAGTTTTTGTAGAGTTTCTTTCTTCTTGCACATGAATATTGTCCATGTATATCTTGAGTAGTCATCTACTACCACCAAGGTGTATTTTTTTCCACTTATGCGTCGGGCGGTTCCACTGGGCCAAATAGATCCATATGAAGTAGATGCAATATTCTTGTTGAGGATGGGCATGTCTTTTCTTTGAATGACGACTTGATTTGCTTTCCTTCCGACATGCATCACATATACTCTCCTTCTTGTATATCGAAATGGAAGTCCTTCTACAGATGACTTCTTGCCCTTGTTAATTGTTTTGAAATTCAGACTACTTTTTTGTGCCACCAAACTTGATTCAAATTGTGCTCTTTGCTAGTAGGCAGTCTTTGGTGTTGCAAACTTGACCAATCCACTACATACATATTTTTCCCTCGTTTGCATCCTTGCAAAGACCACTTCATTTGATTCAATTTCTTTGATTTGGCATATACCCATGTTGAATCCAACATTGAGAGCCCTTGTCACGGCGATCGATACTCGATAAGTTGAAGTTGAGTCCTTCAACATATGCAACATCCGTGATTTCTAATCCATTCTCTTGATGGATCCAATGCCTCTTATTTCACCAGAGCTTCATTTCCCCAAATATAACTTTTGCTCCTTTGACTTCCTTGAATTTTGACAGATTTCTCTTATTTTCTGTCATATGTCCGGAATGACCACTATCCATGTACCAGTTCCTTGGCACTCACTTATTCCTTGAACCCGCAATCAAGGAAATTAAGTTTGTACCCATACTTGTCTCTGGTCCCGAGGGGTTAGAATTGTAAGATGATCCAACCAACCTATAGCCAAATGATTTGACTCTAAGCGGGTTGCCATCTATCGCTGCCATAATCATAATTAATTCTCGCAAATTGCTTGGGATTCTAGGTTCATACAAATTGCTCTTTTGTCTCGTATGCCTGCATATGTGTTTTAGCAATTGCCTTCCTTGGGTAATTGTGGTGTTTTTGAGTGTAGTGCCTAGTGCATATGTGTGCTTTGATGAAAGCTCTTATACTTTGGAATGGCCTTTGTTGAGTTCTAGGCCTTTGCCATTTGGGGCTTATATTCCATAAGTCTATGTTGATAGTTCACATTATTCCAATCACTTGGCTTGGATATTTTCTACCATTCCCATCATATGTATTTCTTTTATGGATTTTCTCGGGATTTTCGGTAGCTCGCTTCCTTTTACAAAGAGTATTTTCTGTTAGAGTTTGCCGAGGACTCATTGGAATCTCTTCTCATGTCCTTTCAAAGACACTCAACCCGTTTTCCTTTTCCTTTGTAACCAAGGCCACTTTGCTTAGTATTGTGCTTTGGAGTGAATGTGTGTGCACCATTTAGAGTTTTGGATTTTTCGACTCTTCATGACTAGTAAGATCCTTTTTCCAAAATTACTTTTGAGGTTTGACATGGCACTAGAGGAATTAAATCCTAAGCCTGTCTTTGTCTCCACATTCTCTTTGACTCATGATAAGATCATCCAATGATTTAGATGCCTTAGTGAATGAGGCAATAACATTCTTGAGGTCATTCTCCTCTTTTCTATATCGGCCAATTTCTCAACTTACTAATTTAGCATTTTCAACCTTTAAACTTTCATTTTCAACAATTATTTGACTTAGAGTTCTAAATCCTTAGTCACTTTGAGTTTTGACTTTTGAGTAGGTCAAGCTTTTCCTCATTCAATAGTGTGTGTGAGGATTTGATATGTTCAAAATCTTTCATCATTTTGCTTAATGAATCATAAAGATCAGTAGGTGATGAAGTGAGTGTGTCGCGCCACTATCACTAAAGTGTCTCGAGTTTGTTGAGTTAGATTGTACCTCATCTTCTTGATCTTGTTCTTTGGCCATCAAGCGGATCGGGCTTCTTCTTCGTAGTCACTGAGTAGTCGCCTTCATCGTCAATCACCGTTCTTCGACGGAAGTTTTAAAGAATAGCCCATCATTGCCTTTTTTCCTTTCTTGTCTTCTTTCTCTGAAGATCTTTCTTTCTTCTTCATCTCTGTACTTGTTGACTACAGGATATGAGCAATAATGGCATAGTGACTGGTTGTCTATATTCAACATAGATATTCAAATTTTTGATCGGCTCTTTCTATTCTTGAGTTGTCACTTTTGATACTCAACTTTTTGATGATCTGTTCTCTTGGTTGGCCTATCTTCCTTGATTTGGAGGGACTCAGTGTCTTCTCGAAGATTCGCCCTTTCTCTCTTGTAGTTCTTGTTAAAGAACTTGTTAAATCTTTTAACCATCGTGGGCTATTTTTCCGGGTCAATTGCCTCTTGATCTCAAACTTCTTCCCATCTTTGACAATTAGAGCAATTGCTTTTTGGGTACAAATTGTCTCTTCCCTCGGTCTTTTCTTCTCACTCAAACTCGTAGGCTTTGAGGTCCGAGAATAACTCATGATTGGATGTCTTTGATAGGTCCATGGAGTGTCTCAAGACCTTCATTTCCCATTCAAATTTTGAAGACTTTTTTTAGATCTTCATACACATTTCTTCGTGTATATTCCTTTCCAAGTGTAGACAACTCATTTGTGATTTCTCAGAAACCGAGCCTAGTTGATCCAGGTTCTCTCCCGAGATCATTTTGAAGTTTTCAAATTTTTGTACCGCCACCGATAATTTGTTTTCTTTGATTTGCTTTCCGAGCCTTCACAAATCAATGTCAACTTGTCCTGATTTCTTTAGCCGCTTTTGCATGATTTGACTTTATTGAACATGGCTAGGATGTCTTGCTACATTGTCCAGGTTGTATCTTTTTCTCATCATTTGTCCACTCAGTTCTTGGTTTTTCAACCATGATCGTCCGGGAGCAACATCTTCTCTCCTTCACCGCAACTCTTCGTGATAGTTGTGTTCACCTTTAAGATTTGCAGAGGCCCATCTTCTATCACTATCCACATCTCATCATGTAATGTTTGATAAATGAGCTCCCGCATACGAATTTTCCAATCATCAAATTCTTTCGATAGTGAACATAGGGATGCGTGTCAAATTTGCTTCCATGATAATGACTTTTAATAAAAAGAGTTTTGAAGGTTTAAGTACTAAAGCGGACTTTGAAAAGTTTGGAGATCTAGTTCAAGAACTGGTGCGGAGGGTTCAATGAACCAACCGCTCCGATACCACTTGTAGGTCCCAAGGGTGTAAGTGTAAGGTTTAGAAGGGGGTTGAATAAACCTTACCAAATTTTCGATTTAGTCCTTTTAAATCTACAGAGTTGATTCTACACAAAAGTGTCCTGATGGACAATCAATTAGTCACTCAAGAGTTAATCTCTCACCGCACTCAACAGCTGCTGATGGAGTAACTCAAACTTAAGGCTATAATTTAACTCAACTGTGGTTTTATTTTCGGAAGACTTAACACCCTTAAGTTTGATTAAGCAAAATTTTAGAGCTTGATTTAATACTTATAAATTATCAAATGGATAGCAAATTTATCGCAGATATAAGCGATTAAAAGTGCAGAATTTAAATGCTTGAAATGTAAATGACACAAGAAAGTTTTTATAGAGGTTCGAAGATGGGGTAATTCTTCTACTCCTCTCTTCCAACTCCTGGAGGAATCCACTAAGTAATGATCAGTTTACAAAGTGGTAATACCCGCATACAAGTCTTGATCACAACAAATGACTTGATCCTTAGGGACTCGGGCCGAGACGCCTTGATCACTCACCGGCTTCCGTGACGACTGCGGCTTTCTTCACAGGGTATGCCTTTGTTACTACCACTTGCTCAAGCTCTTTGGATTTGATCACGGCCCTCCAAAAGCTTAAGACTTGGTTCAACTCTTGAACCTTTCTACAATCCTTCCCGGAATGTAGACCCCTTGTTTTCAAAAGTTTCTCTTCAACCGATTGAAGTTCTCTTTCCTTCACAGGTGAGTGTTGGATTGATGTACTTCGAATGTGCTTGAGGATTGAGAATGTTTCGCTTTTTCTAATATGCTTGTATATCTCACGTGTGTGTCATCCTCTTTTTTTCTCAAACAAACTCCTCGGCCTTTTATAGTGAACTTTCAAAAATTTGCCCGTTGAAGAGATAAGCTTATTTTTGAAAGTCACTTTGCAGTCGTTGGCTTGCATTCTTGGAATTGCCGTTTCTCGTATGAATTGTTCTTTCACCTTTTCAGAGTTCGACACGGTGTAGTGCTTCCCATTGTTCATTCCTTTTGCACGCTTTCCGGGACTAAGCACTCCAAGAAAGGTGGTATGGAGATATTACTTGTTTAAGTAAATCTCTTGATTTACGTCAGGCAACGGTTCTTTTACAGATTATCTCGACTTGACTCGCATTTCCTTGCTTTCCCCAGGTGACTTAGAGTCAGCTTCCAATCATGGATGACTCTTCTCATTACTTCAACTTGAAACTCGCTTTTCTTGAGTTGACTTGACTGATGCTCCACTCACCGCATCTCACCGCTTCTTCAAGAGAGTTCCCCGTCTACTCTTCTTTTCTTTTTGCTATACTTTCAAATTGCCTCACAGAGTTTTCCTTCCAAATTTCATTGTCTTCGCATGTTAGGACGTAGTCGATTTAACTCGCCTTTTGGCCTTATTCATTACAATGCATTTTACAACAAGAATTGGGGTGCCAACTTTCTATTCTAAGTTTTACATGGCATTCATCAAAATCTAAACAATAAAATTCCTAACAATAAGTTCTCCATCGAGGAGAAGCATCACGAGTGATGATATTCTTGGGAACTGGTCGATACTTCTTCAATATCGCGACGTGGATTAAATCTTGTAAAGTCTGACATATCTTGGACTCAACTTGCCTCCTTTCTTTGGAGTGATCAATCCTTTCTGTGGTGAGAGTCTGAGAATACTTCATCTCTGACCTCAAATTCCAAATCCTTTCTTCTCTTGTCCGTGTAACTCTTCTGGCGGCTCTGAGCCGTGCGGATCCGCTCCTTGATCAGTTGGACCTTCTCCATGGCCTCATGAACTAGGTCAACCTTTGGAATCGAGGGTGACTTTCGTTTCCCTTTTGGAGTCCATTGGTCATCAATCCCCCAGTGTAGTGGGGATCTACATTTTCGCCTATATAGTGTCTCGTAGGGTGCCATTCCAATCGTGGCCTGATAGCTATTATTATAGGCGAACTCGGCCAATGGTAAGTGCAAGTCCCAACTTCCCTGGAAATCCAATGTGCAGGCTTGCAACATATCTTCCAGGGTTTGAATCATTTGCTCGCATCGTCCGCCGCTTTATGGGTGTGTTCTGTCTTAAACTCGAGGTACTCCAACTCCTCGTGCAAGCACTTCCAAAACTGAGACAAACCTTGGGTCTTTGTCCAATACTATGTTGACTGGTACTCCATGTAGTCGAATGGTCTCTCGGATATAAGTCTCGGCAAGTTTCGCAGTTATCAATCTTCTTAATGGATAAGAAGTGTGTAGATTTCGTGAGTCGGCTACAACTACCCATATAGCATCATGACCTCCTCCTCGGTCCTTGGTACGCCATCACGAAGTCCATCGTTATGTGCTCCCATTTCCACTTGGGAATCCTCAACGGTTGTAGTAAACTAGATGGCCATTGGTGTTCTCGCTTTACTCATTGACAAGTCAAACATTGTGCAACGAACTCCGCTTACCGATTCTTCATGTTTACCCATCAAAATTTCATTTCAAATCCTTATACATCTTGTTTCCTCCATGATGTATAGTGTACTTCTTGAGTGGTGCACCTCTGCCAAATTCTATTCCTCAATCAAGCCGTCATTTGGTACATACACTCAATTTCGAATCTAATAATCCCATCTTTCGGTCACTGTAAAATTCTGGTCTCTCTCCTTGAGTATCCTCTTCTTCAACTTCTGAAGATGTACATTTGTTTCCTTTGCGCTTTGATCTCGCTCTAGCAGATCGGGTTTAATCAAATGTTAGCACAGTAATCCGGTATTGGTCCTCGTTGGATTCCAATTGCTTAGTTCTTCTAATGATTTCCACTCTCGAATCATTAGCCTCGCTAAACTTGCCTTTCTCGCTTTGCGCAATCGATTACTACATTAGTCTTCCTGGATGTTATTGAATGTCAAAGTGATAGTCCTCAATTAGCTCCATCCATCTTCTGTTGTCAGATTGAGATATTTCTAGAGAATAGATACTTTAGGCTCTTGTGATCTGTGAAAACCGTGAACGCTGCTCCGTAGAGGTAGTGCCTCCACTTCTTCAACGCGAATACTATCGCTGCCAATTCCAAGTCATGCGTCGGGTAATTGGCCTCATATGGTGTGAGCTTCCGTGATGCAGCAATGACATTTCCTTCCTGCATGAGTACTGCTCCTAGTCATTCTTTTGATGCATCACTGCAAAACAACAAAGCTTTATATTCCCTTCGGAAGGGCTAAAATTGGAGTTGTAGTAAGTCATTTCTTTAGTTCTTGGAAACTAGCCTCACACTTGTCGTTCCACTCAAACTTGACTTGCTTCTGGGTCAGTCGAGTGAGTGGTCTGGCTATCTTGGAAAAATCCTTGATAAATCTTCTATAATATCCAGCCAATCCTAAGAAGCTCCTGATCTCTTTTACTGATTCAGGGTGTTTCCATTCAACTACAGTTTGTACCTTCGAAGGATCTACTGTGATCCCTGTAGGTCCAAAGATGTGTGAGTAAGGTTTAGAACGGGGGGTTGAATAAACCTTACCAAATTTTCGATTTAGTCATTTTAAAGAAATTACAGAGTTAACACAAACAACTAAGTCTTGAGGACTGACTAAGTTGGATATTCAGCAGAGTTAGCCACTCAACAAACTCGATAGAGCTGTTGATAGAATAACTCAGCTATTTAACCTGAAACTTAACTTGGCTGTGTTGGTTTTATCAGCGGAAGACTTAACACCCTTTGAGTTGTTTTAAACTTGTTTTAACACTTGACTTTAGCACTTGGATATTAATCAGTTTGGATAGCAAATAAGTTTATCAGCAGATATAAAGTAGATATGCAAAAATATAAATGTGCTGAAAAATAAATAACACAGTTGATTTTTATAGAGGTTCGAAGATGGGGTAAATTCTTCTAATCATCTCTTCTCCAACTCCTGGAGGAATACACTAAGTAACAAATCAATTTACAAAGTGGTGAACAGTCTAGAGACAACCTTGGTCACACAGTTAGCTTCTCGTCCGACTCAGCTTCTTCGCAGGCAACCGCATTGCTACTTCAATTCACTTTCTCAAGCTCTTGGATTTGATCACGAAGCCCTCCAAAAACTTGAACTGTTCGACTTTGAACCTTCCTACAATCCTCCTTGAAAGTAGACCCTTTTGATTCTTCAAAAGTTTCCTCTTCAACAATTTGAAGTTGTCTTTCATTCATAGCTTTGTGTTGGATTGATTTCTTTGAGTTTCGTGGTTTGAGGATTTGCTTGAATATCTTTGAGAATGTTTTCAGTGTTTACCTTAAATATTGCTTGCTTGTTCGTGGTTCGTAACCTCTTCTCAATGAGTTTCCTCGCTTTTTATAGTGAACTTTCAAAATCACCGCTGAAAAGATAGGCTAATTTTTTAAAAGACACTTGTGTTCGTTGGCTTGTCTTTTCTTGGTCTTCAATCTTGAGATGTAGACCTTTCCTCGTATTAAATGAATGTGCAGCTTTTCAGGTTCTGACACGAGGTGCAATGCTTCCCATTGGTTTACTCCTTTTGCACGCTTCTTGGATGAACACTTTAAGACTGCATCATGGAAGTATTACTTATTTAAGTATTACTTTTGTGTAAGTCATCTCAGAACTGAGTCTTTACTTCACTCTTCAATTGACTTATTGTATTTTCACTTTAATCGACTTGACTCACTTTTCCAACCCTATCTATTATAATGATAATTACAAGGAAAATGGGGTGCCAACTTTCTAGTTTATGTTTTACATAGCATTCATCAAAATCTATAAAATAAATTTCCCAACAATTTCCCCTTTTTGATGATGCCAAAACTTAAAAACATTAAAAACATGTAAATAACAAAGATACATACAGACAATGCAATAACAAAGAATGTATATGTTGAATAGATTATTTTATTGATCATAAAGCATTTCGCTCCTTTTACACAACTATTTACAAAGTTTATCATAAAGATACTATATCAAAGCAAAATACAAACATCTATGCTAGGATATAAATACAAAGTGAAAAATTCCAGAAAAACTTCACTAGTACACAGATGATTTACACAAAAATGTATTACACGAGTAAAATACATGAAGGGTTCGCAACAACACTTCATCGCCTTCGCTGCTTCCTTCTTTCTTCTTCAGCTCTGTCGAAGTCATCAGCTCTTCTTCTCTTTCTTTCTTCTTCAGCTGCTTTCTTCTTTTCATAAACTCTCTTAGAAGCATCATCCTTCCGCTTGCTCTCGAGCCATTGCTCTGTTTGTCTTCTGTTTTCCTCTTCCTGTCTTCTTATAGCTTCAACATTCTTCCTAGCCATCTCCAGATTTGCTACTTCATCATAGCCGGCCCAGTAGAGTCTCCCTTTTTTTTCGGGATCCACATATTCGATGTTGAAAACATCTTTCTCCACCACTTCTTCCTCCTCCTATGGGTGTATACTGTATATGAGTCTTCTTCTTACCAGCTGAATAGTTGTTGGTAGTCTGCTTCTTATCAGCTTCTTCGTACAATTTAAGACCCTTCTCCCAGTACAGATCCCAGGCTTGGGCTACAGACATCTTTTGGAAAATAGCCTACGGATTTGAGCATCTTGAATTCTTCAACTGATCTTGGCTCGGATCCGTTTTCTAGAATAGCATCTTGATCCTTCCCTACCGGAATGCCACCGAATTGTTTCATCACTTCTTCGACGGGGGCATCCGTCCTCTTATCGAACTCTTCCATCCCTGCTTCTACGATTCGCCTTTTCTTCGACATTGGCACAACAGTGTTCGATCGCACACCACTGAAGTTTGCGATGATTGAGGCCGTGACATGACCCTGCTAAGGGGTTTCAGCTATCATTGTAGGTCCCAAATGGTGAGTAAGGTTTAGAAGGATGGGTTGAATAAAACTTACCAACTTTTCGATTTTAGTACTTTTAAAATTAGTTCGTAGTTAATATCACAAACTATGTCCTTGATGGACAACTAAGTTAGTTAACCAATAGAGTTAGCCACTCAACAGACTGATCGGGGCTATTGATAGAATAACTCAGCCTATTTAGTCTAATACTTAACTTGGTGAGATGAAATTTTCAATGAAGACTTAACACCCTTTGAATTTGGTTTAAGTTTGTTTTAACACTTGGTTTTAGCACTTTGTTAAATATCAATTGGATAGCAAATTATCAGCAGATATAAGATGATAAGCAGAAAGTTAATGCTGAAATGTAAATGACACAATAATTTTTATAGAGGTTCAAGATGGGGTAGTTCTTCTAATCCTCTCTTTCTCCAACTCCTAGAGGAATCCACTAAGTATTGATCATAAGACAAAGTGGTTATCACCCGTATGCAAGTCTTGATCACACAAATGAACTTGATCCTTTGGGACTCAGTCCCCAAGATGCCTTGGTCACACAAATAGCTTCTCGTGCGACTCACCTTTCTTCACAGCAATGACTTGTTACTTCAAATACTTGCTCAAGTTGCTTGATTTGATCACGAAGCCCTCCAATAACTTGAGACCGTTCGACCTTGAACCTTTCTACAATACTCCTTGGAATGTAGACCCCCTTTGATTCTTCAAAAGTTTCTTCAACAGCTTTGAAGTTGTCTTTCCTTCACACTTGGTGTTGATTGATTTTCTTCAAATTTAGGCTTGAGGATTTGCTTGAATAACTTGAGAATATTTTATGTGTTACAGAGTGAATCTTGGTTTCTTGCACGTAGTTCTGTTATCAAGGTTACCTCTTCTCAAAGTGATTCATCAGCCTTTATAGTGAATTTTAAAAATCGCCTGCTGAAGAGATAAAGCTAATTTTCAAAAACTCACTTGTGTTCGCTGCTTGTCTTGTTGCAAATTTTGAAATTGACATTTCATCATATTAAATAAACCTTCGCTTTTCGTAGTCCGACACAAAAAGAGCTTCCCATTGGTTTATTCGCTTTACACGCTTCGGGATCGAAAGACTTTAAGACATTGCAAAGATGGAAGTATTACTTATTTAAGTAACCTTCGATTTCAGGCAACGGATTCTTTTCGCTTGTCTTGACTTGATCGGGCAGCTTAAGTTCCCCTGTGGACTTCTAGTCAGCTCCCAATCATTGATGACTCATCCGGCTACTTCAACTTGAGACTTGGCCGCTTGAGTTGACTTGACCGACACTTCACACAATCAGATCATAGCCGCTACTCCTTCACCGAGTTCATGTCTTCTATTCTGCTATACTCACCGCTTCACAATGAGTCTTCATCCTGGCCCAGCTGACTTCTTGTATGTCCAGCGTAGGGCCGACTTGACTAACTAGTACAGCCCTATCTATTACAATACAAATTACAAAGAAAATGGGGTGCCAACTTTCTACCTAAGTTTTACATGGCATTCATCAAAATCTAAACAATAAATTTCCTAACACTTCCCTTTTTTTGATGATGCCAAAACTTAAAACATACATGCAAAAAGTAAATAGCAAATATACATACGTATAATGTAGAAACAGAGAATGTATGCGAGAATCGATCCTTTTATTGATCATAACATTCATGTCCTTACGATTCTTTACAAAGTGTATCGAGCAAAGATGGTATTCTATATCTAAGCAAAATATAGAATTTTCATAACTTTTATTCATCATACAAAAAAGACTTCTATATACATATGTATTTACAATAGTGCAATATACATGAAGGGGTGGACAATAACACTTAATCGCCTTCGCCGCTTCCTTCTTTCTTCTTCACCTATGTCGCCTTCCTCGTCTCTCTCTCTCTTTTCTTCTTTAGTCGCTTTTTCTCGTAGGGCTCTTCTCGGCACCTTCATCTTTTCTTCTTCTTTCTTGTCTTTCTTCCCACAAAATACTGAAGTTTGTCTTTTTTTTTTTTTCTCTTCAATCCTTTTTACATATTCAAAGATTATTCCTTACTACTTCCATGTTGGCTACTACGCCATATCCACCCAATAGATCCCTCATTTCTTTCCCCTCGGATCTATGTATTCGATGTTTTTGGGTAGAGGTCCAGGTCCAAACCTCTTCCTCCACCTCTTCTTCCTCTTCCTCTAGGCGTGTATTGTATCAGCCTTCTTCTTTCCACTCCGAGTGGCCGCCAGAGGATCAAGTCAGAGTCGGCCAGCATAGCTTCTTCGCACACCTTGAGGCCTTTTTCCCAATACAAGTCCTGTGCTTGGGCCATGGACATGCAAGTACCCTTCGATTCGAGCATTTTGAATTCATCAACTGACGAGCTCATTTCTCGACGCTCAAATAGCACGCTGGGTCTCTTCCCGGAATGCCACCGTGATTGTTTCAATATGTCCATCGCACGACGGCATCCATTTTCCTTTCAACCTCCTTCATCTCTCGCTTCTACGATTTTCTTTCTCGCATATAGGCACAACAAAGTGTTGGATCAAGAGTCACCGAAGTTTGCCGATTATGTCACCAGATAAGTCCTTGCTGAGGGGTTCTAGCAACCATTAAAGTCACGCTTTTGAACCTTCCCCTCAATCGCTTTTCCTTTTCTTTTTCTTTTCTTCTTTCAGCTTGTTTTCTTCTTCTTCTCAAAGAATTTTGGCTCTTTTTTTTTTCTCCGTTGACCTTTTCTCTATGGTCGACTTTTCAACGCCTTTAGTATTCCTTCCCTTTTTGGCATCATAAAAGAAGAGAGGAACCCCCTGAAACATGCCAAAGATGAAATCTAGGCAAAATGATAGTTGAGTTTTTCTTCGATTCTCACTGCGAGTATGCCGTTTCAAATTCTGAGCGAGCGGCTTTTGACTTGGTCGCCACTCAGCTTTCATTTCAAACATAAGAAGGTCAACTTTTCATTCATTTTTCTTCTACGCGAGAAGTTCTTTTTCGATGAAATTCTCAGCAGCTTCCATTTTCGTGGTATGAGAGGCATGCATCCTATTAATATTTTCTTGCATCGCTATCTTCATGTCGTAAGATTATCGCGTTCCGCATCAAGATCTTATTGTACAATACTTTGAAATATTGAACCTGCTCCACACGCATTGCCTCCGTCGTTGCTACCATTCCCCGATTCTCACCACTATTCCACGCAGATCGCTTGTGAGATTTGCATCTCTCGTTATACAACCGATATCCAATGAGGCCTCGGTGCTCTTTCCATCTTCTCAATCTCTCGCGAAGATTGCCTTGAAGACTTCTCGAACCCTGCCTGTCACCACTGCTTTCACCATGCGCAAGCAACATCGAAATCAAAATCTATGGGGACAATAGAGTCTGGGAATGATGGATCTGGTCGAACATTGAAACAACGCTGCTTCACGGGCTGCTTTTTCTTCAAGATCGGGCAAAATTTCAATGTGGAAGGGAAAAGTTCTTCAAATGCATCATCACGCACATATGGAATCGAGGATTCAGCTGTTCGCGCTTGTGATAATTCAAAGTTGAGTCGAGCCCGCTCGCAGCTTTGGGAGCTCACGCGCATGACTCGCCCCGCTGGGCCTCAAAAGGGGGTTACCGACCGAGCCTCACCGTTGAATGCCTTCTTCGGCCTCAGTGGTTGCTTCTAAATGAATTTGTGTGTCCTCATCAGCACCATCAGCACCATCGACGATGATGAGTCTTGAAGCTTCGCTCATCATCAAAATTAAACTTTGACGAGCAACCTTGAATTTTCGCTTACTTCAGCTTGGTAGAGCATCCTCACCGAGCCTTTATGTGCGAGGGGTAGACTCACCATCCGCAGATCCCATGAAGGTTGTATCGGATCATCCTCGAGTCATGAAGAGCATTCATTTCTCCTCCGAATAAGCAATTATAGTCCGAGAAATGCTCTTATCTCCTTGATATTTACCTAGGGAAGTCTCGACGACCTCCCTTAGTGCCTTCATTACCTCCCGCAGCCTCAACTACAAAGGCTCGACATTCCATTCGAGAGTCTCAGCTTGTCTTAGGGTCTTACGGTGGCATCCACCGCAGTCTCAACTCCGTGGATTGCACTTTCATTGCCTGCAGTGTTAACTCCTGTGGCAGATCCATCATGTGCCTCGACCGCATCAGCCCCTCACCAGAGATAGCTTGCACTTCACCGAGATAGTCTCATCTATCCGAGCTTCACAAGGACAACCTATTGTGTTTCGTTGTTTTTCTTTTCTCCACTTCGCCTCCTAGATTCTTTGTGGAGTCATTTGCAAAGATCCTCCTCGACCTAGCCGCAAGCTGAGGGAGTCACCGCACACCACCGAGTGACTTGTGATGGGGTCACTCTTCTCCGCACTCGGCTGTGTCCTTGAGTGTTCAATGGGGGGGAAGGTGGTAAGACACCTTCAATAGGGGTTAGCTCGACTGGGTCTCCAAGTTCCCGGGCCATCGCCAAGCCCCTAGATCCATCCTCCGAGTGAGTCAAAAGTGGTTGCAGCAAACAACAGGCAATTTGGTGCACCACTCCCAATGGATCAATTTCACCGAGATTTGGAAGACTCTCCCGTCCTTCCATCACCGTTGCTCATGCATCATCCTCGATTCTCGCATGGCTTGCTCGCGCTTCTAGCTCTTCTCCACCGCAGAGCAGTGGTCTAGATCCTCATCGCTTCCTCGAGAACATCGGGCGGGGATGAGTATGATCAGCGGTTCCAGTGAAGGTACATATGTTGGCCTTCTCACGAGCTTCACCTTTCTCTCGCTAACCTTTCCTTCTCCTTTTCTTTTGAAGATATTCAACATATCCAGCAGCTTCTTCATCGAGTGCTTGAACCATCATGTTGTCAACCCAAGGAAATTCAGCTTCTTCTTCTTCTTCTTCAATAAACTCCTCAGTCTGAATCGTTCCCTCGAGCGACTCAAATTTTCACTTCCTCCATTCGCTACATTTCCATTTTGGATTTCTGATATGGTGGAGATAACATGATCACATCATCGCTATCTTCTTCCCCGTTGTACTTATTTCTCAGTGAATGGAAGGCAACAGAGCTAGCCGCTTCTTCACCCTCAAAGCAGTTGTCCGGCGCAGCGAGACACAATCCTGGCTGACAAGAGACTTAGTTGTCTCAATTATTATTCTCACTTTCGCCACAAACGCTAGGTCTCGACTTGCCTCACTGATTGCCTCAAGCAGATTTGGCGGTTTCATCAATGATCTCTCGAGACTCTACTTCTCCAAATTAAGCTTTCAATGATCTGCTCCAAATTGAGTGGCAGACTAGCTATTTTCTCAAGCTCAACGCTTTGTAGAGTCTTCTTTTGGTCCTTACCAGAGGAATTTCTGTCTGATATGGTTTTCTCGTAGAGTCCTCTACGGGGGCCGTGCTATTTTTCTTGGTCCGAGGAGTCGCTTTCGGCTTGTCGCCCTCTTTTTCTTGAAAACTGGGAAGATATTTGAGGTTCCTTCTCACCATGGGCCGGGGGCAGTGAGACGCGGGCCGCAGGGCAAAGACTGACTCGCAGGGCAGTGAAATTGTTTTCTTTGTCGTAGGGGCAACCTTCTTCTTTGCATCTCAAGGAGAAGCTTTTTTCTTTGAGGAGGAGACAACAGCTTTTCCGGGTCACCGATTCCCCTCACTTGTATCCGCCTCTTAGCGTAAGCTCTCTTCCGAGCCCCATAAAGATTTGATCGAACATCTTCTTATTGACATGGAATGCCTTTCCATGTCGAGTGGAACTCCTTTCACTTCCATCAACCGCCAATCACAAGGCCATACCCCAAGGATCCTCGAACGACTCCATCTTCCTTGAAGGACTTATTTTCAACATTCTCCGCAGAGTCACCGTATACAAATCCCCGCCAGCTTTACCAGCTCTTCCTCCATGATCGCAAATGGCGACGATCACTTGGTTTTGGACAACGACAAAGCTTCTAAATTTTATGTCTACACATTTGGCAACAATATCCACAGCTTATGATAGTCTTCCTTCAAATAGCCTTCTTGTCTATTTTGTAGACAACTTTAGCAAAGACTTCCTGGTTTGGCCACTTTCTTCCATGCAAAGAAATAAGTTTACATCGCTTCAAGTATTTCGCAATCCTTCCAATGGCAAAAAACAATGCCCGCTAGATCTTCAACAGCTGATTGTAAACTCCTTTCCGTGAACAGAGACTTGATGCCCTCATCGCGAACCTCTCGCTCACGTAGAACTGCTACCTCCTCAATGCAAGTCATCTAAAATCCATTCTCGAGAAAGGGTTTCACCAAACTTTTCGATTTTGTCGGTTATCTTCTCCACAAGGGTTTCATCTAACCCCGCTTTGATCATCCTTCGAAATCCACAAAGAGAACCAAAGTGAATTTGCTTTCCCAACTTAGCGAAATCATAGGTAGTTGCCATTTTTGAGTTTTACTGAACGAAACCTTAGAAATTTGCCTAGAAGATTGATAGGGTTTTGAGAGGAAAAAGCATTCTTTGCTTTTGGAGAGATGAACAGATTGAGTAATGTGAGAGAAAACAGACGAAATGGTATATGTATTGGTTATGAAAGGACGTGCATACGGTTTTTGAAATTTGATCGAGATCAACGGCTCAGATTTAGCACGTCGATTGACATTTAATTTCTCACATTTAATGCGACAGCATTTATATCTAATCATATGCTTTGTCGTGCAGCTTTTGACTCACTCGCTATTATTACACTGACGCCATCCTTAAAACATTCCCGCTTAATAAAAACGACTGCGTTTTTGTCACTTAGCTCATAAATGATTCAACTTACTCCTTAGCTGATTCAATTCTTCTCCTCTCTTTTCACATAGGTGCTCAGCTGTCAGCCAACTCGATGCAGCTGATTTTCTAAAATGGCTAATTTACTTAGTTGGTTCACGACTTCAGCTTTATTTTCATCTTTTCTCGTTCCATCTCTTCTCCTTGAGTCTTCCTCGAAAGTGTTAACTCACCAATTAACCCTATCTCATGCTTAAGCTCTTCAAATCTTGATTCACATAATGGCTTTGTAAATATGTCACCTAATCATGTATCAGCTTGAGATGTATTCCAATGTGATGTCTTTCTTTTCAACGTGATCTCTTTTGAAATGATATCTCGACATCAATGTGCTTTGTTCTTGAATGCAACACAGATTCTCGAGTGATTGCAATAGACTTGTGTTATCACACATAATTGGAATCTTTTTTTCTTCAACATCATAATCTCTCAGCTTGTTGTCTCATCCATAAGACTTGGGCAAACAATGCTCAGCCTATGTACTCACTTCACCAAAGGATGTGGCTATTGAGTTTTATGCCTTGCTAAACCAGAAACCAATTTGTTTCCAAAGATTTGACATGTACCAAGTACTCTTCCTATCAACTTTACATCCAAAGATAGTCGTAGTCCGAGTAACCAATAAGCTTGAATCCTCCTTCCTTTGATACCATAAGCCGACTTCCGTGCATCCCTTCAAATATCTTAGATTCTCTTGGTCATAAATATATGGCTTTTTTTTTGGTGCAGATTGAAATCTTGACATACACCTCCAAAAGAAAGGTGATGTATGGCCTACTTGTCGTGAGATAGAGCAAAGTTGATCCAATAAGTGCTCAGATCTTGTTTGATCCACATGCTTGCCCCTCCGCATCCATATCCATCTGACGATGTATTCATTGGTATTTTCACGAAGATTTCTCTTCCATACCAAATTTCTTCATTAAATCTCCGTATACTTTGTTTGAGTTATGAAGGTTCCATCCTTTAGTCCGTTTAACTTGAAGTTCTAGAAAGAATGTCACGCCCATCATGCTCATTTCAAACTTGCCTTGCATGAGGCCTGAGAATTTGTCACACACTTCTTTGTTTGTGGATCCAAAAATAATGTCATCCACATATATTTGAACAAGCAAGATACTTTCTCCATCTTGAATTTCAAGAATGTTTCCGCCCACTTTGCCTTTTGTGAATCCATTATCTCTGTCAGAAATTGAAATAATGTATCATACCATGCTCTAGGTGCCTGCTTTCAATCCATATAGAGCTTTCTTGAGCTTGTACACCTTATCTCCAAGAGTCTTCTCGCTTCAAATCCCTGAGGTTGTTCAACATAGATTTCTTCACAACAATCCAATCAAGAATGCACTTTTTACATCCATTTGGTTTACAATGAAGTTCGTGTGCAGATAGGTAAGAAACATCCTTATTGCTTCTAATCTTGCAACATGAGCAAATGTTTCATCAAAATCTATACCTTCCTTGCAATACCCTTTGGCTACCAATCTTGCTTTGTTCCTTACCACGTAACCTTCTTCATTCATCTTGTTTCAAAAAACCCATTTTGTGCCA
Organism: Rehmannia glutinosa; assembly: GCA_016081115.2. Classification (NCBI taxonomy): domain Eukaryota; kingdom Viridiplantae; phylum Streptophyta; class Magnoliopsida; order Lamiales; family Orobanchaceae; genus Rehmannia; species Rehmannia glutinosa. The sequence continues at coordinate 68,054,833 of CM071935.1, forward strand.
ATAACATTTTGATGTGTCGGGTTTTGCACCAATTCCCATACTTTGTTTCTTTCAAATTGATTCAGCTTTTTTTGCATGGCTTGAATCCAATGTGTGTCATCCAATGCTTGGGACACATCTTTAGGTTCTATTTGAGAAATAAAACAAGTGAACATCGCTTGTTGAGCCTGATCTGCTCTTACACCATCTCTTACATCTCCAATGACTAGCTCGTGGATGGTCTCTCAGCCATCTCACATCGCTTTGGGAGTAAGTTAGCTGGTTCACTGCCTTATAGTCAGTGTTATCTCGAGCAGCTTCTTTTCAACATCACTTAGCCGATATTTTCCAAATTTACCTTTGAGATTCAGCCTATCGTGATTTTCACCTTTGATTAATTGCTCCAGCCTTCGCTTCAACATAGGACTCTTCTACATAGTTGGTTGATTTAGCTTATCGCCTAACTCCTCAATGTCTTCTCCATTTACATTGGGTTCATCAAACACCACACGGGTAGACTCTTCTTCGGACTATAGTCCTTTTGTTCAACACTCTATAGCTTTGCTTTCAAATGAGTATCCCAAGAAGATACCTTCATCAGCCTTTAGCATCAAAAGCCTTTAGATTTTCCTTCCCATTGTTGTGGATGAAGCATTTACATCCAAATATTTTAAAGTACCCAACATTTGCTTTCTTCCTGGGCCCAAATTTCATAGAGTCTTTGTCACTTCCTCGCCTATTAATCATGCATCTATTTTGAGTATATCATGCAAAGTTGTTTATAGCTTCAGCCCAAAATCTTTTGGCAATCCAATCCCACCAACATGGTTCTTGGCAGCCTTCCTTGAGAGTTCTGCCTTCTTTCTCGCTTACTCCATTCTCACGGAGTCCTTGCCGCATATAATTCATGAGCTATACCATTTTCAATACAATACTTAGTTATTATTCCATTGACAAACTCAGCCTTCCTCCTCCGTCGATCTTATCTTTATAATGGTTTGACTCTTCCCATTTTGAACTCTTTTTTCATCATTGGGGTAATTTCTCAAGGTTTCCTTCTTTTTATACATGAAGATCGCCCATGTATATCTTGAATAATCATCCACCACTACTAGAGTGTATTTCTTTCCACTTATGCTAGCCGCTCAATCGACTAAATAGATCCATATGCAACAAATTCAATATTCTTGTTGAAGATGGACTTGACTTTCTTTTGAATGATGATTTAATTTGCTTTCCCCATCCGCATGCATCACAAAGACTTTATTTCTTGTACATCGAGTCCGCAATCAATCTACAAGATACTCCTTGCAAGCTTATTGATTGTCTTGAAATTTAGGTGACTCAGCTTCTTTTGCCATAGCCAACTTGATTCGCCGCACTTTTTGCTAGCAGATTAAAGTGCTTGGTGTGGCAAATGACCAATCTACCACATACATGTTCTTTTGTCTGATCCTTGCAACACTACTTCATTTGATTCAGTGTCTTTGATTTGACATACTCCCATATTGAATCCAACATTATAGCCCTTGTCACAGTTGGTCATGCTTAACAAGTTGAAGTTGAGGCATTCAACGATGCAACATCTCAGATTTCTAATCCATTTTTCTTAATGGATCCAAAGGCTCTTATTTCCCTGTGAGCTTCATTTCTCCAATATGACTTTTGCACCTCTAATCTCCTTGAATTTTGACAGATTTTTCTTGTTTCTCGTCATGTGTCCGGAACAACCACTATCTATGTACCAGTTCCTTGGCACTCAGCTTGTTCCTTGAACCTCGCAATTAAGGAAATCAGCTTTTTAGTGTACCCATACTTGTCCGGGTCCCCGGGGTTTAGGTTGAAGATGATCCAACCAACCTATAGCCAAATGATTTGACTCTAAGGGGTTGCCATCTATCTCGTGCCATAATCATAATTCACTTTGGCAACCGCCGAGGACTTTGTTCATACATCCGTTTCTTTGTCCGTATGCCTCGTGTGTATTTTAGCAATTGCCTTCTATGGATGGTTGTGATATTTCTGAGTGTAGTGCTTGGGTGCATATGTGTGTTGATGATAGCTTTGTTGCCTTTGGAATGACCTTTGCCGAGTTCTAGGTCTTTGCCATTTTGGCTTGTATTCCATAGTCTTTGGCCGATATTTCACATTATTCCAATCACTGACTTGGGTAGTTTCTACCATTCCCATCATTTTTTGTTCCTTTGATAGAACTTCTGGGATTTTGGTAGCTGCTTTCTTCTTCACAAAGTACTTCCTTGCTTGGAGTCTCACGGAACTCCGATTTCTTCTCGCTTGTCTCTCAACATACTCAATCGTCAGTTTCCTTTTCCTTTATATCCAATGCCGCTTGTTTGTGATTGTGCTTGAATGAATGTGTGCAACATTTGGTGTCCAAGATCACTTTTGAGTTTGACTATGCACAAAGGAATTGAATCCTATGCCCGTTTTGTCTCCACAATCTTTTTCGCTCATGATTACGCTATCCAATGATTTAGATACTCAGAATGAAGCAACCACATTTTTGAGATCATTTTCTCTTTTTCTATGGCAATTATCTCTCATACTAGTTTAGCATTCTCAGCCTTCAGCTCTTTGTTCTCATTAGCTATGTGACTTAGAGTACGCAGCCTCCTTAGTCACCGTGTGAGTTTTGGTTTTCGAGTGGGTTGTTTTCCTCATTTAATAGTGTGTGAGGATTTAATGTGCTCAAAGTCTTTCATCATTTTGCCTAATTTAATCATAAAGATCGGTGATGAAGTGTGTGTGTCACAATCACTATCACTAGAATCAATGAGAAGAGTTAGAGTGTACCTCATCTTCTTGGTTAGGTTGATCTAGTTCTTTAGCCATTAGACGATTAAGGCTTCTTCTTCGTAGTCACTTGAGTATTCAAACCTTCACTACTTCTCGAGTCCGCTTTCTTTTCGACTTTAGTCAGACGCTAGCCCCAAGAAATTTCCAACATTGCTTCTTTTCTTTTCTTTTGTCTTCTTTCTCTCAAGACTTCTTTCTTCTTCATTCCCCGTATTTATTGACTACATGATATGGATAGTCAATAAGCAAAGTGTCCTCGTTGTCTGCAATTCCAACACAAAGTTTTCAACTTTTGACTAGTTTTCTCATTTCTTTTATTGTCGCCTTTGATATTCGATCTTTTGATACTCACTTCTTTGGTGGCCTATCTTCTCTGACTTCGAGGAGTCAATGCCTTATGGAGGATTCACCTTGTTTCTTTTGTATTTTGTTGAAGAACTTGTTGAATCTTTTAACCATCAAGGCAATTTCCTCCTGGTCAATGATTTCTTTGATTTCAGCTCTCTTCCTTCTTGACTATGAGTGCATGCTTAAGGGTACAACTATCTCCTCTGATCCTTTCTTCTCGCCTCAAACTCATAAGCTTTGAGGTCCGAGAATAGTTCGTGATTGGATGTTTTTTATAGGTCCATCGAGCGCCTTAAAGCCATGGTCTTCATTTCCCACTCACCGAGGCTCCTTAGTATTTTTCATACAAATCTCCTTCTGTATATTCTTTCCTGTCCGAGAGCTCATTCGTAATTTCATTAAATCTAGTATCCAAATGGTCCGTCATTTCACCGCAAGCATTTTAAAGTTTTCAAATTTTTGAACAACAACAGATAATTTGTTTTCCTTGATTTGCCTGGGATCCTTCACAAATTAAGGTTAATGTATCCTCAATGGTTGTTTGCAAGATTTCCGACTTTTGTTGAACATGGTTTTGTCCAAAGTCTTATAAAGTATATCCTTGGCTACATTGTCCAAGTTGTATCTTTTTCTCATCATTTGTCCATTCAAACTCTTGGTTTTTCAACTATATCGTCTAGGGAGAAAGCAACCTCCTCTTCTTCAATCAAGCAAAGAACCTTCTTTGTCGTTGTGTTCACCTTCATTATTTGCGGCAAGCCGCCCATCCTCTATCACTATCCACATCTCATCATGTAAAGCCGATAGATGAGCCTCGATACGCATTTTCCCTTACTATCAAATTCTTCAATGGCAAACATAGGAATGCTTGTCAAATTTGCTTCCATGATAATAACTTTGCAAAAAAATGGCTTTTGAAAGAACAAATGTTAAAAAATTTTGAAAGATTGAGATCTAGTTCAGAACCCATGAAGGCCAATGAACCAACCGCTCCGATACCACTTGTAGGTCCTAAGGGGTGTGAGGGTTTAGAAGGGGGTTGAATAAACCTTCCAACTTTTCGATTTTAGTCCTTTTAAAATTAGTTCAGAAAGTTAATATCACAACTATGTCCTTGATGGATAGCTGTTAGTTAACCAAAGAGTTAGCCACTCAATAGACTCGATCGAGCCGTTGATAGAATAACTCAACCGTTTAGTCTAATATTTAACTTGGCCGAGATGAAATTTTCAGCGGAAGACTTAACACCCTTGAATTTGGTTTAAGTTTGTTTTAACACTGGTTTTAGACTTTGTCAAATATCAATCGATAGCAAATTATCAACAGATATAAGATGATAAAAAATAAATAAATGTAAATGACACGATACTTTATAGAGGTTCAAGATGCGGTAATTCTTCTAATCCTCTTTCTCCAACTCCCCGGAGGAATCCACTAAGTATTGATTAGAGTACAAAGTGGTTATCAGTCCGCATGCAAGTCTTGATCACACAACTAACTTGATCCAGAACACTCCTTACCCTTACAACACGTATTTTTATATCATAAACTAGTTCATATGCAACACGGCTGTATTGCACATGGTAATCGTGGATTTGCAACCTTTTTCGCAAGTAAGATTAACTTCAAAGATTAACAACAGCTTATTCACATGTGCATTTATCCACATTACAAAACATAACGACCAGTGTCTTTTATATACGTATAAAAATAGAACTCCCTATATGAAATGCAAATGATGAGCCGAGGAGAAGGATGGGAATCCAAATGCGACCTTTGATCCATGCTTTAAAACTCATTACACCACAGATCAACTTTTATCTACAAAGAACTAAAAATTGGCAACATTGCATTTGGTGAGTTGCAAGCTCAAGCAAGTAAATCTAATAACAAGTTATTTAACATCACACAAGCACATTGTCACAACCATTTCACACTCTTTGTTCATAATATTCATAACCACATAAATGCACGTGCTTAGTCATATTTTTTGTTACCAGGCCAGGGCCTAACACCAAGAATAAATCGTGATCACGAAGATGGCCATGACACTCAGAATTTTTTTATTTCACGAGTTCAGCTGAACTCGGTGGCCGTGATCGCACTTTGTAAACCATAAATTCTCGATGATTGTAATTCTATGATTCAAGGTCATTAGTGGCCATAATAATCCATTAATCTTCTCGGCGAATGCATTTCTGTAATCACATATCTCTTTCCGTGAATAATATCGCGAGATCGTGATATCTCATTTCCATATCAATAACATCATTGAGATCTCATATCTCAATTCCATTTCAATCTTATCACATAGAGATCATATATCTCAATTTCATCACAATATCACCATAGAGAATCATACAATTCACGTTAGAGCACAATAAGCCTTTCTAACCACTATAGCGAAACAAGTAAGCAATTCAGCTTCAACACATTAATCATGTAATCACAAGTCAAATAATGAGCTAAAAGATTATACTTACAAGTGGTGCCCTTATCCTCGATGACTTTGCCTAATTGACTTATTTACTCCTCGTGACGCGATTTTGGACCTATTAACATATCAAGAAAGCATAACCAATTCAAAATCATATTCTTAATACTAGTGAAGTCATGTGGATGCAATTTATAACTGAGAATCCTAATTGGTATAATTCCAAATAAATGCATATCTCAAGGTAATTTTATTATCTTGTTTTAACATACAATATATATTTACATCTACTTATAAATATAATTATTCCATTTATCCTTTTTTCAACTATAATTATTATCTTAATTAATAACATGCCCAACGATTTCTTAAAAGAAGTTTAAAGTAAATTTATTCAGCTTTAATACCTTTAACTAATGCTAGTCCATATGAAATGACATGTACACCTCATCATTCTATACATACAAATATAGCTTTGAAATTCATTAATTCGTGAGTGTATGATATGAAAATAACCAATTTAATTTCATTATAATCGTTGCAATTAATGACGGTTAGAAATATCTAAGAAACTTAAGAATATTATTACTACATATATTTCCATGTATTTAGTTTTAATTTATTATTTTTTTATTGTTGTTATATTAATATCTTAATTTATTCTATAACCAGTAATTAGAAAAAATGTTAAAATGCAATTTAATAAGTTCAAAAAATGTACCAAAGATGTCTTCTTCTTTCATATAATAATGAAGCATTAATCAAATGTATTAGCAATATTGATATTAGCTTAATTCCTTAAAAACCTTACATCCTCTTTTCAACAATTCAACAAAATGAAAGAATATGTGCAATCATGATTAAATTGAAGAAAAGATAGAAATAGCTTGGTAGATTACTTACACTCTTCGAATATCCGATTCATTACTTCCTTGTTTACCTCTTTTTTCGCTTCTACCTTTTTTTTTCTCCGTGGTTTTTTTTTAGTTGTGCGTATGAACCAGGAGTAATGGTATATTATATCAGTAGTCCCAAGGGGTGTGAGTGTAAGGTTTAGAAGGGAGGGTTGAATAAACCTTACCAACTTTTCGATTTAGTCTTTTCAAATAAGTTCGTAGTTAATTCTTCATACCTTAAGTCCTTGATGGATACCTAAGTTAGTTAACCAAAGAAGAGTAAAGAATACTCAATACTGACCGAGCCGTTGATAGAATAACTCACCGCTTAGTCTAAAGCTTAACTCGACTGCGGATATGTTTTTCAATGCAAGACTTAACACCTTGAATTTGGTTTACGTTGCTTTAACACTTGGTTTTAGCACTTTGTTAATTATCGCTTGATAGCAAATTTATCAAATAGATATAAAATAATATGCAAAATTGAAGTGTTGAAAATGTAAATGACACAATAAATTTTATGAGGTTCGAAGATGGGGTAATCTCTTCTAATCCTCTTCTCCAACTCCCGGATGAATCCACTAAGTATTGATCGTGAGTACAAAGTGGTTATCACCCGTATGCAAGCCTTGGATCACACAAACACTTGATCCTTTTGGAACTCGGGCCTAGAGACGCCTTGTCACACACCGCCTCTCGTACGACTCAACTTCTTCACAGGGCAACCGCTTTGCTACTACAGCTCACTTGCCTGCCTTCTTGGATTTGATCATGAAGCCCTCCAAGAACTTAATACTGGTTCGACCTTGAACCTTTTCTACAATTCTTGTGTAGTGTAGACCCCTTTGATTCTTCAAATGTTTCATCTTCAACTCGATTTAAGTCGCCTTTTTCTTTTTCATGTGTTGTGTCGATTGATTTCCTTCAAGTTTCGCTTGAGGATTAAGCTTGAATGACTTGAGAATTTTCCTGTTACGGGGAATAACGGCTTGAAAGCTTGTGTTTCGTGCATGCAAGGTAATCTCTTCTCAAATTGATTCCTCGCCTTTTATAGTGTTCTTTTTGAAAATCACCTGGAAGAGATAGGCTACTTATAAAAGACACTTGTGGTCATTGGCTTGTCTTGTCATAGCCCTTGAAATTGACGCCCAGATTTAATGAACCTTCACTTCTTTTCGAGTTCTCGACACAGTGTTTCCTATCGTTTATTCCTTTTGCACGCTTCTCGGGGATCGAGCACTTTAAGAAAGGCACATGGAAGTATTACTTGTTTAAGAACTTTTCACTTCGCAAATTTGATCCTTTTCGCTTGTCTTGACTTGATCAAGTAGCTTCCTTAACTTCCTGCATGACTTCGAGTCACTCCCAATCATTGGATGACTCATCCGTCACTTGAACTTGAGACTTGGCTATCTTGGGTTGACTTGGATCGACACTTCACACACAACCGCATCTCACCGGGAGCACTTCTTACCAGTTCATATCTTCTTCCTTGCTATATCTATTACAATGCAAATTTCAAAGAAAATGGGGTGCTAAATTTCTAGTCTAAGTTTTACATGGCATTCATCAAAATCTAAAAATAAATTTCCCAACAATTTCCTTTTGATGATGCTAAAACTTAAAACCTACTTATGTATTTACAATAAGAATTACATGAAAGTGGTGGACAACAACACTTCATCTCTTTCACGCTCTCTTTCTTCTTCATCACCTCTATCAGTTTTCCACGACCTTTTCTTCTTTCTTCTCTTCTTCACCGCTTTTCTCATAAGCTTTTCCGGGCAAAGCTTCATCTTTTCTTTTTCTCTCTTTCTTCTCTTCCCACAAACAGTTTGTCTTTTTATTTTCTTTTTTCGATTCTCTTTTACATATTCAACATTTTCCTAGCCACTTCCATATTGGCTATATTGCCATATCCACCAATAGATCCCTCTTTTCTTCCTCGGATCTATGTATTCTATATTTTTGGGTGAGGTCTGTGCTTGAAACTTCTTCCTCCATCGCTTTTCCTCTACCTCGGGTGTGCATTGCATCGGGGCCTTCTTCTTCCCAGCTTGAGTGACTAGCAGTGACTACCGCAGTCCGCTCGGCCGCCTTCTTCGCATAGCTTGGAGGCCTTTTTCTCCTAATACAAGTCCCAGTGCTTCGCCTATGGACATATTCTTGGAAGATCCTCGATTCGACCATTTTGAATTCATCAATAGATCTCGCCGCCTAACGCCTCAAATGGCATCGCTTGTCTCTCGCCGTTGGAATGCCTCTATATTGTTTTTTCAGAGATATCCATCACTCGGCATCCATTTTTCCTTCCACCTCCTTCATCCCCGCTTACTATTTTCCTTTTCACCATGGGCATAGCAGTGTTCGAGCGCAGTCACCGTGTAGTTTGCCGATGATGTCAAGCCAGACAAGTCCTTGTTGAGGGTTTAGCAATCATCAAAGTCATGTCTTTTGAACCTTCCCCTCAACGGATTTTCCTTCTTTTCTTTTCTCCTCGTTTTCCACTGCCTTTCTCCTTCACAGATGCTTCCTTCTTTCTGCCAAGATCCTTTCAACGCCTTTTGTATTCCTCTTCCCCCTTTTGACATCATCAGCCGAGACATGTGAACCCTCGAAAACATGCTAGCAAGCATGAAATCTAGACGGCTGATAGCTGAGTTCTGCTTGGATTCTGCTGTGGAGTATGCTGCTCGAAATTCTGAGCGGGTGGCTTTCGATTTGGCTGTCACCAACTTCATTTTAGCCATAAGAAGGCTGAATTTTGCATTCATGTTTTCTTCCACTCGCAGAAGTTCCTTTCTATGAAATTCGCGTAGCAGTTCCATTTCCGTGGTATGAGATTCATGCATTCTATCAATGTTTTCTTGCATTATTCTATTCATATCAGCATTATCAGTGCTCCAAATTAGCATCTTATTGTACAATGCCTTAAAGTATCGAACTTGTTCCACACGCATTGTTTGCTGCTGTTGCCACCATTCCCGGATCCTGACTATGATTCCACGCAGATCGGCCGTAAGATTAGCATCTCTGTTATCTAGCCGCATATCCAATGAGGTTTGGTGCCTTTCCATCTTCTCTATCTCCGCAAATATTGCCTTGAAAACTTCTCGACCTCAGCTGTCACCTCCGTCTCAGCTGGAGGCCAAGCAGCGTCAAAGTCGAAATCTGTTGGGACGATGGTATCTGTGGGAATTACTGGATCATGTCTATGAAAATGTTGTTGATCTCTACCTGATTCTTCATCAAGAGCAGGCAGCTCTAGAGAGAAGGGGAATGTTTCTTCAAACGCATCATCACGGACATAGACTATTTGTTCAATGGTAACTCGTGGCCGTGAGGTGCTTGGTTGAGTCGACTCTGTTGTCGCTTTGGGAGCCTGCGCAGTTGACTGTGATTCAGCTGATGGTCTTTTGTGGTATGGACGCAGCTGGCTGAGCCTCAGCTGTCTCAACACCTCACTACCTCAACGGTTTTTCCATTTGAGTTGTCCGTCCTCTACCGTATTACGGGCGCCATCCAAGATGCTTAGATTTTGGAGAGGTGGCTCATCATCGAAATTGAAAGTTTGGCGAGTAGCCTTAAGATCGACTTACTCGTGTTGGGAGAACATCCTGATCGGCCTTTTTGATTTGCAATGGGGATGACTCAACTTCATCTACACCTCGTGATCCCGTGTAAAAGCTACTGCCTGGGGTTGTCTTGGGAATCACGGCGGCACTTATCTCCTTCTCGATTCATCGATGATAGTAGGAGGGATGTTCTCCAGAGGTTTCTCGCTTCTTTACTCCTGAAGTCTCAACCTCCTCAGAGGCCTCACTACCTCCCGCAATCTCAATCAAGTAGCTGAAAGCCTTGACAACTTCCTTCGGCTGGGCCTTAGCCGTCTTAGTGGTTTTCAGAGGTGGCATCCACTCGGAGTCTCAACTCCATGGATTGCACTTTCATTGCCCAGAGTGTTAACCCTGCAAGTGCATCCATCCCAGGTCTCTCGCGTCAACGAGCCATTATTGTTTCCATAGTAACAGTGGCATCTTCACCAGAGACAGCTCAACTGCCTCGAGCCTCGCCGCGACAACTTGCATTCGCTTGTTTTCGCTTCACTTCTCCTGCTAGATTTGTTGTGGAGTCACCGCAACATTCTCCGACCTAGCCGCAGCTGGGAGGAGTTTTCCTCGCCTGCAAGACACCACCGAGTGACTTGGAATGGGGTCACTCTTCCCATCTCCCGTTTCCCGCGAGTTGTCACCGTCAAAGAGGTAAGACACCAGTAGGGGTTGGATCGACCTCGTCCCTGGTGTTCCCGCTTCATCGCCAGCTTCCTTTAATGCCTTCTTCATCAGTGAGCCGAGAAATGGTCGCAAAGAACAACAGAATCGTTGCACCAATCCCATAGGATCAATTTCCGTTTGTGATTTGGAAGACTTTCTAGGGCCTTTCCATTAATCGTTGCCAAGCTGCGTAGGATCCTCGATTCTCGCATGGCCACTGTACTCCACTTTTTCGCCGAAGCGAAGAGTGGTCTCGTGATCTTTCATCGCCAATTCAAAAGCATGTCAAGATGTGATGTATGATCGTTGAAATGGTTAGAGAACAACATCGCTTTTCTACGAGCCGTCACGTCAGCTCTGAGCCTTTGTTCTCTTTTTCGATGGTAACATACCGTTGATGCAAGAGCTTTGCGAAGATCGATCAACTTCAAGGAACCTCAAGAGTTCCTCTTCCTCTCAATAAACTCGGGTGTTCAAACCGCACTCTGTGAGCTGGCTCAACTTCCACTTTCTCCATTCTCGCGATGATTTTGGATGTCCGATATGGTGGGGATAGTATCATCAAATCATCATCGCTATCCGCTTGCTGTCCTTCACTTCTCGTGATTGATCGGTAGCCGACTCCGCCAACACCTCACCAATATCCTGCCGCAGTGGGACACAACTCCCTCCAACAATGTGAATCGGCCTTTTCTCGCCTGCCTCTTGCCCTCAAATGTTTCCGACATAAAATTGGTCTTCAATCTTACCAGTGATCGGCCTCACAGATTTGGTCAATGCCATCTATAATTTCGTATCTCTATTTCTCCAACCGTCTCACAAGACCATTTAGCCGAGTGGCAGATCTAGCTATTTTCTCAAGCTCTGAGCGCTTACAAGATTCTTTTTCTACTTCTTTTGGTTTTCACCAGAGGAATATCCTGGTTCCACTTCCTCCAGTTCATCGAAGGTAAATGCTCTCTTCGCAGTTGTCTTAGAGGCAACTACCTTCCTTGTTGTGGCAGCTTCTCCTTCTTCTTTAATCATTGGAGAGTGATTAAGCAGCTTCCTTTCTCCATGGGGCCAGAGGGCAGTGGAGACACGGCCGCAGGGCAAGTGACTCCTGGCCGGGCAGGGGCAGTAAAGTTTTTTCTTTGTTGGGTAGTGCTGCCACTGCGGTCCGTCACTGGGAGGGGAGGGAGATAACTGCTGTGGTCACCATTCTCATCACTTGTGTCCGCCTTTCAGATAAGCTCTCTTCTCGTGCTCCGTAAAGATTTGATCGCAACATTTTTTTTGTTAACATGGAATGCCTTTTCCATGTCGGAGAGGAACACCTTTTCACTCCATCAACAGTGCCAATCACCGTGCCATACCTTA